>JAUBNQ010000016.1:1302699-1314215 GCA_032353495.1 Ctenopoma kingsleyae
TTCTTTAGATGTTGTTCTGGGTTCTTTTATGACCTCCTGGTTGAGTCCTTGTTGTGCTCTTGGAGTAATTTTGGTAGGCCGGGCACTGTTGGGAAGGTTCACTACTCTTCCAAGTTTTCTCCAACTGTGGATAATGGTTCTCACCATTGCTGGAGCTATTACTTTTTCACAAAGGCCTAGGCAGGTTTGGAGCTTTTAGTTTTAATAAATACAGTCATCATTTAAAAACTGCATTTTGTTTTTCTATCATTTTATCTATGCGTAATATCAACATTTGTTAGATGATCTGAATCATTTAAGTGTGACAAATATGCCAAAAAAAAAAATCAGGAAAATCTTTGTTGTTGATTTTCAGATACTGTATCTGCTTTGACCAAGGCCCTTGAATTAAATATAGAGAAACAGGTGACAAACTTCATATAAAGGTTGACTGACTGGACAGTCTGCCATCCTGGAAGTAGCTAGTTACACTGGTACAGAAAGTAAATATTACCATATAGATAGATATAGATTGTTTAAAGAAAACCTTCAATCTTCATAAAGAAATTGTATCTATACAGTACTGTGCAAAAGTCTTAGGCCACCATTAGTTTTGGCAGTGCTATTATGATCATATATATTTATTTTTGTTATATATATATATATACATATTATAGAAAGAAAGATAATATAGATACATATTCAGAAAGTTCCAAAATAATATCTTTCTGTCTAGAAACCCTTTACGTGTCAATCTCGTTTTTTCACTTCTAAAGAGAAATGAAGTAGCCCTAAGGCAAACTGGTCAAAATATTTACCTATAAACTTCAGCATTAAAGATCTGTTAATGTGATGGATATTGTGATACGGCCCGTTTGTGTGGGCTGGCAATACAAGCGAGCAACATGTGCAGCTGTTTGCTTCAGTCAGTGTGTGAAATAAGAATCTTCTCACTGTTGTAATACTTGATTCTTTCAGTCCTATACTTGTTCACACCTGTTCTTCCTATTTACTGGGGAAATCACAATGACTTAATGTGAAAGACCCCACCACCACACACACTCATACACACATATCACTTGCCCCTGGCTTTGGGGTCACTGGTCTGATATTCCATCTCAGCCAGCTTTTTGTTAAAGAAGCTTTTCCAGCCTGTCAGCCTTATTCTATGGCAACAGAGAAATAAGTCTGCAAAACAAAGCCTCCTGAAAATGTAATGCGTTGAGTACAAATCTCCCACGAGTGAATGCAACTAAATACTCTTAACTGTTTAAGAAATCCTATAGATGTAACAAGGTTGTCAGAACAATTTCTGAAACTGATCCTTAAGCCTCAATTCAGTCCAAGACCCAAAACCAGATTGGAGATTTGATGAAGATTTGTCAAAAGTATTTTTATCTGCAATTGCAAATGTGTTTGTGCAGGGTGTAATTGCAACTCTTTCTACATAATGACAATGTGAATACTGTCCTCAAAATCCCCTCAAAATGTCTAAAACAATACTGAACATGTCAGTAACAAAAATGTATTACTGCCAAAATATTTGATGCAGATTAACATCCGGTTTTCGGACTACAGTGTTAGAGGGAAAAAAAGGTATAATTTCACACACATGTTAATTTGCCTTTAAACAAAAACAGTCTTGCTTTAATCTTAACAAAGGTGCACCACATATGGGATCTTGGTTTCAGGTGTATGTAGTGTACGGCTGACATCCACCCTAACCAACTAACTTCAGTTCATTAAAACATTTCTTGCATGAGAACATAATTCATCCTGCAATGCAAAATAAAATAATATATAATTTGAGCATTACCCAAAATGTGCAACCAGTCGGGGTATGATTTTTATTATTCACTATTTATTATTGTCATTTCCACCTTAGGTAAGGCTGGTCTGTTAGTTTGTTTTAAAACCATTAGCATCATCCCTTTTCTCATGTCTTTGACACAAATTTTGTGACCCTGATGATGGGGGTGAGGCCCAGGTCAAATTTTAAGACTTCAGTCAATATTGTGCTTACGTTGTACATTTCTAAATACTTTTGTGTTTAGTCAAATCATCACATAACTGACACACAACAAACCTTGGGTAGTAGTAATTCAATAAAGAAGTACCAGTATGGCTTCTGGGGATGAGGGCAAAACATGATTTCATTTACAGGCTACACATTGCACAGAGTATGGGAAGACCTTCTTGTATTTTGCCCCGGGGCTCAGTAGCAGCTTGTCCTTTCCATACTTTGTCTTTCATACACATTTAAGATGTCTGCTTTCAAATGGTCTGTTTAGGATACTGGTTTAAGAAGCTTATCAAATAACCATTTACTTTAAAGCAATCTTCTCTTCTTTTCTCTTCTACTGCTCTCCTCTGCATATTTAGGGAGGGCTTTTGGCAGAAGACTGACACCCCCCCCACCCCAAAAAAAGAAAGAAATAAAACCCACAGCCCACAGTTCCCAGCACCTCTAAGCCTTATAACAAATCCAGACTCGCCAATTACAGTCCAGCTGTTGGGCACAAGTTGTGCCATGATCATAGACTGATGTGTGAGGTGATGTGAGCACAGTCTGGAGGCTAAACACACCATTTCCACGCACAATGAACCACCCAGAAGCCCTCAAAATGTCTAATCCTTTCCCACCATTGTCCCTGTGACTACAAATGACAGCCATCATTCATATGATTCCAATTTTTGTTGCTGCTGCAGTCAAGAACTATGTTGGCCATTCTGGTTTGGTTTCCACAGCAGTGATGTTTGTGCTCAAGAAAATGCTGGCCTGCTTCACCCCATGCTGTTTTTCAAACGGTTAGGGCCTTGCCTTGATGTGACTCACAAAAGCAGTTTTGATAGAAGTTCTCTCCTGCCAGACTCTGTTCTCTTTAAACAGCTTTTTGACTAACCTTAGTGTCAGGGTTGCCAGCACTCAAACGCCTAAACAATTAAAAATGTGGCTCACAGACTTGTTAAACTTACTCAGTAACTCTCAAGTTCCTTTGTTTTGCCAGGTTGTACTCTTTTAGAGCTAGTCTCATGCATTTGTTAATCTGTGCCACTGCTGAAAGTATCAGATCTGAACATACAGTGGATCCATATATGAGATGAGTTCATTATTTAGTTTGAGCACTGCTCACATTTTTTGCAAAATTATGCTATTTTTTTTTCAACTCTTGTTTGGTAAAAATTGCCCATTTTGCAAAAGATGTGAGCAAAGATGTGTCACTTTGGCTCACTGCCCAAGATCACAGAAGGTCATATTAAAACACTGAACAGAGATATTTTCAGCACAATCCATAAATGATTTCTGCAGCTGTCCACTTTCTTCCTGTTTTATTCTCAGACATAACTTTTGCTGTTGTCTGCTCGTCTCTAACACCAAAACACAGTTTTTTTCCTGTCAGAGTGAGGCTCAACTTCTGTTTGAGAGAGAGGCTACTGTGTGTGTGGAGAAACTGAGATAGAGAAATAAGTCAGGTGAAGAATTTGATGTTCCAGCTGTAATGGCTCCAGTATTGTGGAAATATCCCCATTCACATCTCTTCATGAAAAAAAGAGGATGTAAATGGAGATATTTCACCTCTTTTCTTTTCTCTTTTATCTCTCTTATCATCTCTCCACAGGGCACTGGCATTGGGGCTGATACATCACTCAGTAATTCAGTAGACCTGTGTTGGCTGAAATATATGGTTATTTCAATGTCTCAGATACATATTTAATCAGTATTTAGGTAAATACTAGTTGGTGATCAGAGTCAGTATTGCCAGATACCAGTATTAAAAGTCTGGGATCTGGACCAAAAAGATGATTGGGTCATGCGTTTTGTCCTCTCCTGAACGGGCTCTGTCCCATGCTCTACTCTACTATATGTGTACGTGGGGGAGGAGAGATGTGGAAACTATCAGCATATCAATACGTGGGATACTGAATAAATTTGTCAATACTCCAATTGTTGATTACCATAAAGGTACTGCATTTTGAAATCAGGAGCAGGCAACCCTGATCCCGGTCCTGGTTGTTTTCCAACCATCCCTGCACTTACAGCTTCTGATTGGCTGAACACACTTGATCCAGGTATTCAAGAGTGGAAAGGGCAGAGATAGGTGGAAAACAAGCAGGCCAATGACTCTCCAGGCTTGGATAACTGATGAGGTACCTTTTATAAATAGCAGGAAGAAGAAATGAAATCATTGAGAGAAAGGAAAAAGAAACCAAAGTTACGTCCAACATATTTTTATAACAAATTAGACTTTATTACCGTTTCCATATGTTTTCTGTTATTATTCTTTTTCTCAACCAGGCCTCAATAACATCTGGATATACAGATGTATGTTGTTAGAGAAGACTTTTTTTTTATACCAATTTTCAAACATTAGTTTAGGAGGTAAGTGCTACACCATCATGAGTCCTCATCTAGTAGCAGGAATCTGTGATGCGCCTCAGGCTCATGAACCTTGATCCACTCAAGCCCATGCTCATGAAGCTCCTGTACTCTCCAGGCCCCATGTACATCATTCTTCCTCTGAAGTGGGGCTGCTCATACATCAGCCAGTGGCCCTCCATCACATTGCAGGACATGAAGCTGGACATGCTGTAGCGGTCCATGATGTTCTCACAGTCCTCCATCAGTTCGTGCATCTGGCCCTGGAAGTTCTCCCTCTCGTAGATCCTCATCCTGAAGGAACCTCGGTACATTGGGATCATGCGGCAGGACCTGATGCTGTCACTCATGCCCAGCATGCTCATGTAGTCTGCGTACTCGCCCCTCCTCAAGAAGTACTGGTTTCCCATGTAGTTGGTGCGGTCATAGACCATGAAGCAGCCCCTCTCCACCCTGCAGGAGTGGCAGCGACTCAGGTAGGAGGACATGTCAGGGCAGTCGCTCATGCATTCATAGGAGCGGCCCTGGAAGTTCCTGTCCTCGTAGAAGATGATTCTGCTCATCATGTTCATGCCACTGGAGCTCATCTTTGCCAGGTGTTGTCACTGAAGGTAATGCTGTTGTTGCTGCTCTTGGAGCTGAACTGCTTGTCTACCTGGTGGAGACCTTCCCTTTTTATAGCTGACAAGCAGAGGCCCTTTTGTCAAAAAAGCCTGACCCAGCAACATGCCATAGAAGCCCATAGAGCATTGAGGGTTGTCACTGTTAGTTCCACTAAAATACCTTAGAGAGGCGGTTTCACTTCAAATACTGTCACACAAAACCTTTTTGAAATGGTTAACAAAGAACAATGGCACCTTTTTAACTCCTGTAAAGGCTACATCACTGTAGTGCATAATGCCATTCTTAGCTTTAGAACTTTGTTTTGTCACCTCATTCTTAACAATCTGCCAGATCATCTATTAATATTGTCAGTGGAGGTTTCTTTTGAAAAAAAAACTGCATATTCTAACAAACCTTCATTATTTCTAACAGTTCATTGAATATTTTACTGTAGTAAATTGATATGCAGCCTGCATCCTTAAAACTGATGAGCGGCTGATCACACAGGAGTATTAATGTGTTAGGGCTCTCTGCTAATCAAGTGGTAGTTCCCACATGTAATTGAATAACACACTGACAGCGCAATATAGTTATATTACATTATTTCACTTCAATTTCGATGAGTGTTGTATTTCTTAAATGTCAGTTGAACACATAATTATACATAGTTTTAAAGGGTTAAAAAAGGTAAGTATTGTAAAATATTATATCCAAGTAGAAGCATATGATGATCTTTATAGTTCAGCATTACGAGCATGTTGTTTTGGTAGATTGATGCACAGGAATATAATTCTTTGTAATATGGATTTCTCATTAGCATTCAACACCATCCACCCCCACCTGAAGAAACTCAGCAAACAGTTTGGTTGGACAGTAATGTCACTTCTCAGACCTGACAGTATCAGCTTTCCCACACAGCTGTGTTCAGTTTCCTCTTTTATACATCTTACACACAAACAACTGTGTCAGCAGGTTTGAAAGTCTTGAAGTCTGCAGACGACACAGTGATAGTCATGGTCCTGCGGTGGATGAATTTTTTTAAATGGTGCTCTGAATACATCCTTGAGTTAAATGTAACTAAAACTAAGGACGTGTATTGATTTTAGATGTAATGTACCAGGTGCTGTCAGCACTGTAATAAATGGCCAGACTGTAGAAACAGTTGAGTCCTTTAAATACTTGGGCACCATAATTGACAACAAATTTTCATTTGAGCAAAATACAAACAAGCTGTGCAAGAAAGGTCTGCAACATCGTTTCGGTCTACGAAGGCTGGCCAAGTTTTAGGTTTACCCTGCTGACTTTTTATTGACTGTCTTGTTGTCTCTTTGTCATGTGTTACTGTGCTGCTACTCAAATAATTGCCCCAAGGGACAATAAAGTTGTGATTGATAAATGATGATTGAAATGATGATTGATTGATTGATTACGGTCATTACAAAAAATGGCCTTAATGTTGATGTTGCAGTCTTTTGCACCTGATGCTCAACCTGTTGAGTGTATAAATGTTGATCTTATTAGAACAAGTTTGGATTATTTACTGACTTTGAAGTCTGCTTTGTTTGTTTACACCTAAAGATTATTTGATGCAGAGCAGCCATTTTAGCAAGTCAAGTACTTTTCAGACAGTTGCATGGACGTATTATTTAGGATTTGCTCTATTTCTGCATAAATATGTCCTTAAACTAGATAAAGGAAATACAATAAAACAAATAAGTCAAACAATACACTTGTGAAATGATCAAATCTTAAATATTTGTATTTGGCAAAAGTATGTGAACCTCTAGGAATATCTGTTAATTTGAAGGGTAATTGAGGGTGTTTCAATGTGATGACAGTCAGGTGCGAGTCTGGGAGGCCGTAGATTATTTAAAGAGGAGAAATCTGGGTCTTCATTATTAAATGCTCATCACACTGGAAAGGCTTACAGAAGAATTTCTAAAGGGTTTGGACTCCAAAATTAAACCGTCAGGCAGATCATGTAGTAATATAGAAGAATTCTACTATTTATACCAAGATGTGCACTAGTGTGATAGGACACAAGGACCATCTATGAAACTAGGGCTCTTTTGGCTAATACCAATGTTCATGGGTCCACATCAGAAGAACACTGACCAACAGTGGCATTCATGGCAGAGTTGGAACGAGGAAGCCACAGGAAGAACACTGATGCCTTTCTACAGTTTGCTCAAGACCATGTGGATTATACAGAAGGCTACTGGAAGAATGTTCTGAGACCTATAACTATTTGGTTTGAATGTTAAATGTTGCACATGTGGTGATGACCAAACTCTGCATTTCAGCATAAGAACCTTAAAACATCTGTAAAACATGGTGGTGGCAGTATCATGATTTGGGCCTGCTTTGATGTCTCTGGACTAGGACTTGCCATCATTGATTAAGCTATGGATTCTGAACATAAAATGGCAAAGAATGGTTGAAGCAGAACTTTGAAGATTCAATATTTAAGATTAGATATTTTCCAGAATAAATAAGTGGATAAATGTAATGTTTTGTTCTTGTATGTTTTGTGTTCCCTTTATCTAAGGTTCCCAAGATTGCTCAGGTATAAGTGACTGGAAATAGGACAATATTTTGCCAAGTTTTCCTAGGAAATCCAGACATCTTGCTTCCAGGTCTTTAATCCTTGTCAGCAGCATGTCAGCAGCTATCAGTGTATTCAATGGATTAGTTTAGCTGTAGCACATCTGCATACTTAGAAGTGCTTTCCCACTTGTTCATTAAGCACTTACATACAAATCAGATTTCATGTCAGAATTGTCAAATTATTTTAAAATGTCTTGTGGCTCAGTAGACATAGAGTAGTCAAACATTAAAAGTGTTCAAGTGAATATTAATATCCTAAAACCAACAGCCAGTATGGAGGAGCTAAAATACAACTAATAAGCATTTGTTCAAATGTGAAAGGTGACATTAACACACAAGTTTGGGTGACTGAAACTGATGCCAGTTTCTTGGAAACAGTGACCTTATCACTTTCACTTCTTGTTGGCTCCAGTATTGCTTCACTCAGCACACTGCTCAGTTTTATTTCTCTTCAGCTGTTTGGTTTAGATGTTTTCCTCCTTCAGCCATGACGGAGAAGATGAAAGCATTTACACCATCAGTCATGCAGGACTTGCCACAAATGAGGCTGATAGATGACGACTCCCTGAAGCCTGTTACGTTCAGCGGCTCAGCTGTGTGTTGAGACGGGACGGTTTGCTTTGTGGGTCCCTCTGTTGAACTCATGGTAGTTGGACTGAGTTGTGGCAACTCTGGCTGCTGTTCCAGGTTGCACAAATAACAAATACCAGCATATAGAGTTTGTGTTCTCCTGTGGTGTTTGTGCACCAAAAGTGTAGGTGTGGAGGAGACTGAACAGCAGAGGAATTCCTTTGTTTTTACCTTAAGGAATGTACCTTGAGGAAAAAAGCCTCAACACAAAATAAAATCCCTGAGCCAAACAGTTTAAGGCCATGAGCCAGAAATGTTGAGCAGCACAGCTGTTGGTTCACTGATTAGCTGAATGCTGATAAAAAGAGCTCAGCTCAGTATGTTAGGAACCCTGACTCACATGCTACTTTCTCAGGGTGAAGTGACACAGCATAGCATGGGCGGCAGGGGACTTAATGTTAACATGTCATCCACAGTAATTGCTGCTCATTACACCGCACACAGCTGGATACCAGCCCAGGCAGCTCCCAGCGCTCTAACTGCTATTCAAGCCGCAAACCAGGAAAGTCTACTCCGTCCCCAGAAGTTAGTATTTGTGAACAGCTAGACTCCTAAGTGGTGTGCATAGAGCAGAAAGAATATGAATGAAGAATATGTCCTTGTGGCTATATAAAGCTGAAAAGGAAACCTAGTCCAGAGCTGTGTAGTATTGTTACTGGCAGTTGTGACTTAATATCTTGACTACTCATCATATTGTACAAAAAAGCAACTTAAATGCAGTGAAACCACTTTGTTGACTGTCAGAATTGGTTTAGCTGCAATGACATTTTGAAGTAAATCACAGCTGTGAAGATACTTATTACTGGACAGTTAATGTACAGTGTATATATATTCTTTTCAGTTTCTGCCAGTTCAGAGGGATAATAAAGGAATATGTGGTAACAGTAGCCGTTACAAGCTGGAGAGTTTTCCTATGTGCCCTCCGCTTCCCCGACGACAGTTGGTTTTCCACAATTCTCCCCTGTAGCTCATATGTATGCATTAATCTCTGGTGTCTTTTTGGCATAAATGTGTATTTTGTATTTTTTTTCAAATTTGGCACGTGCACCCAAATGGATGCAGTGATTAAATGATTCGATTTTAGTGGTCAAAGGTCAAGGTCACTGTGTCCTCGTGTCTGGACTCATGCATAAACCCTCTTGAGTATGACTCTGGATAGATATGCATGTAAACTTCATCTTCACTGGCTGATGGAGGTCAAACAAAATAATCCTTGTTACATTCTTACTGTGTTATATCAGCACTTTTGTGTGTAGCTCCAACTGAGTGGTAGGTTTCAGTAAAAAATAAAGGAAGTAGTGGTCTATAATCATTCTGACTTTTTGTCAGCATTCCTGTCTAAGGAGGTTTTAAATTAACTTGACACTGATTAGTTACAGTTGTCTCATTGGTCAAGAAGCATTTTGAATGGTAGAAACAAGGACATGACTGCAGAGTAGCACATTTAGATTATTGAACATGCTGGATAACCTATGGGATTGCGCATGAATAAATTCCAGGCATTAGCAATCACATTGATTAATTGAGCTTTAACTGATGACTTTTGCTTAAGGCATGATGTCTAACATGGAGATAAATTACCTTGCTGAATTTGATATAGAGCTCAAGCCTGTAGAAAAGGGAGTTCCACCATACGAGCAGGCACCATTATTAACTGCGTGAACATGTGCATCAGCTGAGGCTAAATTCTGACTGCAAATGACTCCCCTGCTCAAGGAGGGGAACCATTTGCTGCTGTTAAAATGCTCACGTTAAGGTGGTATTTTAAGCAATTCTTCCTGCAGCTAAGATAAGGTGCTTATACCCCTGTATAGTGTATTCTGTATACTGTATTTACGTCAACTCTGTTTTATCTCAGTGGTGGTTGCATCTTCGCACATATGTCTGACTACATATTATGTAATAGCAAGGTATGGGGACATAGCTCACTTTAGTATGTGTGCAGCAGAATAAATGGGTCCAGTCAGCAGGGCAGCATTCAGATGGGGGCCCAGTATTCATAGAGGCCACATACTAGCAGCAGCAGCCAGGCGCTGATGTGTTCAGTGTTGGCTTGACCATAGAAGCTCAACCAGCCGTTCCTAATGACATCGCTCAGTGACGACGGTGCTGATTATGTGGCACTTGTCCCGTCAGGATGGGGAATGGGTGTTGACAGTCACATTGTGCTGTGGATACAAGCTGACCCCTGGAAGGTCAGGGGAAGACCTGCACTATGATGTCACTAGTCAGCACATGCCAGTCCCAAGTACTTAAAGTTCAGTTGCTTTTTATGTGAAGAGGTTGACAGTAAAAAAAAACAACTAACTAATCTTGCAATATTATGAGATAACCGTGATTCTGATATTGGCGTAAGTAGCATATATTAGTATATTAATATATATTAATAGCAGTTATCCAAAAACATTAATTTAGAGAAGAACAGATGTTTTCAATAGTTGACATTAGCCACCATAAGCTACTGTTCATACCAGACCAAATAAATAACAGCAAAAACCCTGATTGTTATGTTGATCTAAGGACATTATCAATGCATGTACATAACATGCATTGCAATAGTAAGTGAAGAGCCGCCCTATAGTGTGGGAGTGCATCACCTCTCTAAGCATTACAATGTGTCTGGCTTTTTTTGGTATGTTCTACCTTGCTCAGATACACTTGGTTTTCCAACAAAAAGGTTCTTGCCAGCTTGGGAGTGCTGAAACATATGAGAAGTGGTGGATTACACTCCACCACAAGGAACAGCTTCTTTCCAAAAGCAGTTTCATCCTCAACTGATTACTGATTCTGACACTGGAATTTACAATTTAATTACACATTTTATTTAATCAATATAGGTCTGGGACTACCAGTGTTATTTAAATGTCCAGTGACTCCAGGTGACTTATTTTAGAGATTTTTGCATACGTAAGTTGTGATAGATGGATAGATGTCATCATTATATTCCCAAATTAATAACTATGTATGGACACAGACGCTGCTCTACGATGTAAAAACACCTACACTTTGATTACTTGCCATCAAACTCAACTACTGTGACTTTTGTATAGTGTATAGTATAAAGTATATTAATGGATTTGCAGGAAATCTGTCTAAAGCATGAGGTCATGCATGCTTTCTAAATTCTATATTTTCTTTAAAAACACTGTTGAACACAGGCATCCTCTAAGTGTTCTGAGTCTTCGGAGTGTTGTGCTCCTCAGCTGTTCCCTGTCCTTCACTTGGTAAGCTTAATTACATTCCCACATCCTGATGTGAAGCAGATATGTACAAGAAGCCTTTAATAGGCTTTGCCAAAAGCAGGAGGAACCAGTCATTC
>JAUBNQ010000016.1:1348373-1365401 GCA_032353495.1 Ctenopoma kingsleyae
TAATAAAACAGACTGACTCTGCTCAGTAAATTTAGTCTTTATAACGAAGTGTGAACCTCTCTCTCTCTCTCTCTCTCGCCTGACATTACCACTGCTTCTTCTTCTCTCTGCTGCAGAGATGTAGCTGATCTGTCCAATGTCGAGGAGACATATTGATATTTGAACATTCACATCATGGGGGCAGTGAGGGAGTGATGAATGTGATTAGCAGTGATCACAGTGTCTAATAGTAATGCTCAATGTGACAACGTCTTCTTTCTGAGCCTGCCCTGTATCCATGAGGGTCACAGGCGCACGAGGCCAGTCTGTCCACAAAGTTGCCAAATGTGCATGTGGTACACTCCAGGTGCACTGGGCAAGCCAAACTTGATCACAGTCTACGTACTGCAGGATCACAGCAACACAGTCCTGAGCGAGTATGTCCTGATCTCTGCTACTTAGACTGACCTTCTTTTTCCTGTCTCATGTGAGTCTCAGTCTTTGTGGACATGTGAGACTAGATGAAGTTACATGACTTGAATTCCTCCTACATCACATATTTTTCTTGTATCTCAGTACATAGGAAGAACTAGTAGCATCTTTTACAAACCTTGTCAGTGACAAGCTGAATTGTTACACTCTGTGACCACGACTTAAATTCAGCTAACTGTACAGTTATTGATTTTCTTCACACCTCACTGAGCTAGGCCGGCCAGCTTACCTGTACAATGGAGGATCTACCAGGAGGATGTAATGATACCTCAGGGGACTTTATAGTAAGTCTTTGAGAGTGACAGTGTGATTCTGTGAAGTGTGTGTGTGTGTGTGTGTTTATATACTGTATTTGTGCTGGTGTCTGTGTTGTGCATACAGTATGTCAGGACTCTTAATATGCTCTCCAATGTCAGTTTGGTTATGTTTAGTGTTGCTCTCGTCTTTGACATTGACAGGCTTAGTGAGTATCGCTGTGCCCTGCTCAGCCTTAAGAAGATTGTGACTGTGAATTATCATACTTTATAAACTTGGAGTCAGTGCATCGAGAACCAGCACGTACAGACGTCTTCAGGAAATGAGCCACAACTGCTGCATTGCTAGTATCAAGCGGCTCCTGAACCAGAGACTCAGAATCTCAGAAGCATCTTACTTTGCTCAGTGGTCAAGAGTCCAAAGTCTTCTTTTCCAAATATTTTCAAAATTTCAGTAAAATCCAGTGTAAAGTTTCCATAGTTGGTGATGATTTGGGGTCATGTCACCTGTTGGTGCAGTGTTTAAATTACAGCAAACATTTTTATTCTAATTTGTTGAGATTCACCTGTACAAATGAATCTTTACAAGTGTTTTTACTTCTATTTGTGTCTGTGGGAGCAGAAATCAGGCTTGTGTGCACCTAGTTCCACTATCATTGACATTTACAAAATAAAACACAACCAGGCATCCACCTGACCTCAGAATATCATGTTAGGATGTCTTGCACTTTTATGGTCTAAGAGGTGTACTCATACAAAGTACTTGATAGTGTTAGAGCTCATCATCAGGAGTTTTGTGGACTGTATAATTAGGTGGGACATGAGTGCTGTTAGGATATGTTTTGTCTGATTTTATAGTGAAGGTCCTCACTTTCAGTCAGCAGCTCAGTCCTCCAACTTTCAGGGATGCTTCAGGCTTTTGGTACACCCAGTAATCACACTGTGGCTGAGATCACTGACATTTTAACACAGTAGCATAAGGAAATACTACATTCCAAACGTGACTGTGTGAGACGAAGCAAGCTCGACACAAACAGAGCATGTAGCTGATGCCTGGCTCGCAGTATTATTCCTTGGTTTGCTTCTGAGAAGTGAGGTCCGATCTCAGTAGTCCTGTCTGATGCACCAGTGATTCATACCATATGTGTCCGGATACCTGGATTTGTGTTTGAGGAGCCAGTGCCGAGGTTGCATTACCCTGGGAATACCTTAAATACACCGTAAAATCATCAGCCCCTGCAGGGATTTTGAGTTGTCTGTCTGTGTAGGAGCTTGTTTAAAGTAACAATACAGGACCCAAGTCTCAGAAAGTAAAATGGACACCTTACTCATTCAGTTGGTCAGTGAATTTGTGAAACACAAACTTAATTCATCCTGTTACTCTTCTCTAGGAAACAGGACACGAGGGTAAAATGTTGACATGGTGGTTCAGATAAACATTTCAAACAGGATGATTATCATTGCAACTTTGAGGGGACGCATGAGAGGCAGATTCTAAACAAGAATTGTAACAATCAAAACACAGGCTGAGATATCCTGACTAACAAACAGGAAAAACATGGACTGCTGCCACACCTTCAGTGTCTACTAATAATTCTCCCTGCTGATAGTGAGGGATGAGAAACACAGCATCACCCAAAACAGTGCCTGCCCTGTCTCTGTTGGTGCCCTGCGCTCCAACGCTGACAATAACATACAGCAAATAAATACAATATGCATTTAACAGGCTAAATATTAAATACGTGATATGAACACACATGAAATACATTTCATGAGAAATTGAGAAATATCTCAAAGTGAATCTAACCACATTAAATTATTTTATTTTATTTATCTATTCAGTGATCATTAGGGTGAATTTGAGGGGAAAACGCAGAAAGATAATAATACAACAAAAATTTAAAGGTTTTAAATCTACACTGAAAATCTCATCCTGTGTGTTAACATAGACATGTCCATAACTGGGGCATTACAGTAAATTAGGAATTTATATTTGTCATTTCCTTATTTCTTAGTTACTTCAGTAAATTAAAAGTAGGAAAAACCACAAAATGCAATAAAAGACAAAATCTTTGATTAGTCAGGTTGTTTTTTATTGAAGTGACAAAAGTACAAATACAAGTACTCCACTACTTTATAGTAATAAACATGACTAACATTGTGGAACATCAGGTCATCATTAAAACACAACATGTCACGCTGGACTTGATTGTCTGTGTCCTGTGGGACTTTCCTGCTTTTTGCTGACCCATCCAAACACCCTGTCCTCCTCCCTTTACAGACTGGCTTAATATACCACATGTCTGCTCTAGGCATCAAATAAAGACCAGATTAATATTGAAGTTCGTACAGATGCAATAAATACATCAATAACACAATAAACACATACTGTAGGTGCTGGATGCAGTTGCTGCTGCAGTTGCGTGACTTATTGCAACTGAGATTATAACACAACAGCATGATAATATGCAAAGCACCTGTGCCATTCTGACAAGAAATATGCATATATGCAGTCAGGCCCAGTCAGTTACCATTTAAAACCCATTTCATTCATAACTTACAACCAGATGTGCTGTGTTCTTTTGGGACTTCTCTGACGTGTGTGGTGTATGGATTTATAGACAGATAAGCAGTGTCTATAAACATTTCCACTGATTTCCACCCACAGAATGTCTCTGTGTATCATGGTCAGTAAGTTGATTACTGTTTTTGGCCTGTCACACTGTGAAGGAATTTTCTGGTCCACTCCAGCCTGCAGATAATCACCCTGGTGTCTACATGTCCAGAATAATGAGTCTGAGAGAGGCATGTCAGTCTGTAACCATGTCTGCCCAGTGTCCTCACCCTCAAACCATGGGAGGGAATGTGGCATGGGTCACAGACAGGCCATTTGGCTATTTCAGACCATGTACTGCTATCCCACCCCTCCCCTCCATCCAGCAAGTGCTCAACTGTGTTCAGCCAACTGCTGGACCAGCATATTGATTAGGATTCTACCCATCTAAATCTGCGCACACTGCTCATTTCCCCGAAAGAACGATCAAATGAGCCCGATCAGACAGTCACTGTCATGTATTGTTGCTTTTTAATGAGTTTTTCATTGTTTGCTGTCTAGCAGAGAGCCCGTGTTAAATCACACAGGAGTCTTTTATCTGCACTGATGAGTTTCAGGTTTCAGTTACAACACGAAAGAGTGTTTGCTCAGCTGCTCTCTGTCGTATCACATCCATCCTCATGGAATTCCGGGAGAGTGAATGCTGTTAGCAACCCAACCCTGGTGCTGTTCAACCATTTTAAGAGATCATTTTAATAATCAACTGTCCTTATAACAAAATTAGATGTATATGGAAATTATGCGTGAAGGTTCCCAACAGAGGCCTAAGAAAAGCTGCTAGAAAACAGTGTGTGTCACACAAGAAAGTTGATACAGTGTAATTTGGAAAATCCAAGTATAGCCTCATCAGGTAGTGTAAGCACTGTAAGACTGCAAATAAACTCCCTTCCCACACAGATTATTGTTCTGTGAAACCAGAGCAACAGTCCCAGGCAAGATCTGGAAGCCAAACATATTTGTGTTTCCTTGAGCGCTCCACAAAATAATCCAACAGAGAGCCAAGATCCACAGCGATTTATCAGGAACTATAATGTGAATGTGTGGTATGACTCAGTTTTAGTTATTCATTTTAAATGAATGTGTTTTACACAGTTGTAGAGCTGGAATCAGGATGTGTTTCGCGTAGCTTAGCATAAAATCTGCCTCTGTCCTACATTAGTTTGGCTCAGTTCAAAATGAAATCATGTGATCTCTTTTATTCTTTATCATTCAGCAGCTCTTCTCTATCCTGGTCACTTGCAGGTAGTTTGGAGTAGATTTTTCTCTCAGTGCCTCTAACTGATCAAACCACAGCAGCAGTACCAGCAGTACATCTCCCCAGCCATCAGCTGACTGGGCCACACATCCTCCTTCTCTTCAGAAATCCTCATTAAAGTTGCATTAGTGAGGACTCCACTCCGTCATACCTCCCCAAGCGAAGGGATTTTTCTTCAGACTTTCATTTATTTCTATTGTATGTTCAGCAAATGCACATACAATGGATACTGAAAGACCAATATGCTTAGCTGAGGTCAGTTTGACATTTGAATGGCCAGGGAAGGTAAAGCAGAAGGGGAAGTGGGGACTCTGTAAGGGGCCACTTCCTCCAGAAAAATTAAAACTCACATTTTGCTGTAAGAGACACAGAGACAGTCAGAAGCCTGGTGGTTCATATTCTTGTACAGTTGGCTGCTCAGCTTTTCCATGGTGAAGTGTGTATTAGTTGACTTACATGTAAACAGATGAAATCTTGAGTTCATTTTAAGTGTTGCATTTGCATTTGGAATCTCTTGTTGTTAACTGTCCATGTGAAGTTCAAAGACCCGTGACTGCCAGTCTGATCCTGTGTGATGGACTGTAATACAAACAGCTTTGTTAGGCCTGATTCCAGGAAAGAGATCCGAAATCCACCGGGAGCTGAGAAGGGGGAGATGCAGACCTGGAGAGGCACAATCTCCCAGTGACCTTTGCAGTAAAACAGAAGAGTCATTGGAGCCAATCAGGGACATGCAACTCAATCTCAGCTCACCTGGACTCACAGTGTGTGGGGAGGACCGCTGCCACAGGTCCTTTGCTTCTGCTGTGGTCAGACTTTGACCTCTATGCGTCAGTAAACTCAAGTGATTCACGTAACTGCAGACTGATTTACCTCTTTGCAGAGCTTAAGGCACTTGTCAACATGGTGTATACATGTGTATATGTATTGTTAGTTTTATTATAATTATTATAGAAAATACCTCTATGACAGTTACCCAGATCAAAAAACAACCTCTAGGTAACCCTGACAATCAAGAGACACACATGATACAGTATAAACATCTGGTAAGTTGCAAAAACAGGAAGGTCAGATTGTGCCAAAAAAAAGTCAAAAATTTAAATTAGGGAACAACTGTAGAGTTCTGGAACAAAATCCTATTTAGAGACCAAAAAATGAGAAAAGAGAAGTTGGATTGAAGTTGGTATTTGTTGATGAGAACTGAAGTGAATTCTGATGTCTTTAGGGCTCTGCACTAATCTGCATATGTTTCAAAAGTCAAATGTTCTGCAACTGAACATTTTTCTGAGGTCATCATGTACAAGCACCTTCATGTCCCTGTGATTAAAATTGAAGTTTTATTGAAAAGGTCCACGGGGCTGTAGCCAAACTCTCATGTTGAGCAGAAGGGGAGTGCGAATGGTAGACCAAGAGCCAAAGACAATTTCCAAAGAAATACAAGCTGAAGCTCAACATACATCAGTGCCTGACCACAGCAGGCTCCATGGAAAAATTCACAGTTTAAAGGAAAATATAAAAAGAAATCAAATTTGCTAAAATGCAAATTGACAAGCCACAATACCTTAGGGTGCTATGACCACTGGACAGATGAGACAAAAGTGAAGTCTCATATTATCTTTGTCAGGTTCTTCTGTTTTCTTGGAAAGGTATAAAACCTGTAGATATGCAAATCCAGCTTAGCTTGTTCTTGAGATCACAGCAGCTCACACTAATGGAGGGGGTCTCTTCTGTTATGAAATAACTACAGCTAATTGTACTGTGTTTGCCGAACGGTCCTGATTGCACTGTAAATAGTGATAAGCACATGGCAATTCTAAGAAGGTCACAGTTTCTTGAAAAACAGGCAACATAATCACAGTGTCGAAACAATATTCTGAGGTCATAACTGGGAGCTTGTCAGCATGGTGGCCCAGCCTGTTTACACTTGGTAGGAGAAGAAATTGCAAGTGTAACCACAGTCAAAGAATGTGTGTGTTGATTGCTATCTTACATGTGCCATATACATTCTGATGGGAGGAATGTCGGTGGTTTTTCCAGCTAAATGGTAACAGCTGTTTCTGAGTGATGTGTCTGATGGAGGCCAAGGGAGCAGTCTGCTGTTATTTACTTTGGCCACAGCCTTGGAAGGGGGAATACTTCAAACGTACGCAGTCTGCCATCAGACGCCAGAGCCAGCGGTCGAGCATTCTTCGGTTTCCTGAAGCAAAACATGGCATGTTACACCGGGCGTTAAGTTTCAATGGGAAAGACGCAGTTTGTGTTGGGCACCGCAGGGCCCACAGCTGGGATTTTACAGGTCAGCACATTTCAGATGGAGGCTTTACATCCGATTATGGGAGGGAAAAGGAAACAAAATAGATTTCTCTGCCTGGGAATGTGTTGACAGGCTACTGGTTATTCTCGTACTTCACAGATTAGCTTAGGTCTTTTCAGCTAACAGTTTAGTTCTTTTTCGTTTTCAGTCTATCTGTTTACATGTGCTAGAATAACCAAGCTTCACTGTGCCATGAACACAAGAAGCCTGGTTTGTGTAATCGAGGTTGAGAATCAGAGAAACTGGATTTTCCCAGCTAGATTTTTTACCGTAGAACGTTTCTTATCTAAACGCGTAATGTTGAAAATTGTTCTATTACTGATTAATTATTTGGATACGCAAATAACTCAAGATATACATTTTAGTTATTATATATTTTACAAGTCATTACATATTCAAAGTAAAGAAGCTGGACGGTCATTGAATAATAATATCAGAGTTATGTGGACAGACTCCACAGACACGCTTCATCTTTGTATTATTAGTCAATAAGTGAGAGAAGACCTCCACTGTTTTATGGCTTGTATTCATGCACAGTGGGCATGTCCTGCTGTAAGGACATAAACTGTGTATTCAGAGATAAATGCAGAATTGTTAGTGTGATATTATCAGAAGGAAACTTTTTGACGTCCTCAGGCACTTCACACATCACAAACTCACTGATCTGCACTTGAATAGCTTGTTTCCTGCAGCAGAAGATACAGTCCTCAGTGGAAGGAGACTTGAAAGCGAAATGCACTGTGATTATGTTCAGCACCCTCCACTTGTGCCTGTCTGCAGTACTGTACTGTAAGTCCTGCCTCAGCCTACACACTGTAATGATCAACTGCCTCACACGTCTGTGGTGCTGGTGGTTGTTTGCTATGTGTGGTATTCAGTTTTGACATATCTGAAAAACTAATGGCTGGATTTACCTAAACTCTGAGGTGGATATTCATGGTCCCCACAAAATAGACTACTTTTGGTAACCATCTGGTCTTCCCTATAGTGCCAACATCCCGGTGAGTCATCAGTTTCCTTTCCCAAACAGTCATTTTGAATGAAAATCAATATCGCTATATAGGAGTGTTTCTCCATGCTGGGATGGGAGGTGTGAGATGATACACACTGAATAGAGCAAAGCATAGAGCAGGTTAGATTTACTTGTTAATACATGCGACACGTTCAACTCGTGGTCAACTTGCTGAAGTTCGCTTTTCACCCCAAAACTGTATGAATGCATGCTTACACTCGTTATATTAATTGTACTGAGCACACTTTATGTAACAGATGAGTCTAACTAACCACAAGTAGAGTTCCAACAGTCCATTCATTTTATTGGAAATAGGAGATTTTTTCTCAGAAACCTTATTTATTCTTGCCAATGCTTGGCAAGTTTCTCATTCTCTGCCTTGATCAAGTCTTCACTATCCTTGTAGCATTTTCGAAGCATGTTGGCCTTGATTCTAGAGAAGAGTCAGAAATGAAAAGAGGCCAGGTGATCGCCTCACCTGGCTTCTTTTCATTTTTAAGGCGGAGCATCCGAAAGGCTGATCTCAGAAGCACCAACGGAGAGGGAGGCTCAGTGTGTGGGAACGAGTGGGCAAACTACTTCAGTTTTGCTCGTTTTCTACCAGCATCAACTAGTTCCGGGCTGGTGTTAGTGATCACTATGATTATGTTCAATAAGAAATGTAATTACCTAACACATAAGACATACGATGTTAATGTTAGCTTTTGTTAGCTTTAGCCTTTTGCTATCCACCTTACATCAACTCTGCTGGTGTCAATCAAACTACTGCTAAACAAATTTAATAAATGATACACTGATTTTTATTTTTTACAACAAAGCTTTAGTTGATCTTGTTGGTCATGATAATCCCACCTCCAGTCCCTGACATAAGTGGTTCTTGGTTATAGACCAGCAAAGAGTTGGTGCCAGTCTGGAGCCAGTTTTCCTGGCCAAGAGCCGGTTCTTTGGCTGCAAATAAATGCAAATAACTGGTTGGGAATTAAGCACTGACTTCAAACCAAACTGGTAGAAAGGTTGTGGTATGAGTTGGTACGTCTGCAAGATGATTTTCCTGCCTCCTAAAGCTAGAGTAAAATACGTTTTCTTAGAAATAAAATGGGTTTCTCTCCTTTATTTGTATTAGAACAAATTAACTGTTGGAAGTATATGAAAATTACTTTTTATCTGTTTGTTATGAAGGCAACACTGAAGCAGAAAATCAGATCGGACTTGGCATCAGCACATACTGTATCTATTACTAAAGTATTTAGATAGAACTTTATTTGGATAAGATACATTTGATCAGGACATGCCTACTAATAATGCAATGCTGTTAACCACGCCACCTGACCCGACCTCACCATATTTGTCCAACACCTCTAAGGTTCTAACAGTTACCGGAGTCTCTAGAATTTTTTGTTGGGTCTGGATATCCATTTTCTAAAATGAATCTAATGTAAAATGGTACTGCTGTAACCTCTTTCCCTACATGGGAAGGTGAATTTGAACTTAGTCAACCCTAGCAGTAATCTCTTCTTCCTACACTGTCCTCACCTCGCTCCCTGCCCCCCCATTCCTCCCTCTGAGACACAGAGAAGACAAGTGGGAGCTGAGGAATGCACTTTAGCACTGGCACAATGGAAGCCTTTTGTGGAAGATGAAAAGAATATTAGTCACCACTAATGAGATTTGATGTAGGACTGCCATTGTCAGTTCAGGCCAGATGGATAGGGTACATGGTGGAGCAGCCAGTCTCCATACATCAAAGACCAGGGGATCCCTGTGTTGCGTACTCTTCTGGCATTTAATGCAGTGACAGAAATGAGGAGATTAATTAAAAGCATTGCTTTTGTCAGCTGCCATGCTAATGAGGACACTCTTCTGTCCTTAAGCAGCAGCCACCTACCATCCATGACTGGGTCTCTGCTTTGAACTTGACAACAAAACATCCTCCTAGGCTGTTCTTTTCATCTCCAACACTCCACACATCACCACCCTCTGATTCTCCTCTTACCTTGGTTCACTCTACCTCCCCTGCTCCCTTTGCTCATTCTGATACTGCATGATGACACAGCCTTGAAAGTTTTGTAAATCAGACATCTGAGATAAAAATATATTTCACTATATGTACATTCCTGTGAATATACACTGCACGGCATTTGTGAACATGAAATTGAAACCAGAGAACCTTTATTTTTTTAACTCAACTTTCTTTTAACTCTCAAGTCTTTCATTTAAAAAAAAATTTTTTTTCCATAATACAACACTTGATTTAGCTGATTCCTTCCTTGTTGGACATGATTGTCACTGGCATTTTTCCTGTAAGAGCAGTGTCAGAAAATATTGTGGGATGTTTGGCCACAATTTGACACCAGGATTGAAGGAAATCTGGTTTATGCCATTCTATGCCCTCCTGGCCTTTTCTCATTACTAACAATTACTTTTTTTTCCCAAAAGTGAAGATTTTCCAGAACAGTTGCCGGAGTGTGTAAATGGTAAAGCACTAGCTTGGTACGTCAGTGTGTACAGTGTAACATGAGCTTGCTCAGCGAGGACTAGAGGCGGTATAGCAGTTGAGACGATGAGGTCCTCTAACTTTCTCTGTAATTACTCATTTTAAACCTCAACATTTGATGCTAATAGTTGTTACCATGAACCTGGGTTATCTTCAGACACTGTGAACAGATATTCATTCTCAAACAATGTAGAAACACAAAGGTGATGTAACCCAGTGGTATACAAGCCTCTGCCTCAGCTGTTTTGATTTGTTGATATTTATGAAATACAACTATAATAATACTATAATTATAATAAAATTAATACAAAACACAAAAAAACTGAAAATCTTATTCTTGTACTTTTGTTCCGTTGTCAGTGATTCAAGCCACTTCCTGCCTGAGATCCACTCTTACTGATTAAGAGGAGTGGGTTCAGAGATTTAATCTCTAAAAGTATGCGTCGGTGTCAGTCCAGTATTTACGTCAGAGCAGTATTTACAACCACATAAACTACTGATGCTAATATTGAGACAGTTTAAAGTTATTAGATTGATTTTGATAAAACAGAGCAACTATGTTTACATGACGCACACTTTACTTTAATGTGTGTTATAAAGAGACACATTACAGAGAACTGTTGTCTTATATGCCTGTGAGAAGCAGACACGAATTTCCTGCAATTCCTGCAAGATAGCCTCTCACCTTTAGTGTTGATTCTGGACTCACTGTTTGCCATGTTTAAGGCATGGTTACTCATCTGTGAACCTACTGAGGAAGCTGCACACATTTCAATTTCTACATTGTTCTGTCATTTTTGTTCTTGTGTAGTCAATTGAAATACATTTGCTTACATTTGCTTTAGCACAAACACTTTTCCTACATTTGATCTGACCTAAAATAGTTCCAAATCTGAAATATTTCTTCTTCATTTTACATGTTTGTCTTTCGAGATTTTCTGGGGTTGAGGAAGAAAATGTCACTCTGTATAGTCACACAATAGCTTTTAATAATTGTGTTGTCTTCTGTTACCTATGTTTTCATCACACAAATGAAAGCCACAAATCTCAGCTGTCAGAAAAGCTACAACATCTTATAATTTCTGCTTCTACTTTATGGCTTGCAGATTTTTTTATTTAATATTCTTCCTGTCAACAGCAGACAACTCAAAATAAGTTTAAAACGGCCAGTTCTGTGTATGTTGGCAAAATTCCAGCTGAGGGGGTTAGCTTTAGTCTCTGCTGCTTTCTTTTTGAGCTGTTTGGAATGTGTGCCCCCCACTTCCCTTCAGCACTTCCTCTGCCCGTGAAAAAAGAAAAGTCACGCTCCTCAGCTTCCAGGAACAGTGGCTGCTCCATCAGTTTTCAGACCCACTGTAACCAACAGCGGTAAAAGAATGTCATTGTGGCTGCTGACTTACAGCTGACAGAAATCAGATGGGATGTCTTAAGTGAAAGTGAGTGTTATAGAGTTTGTTAATGAAAGTTTGGGATTCATTAATTATGAACGTGCTGCGGCATTCGACAAGCTGACAGAAAGAAAGATGTATAGGATCTTTTTACAGACGTCACAGTCTCAAACCAAAAAGTTTTCCCCTTGATTTCCCTCTAACTAGACTCAACTACACCTCTCAAGAAGTTTCTTCAAAGTCCTAGACTTGGGCTTATGGGACATGAGTGTTAAAACAAGCTCACATGTTTGTCACTCAGCCTCAGCTCCTCTGAATTTGAACAAACTGATATTCATCTGTGGATGCAGTTGTTTAATTAAAATTTGAATTCTAAAAGCTTGCATTAACGAACACCATCTGCCTAACTGCGCTGGCACCTGCACGCCACGGCTTTCAGCAGCTTGCACACAGAGACTGATGTGAATGTTGAAACTGCCTGAACCACCTGCCGTGTTTTTTAAAGATTTGTGATTTCTGCTTGCTGTTTGACAGACCCATCGTCGCACTACGTAACAAGTATGTGTTTTACTTTTCCTGCACAAGCACAGTTGGTGTACTGGCACTGTGGACAGTGCATGTGGACACAGTTTTTTCCTGTATGTGGTCGTCCATCGGGACACAGCACCAAAAACTGTCTGCAGAGTCGAATGCGTGTAGGAAGGCACTTAGGTGATATATCAGAATAAGTACAAGCTAGTAGAAAGAAAATGTTTGCGTGACAGATGCTAATCAAACAGCTCACTGGATATTTCTTTGTACTGTCAGCTTGGTGGTGGATAGACTGGACTTTTTCACTCTCCTTCTCATAAGGGAACATATGATTAGCTTTTGTGCCTGGGTATTATGTTAAAAGTAACACCATGTAGCCACGGTGCTCTGCAGCCATGTGTTTTTTGGGAGACGTTCAGGGACAGTAGGTCACCAGAGTTTTGGAAATGTAAAGAGCGTGATAGTCTTAGGTGTTTATAACATATGTCTTTTCTGCCAAACTCACAGCGTTTGGTTAAGGTTAAGGAATGTGTGGTCTAGTATTTTTCATGCCTAAACCTAACCACACACAGCACTCTGGAGTCAAACCTGGGTATCTAGTGTGACAGTCATGCACTTTGCCCACCTGTGAAATGCACACATTTGCAATCCCAAACACTTTCTTCGTTTGGCTTTGTTTCTGTTAATAAATATTGAGCTTCATTTATTCAAAAATGTTTTGCATCAGAAAATAATCCAACCAATGTTCTCTTCAAAAATGAAAATGTGGTTACTTCCTGCTTTAGGGTGAAAGAAACCAGCATAAAGCAGGCCACTATACTATACTTTGTCTGTTGAAAATGAACATTTTAGGGAATTGTTGAATTTGGGGTTTCACATTACAAGTATATGTCACTTAACGATAAAATATGAGTTGCAGAACTGTAACAACCTATGAAATCATTTTGTGTAGTAGGACAGCAGTGGAGGACTATTAGTCAGACAGTTACTATTCCAAGACATCCATTCTTTGATTCATTTACTCAGTCAACAGTGACTGCTAAAATGAAGGCCTCCAGCAGTAATCATACAAAATGCTCTTTTATTCCAACAGTTATCTTGAGATTCAACCTCGGCCAGTTCAGTGGTGATTCAGGCGACAGGTTTCCAGAGAGGACAAAGCCTTAAGCATCAGAGGCTTAGGAGAAAGAAGTGTTTTTGTTTGGGCCCTCAAAGAGGCCCAGAGGCTGTCTGTCCCTCCCTATCTTCCTTCTGTCTGAGGAGGGGAGGGGCAGCACATGGTGACTTTTGACACTGGGCATCTGTTGCTTAACTAAGAAGCTCTTTTTGGAGTCCATGTGCAAACTAATACTGTACCAACAACCTCCCTCCCCAGTGGCTTCTGACCCGTAACACATGGCCCACACTTCTCAGGTTATTGTTGGATAAAACATCAGTGGATTCAGTTTCACTTTTATAAACCAGGGTTTAAAGTGAGTTTAAAAAAAGTTTGAAAAACAAAATTTGGAGGCTGTCAGTGTGGTGAGTAATTTACATTTACAGTTTGTTTCATTGCAGGCAATTAGTTCATGACTTCATGTCCCCTCCAGAGAATACAAACCGCAACAATGTGCTGAAATGGGCAGTAGACACTTTTGTCAAGGGAAGAATGCACAATCTGTGTCCTATTTGAGCATTAACAGTGTTGTTGTGTTTCTCTAAAATGTCCTGAAAAGCTGCTAACGGGTAGAACAATCTGCTTCCAGGGAATCCCTCAGCTCTGCCAATCATTGCCAATCTGTGCTTCTCCTCTTAATGAAATAAGAGGTATTTCTCTTTTGGGGTTTTTTTTATTTTGTTTTTTTTCCCTTCTCTTGCTCCACTGAGTAAGTCCCATTCATTAACAGCACTGCTGTGATTAATGGCTGCGTTTCAAGAAGGCAGTGTGCTGCATCTGTTGTCCTCTCGTCAGGAGTCCCTTTTAACTTGTAGGAGAAGAGACTGGGCCATGTGGACGGTGGTGGAGACAGCCGAACAATAGCCAGGACTTGAAAAATGTGAAAGCAGTTATTCAGCAGTCACAATGAACATGAGTGTGGATATAGTGCCAGAGGCAAAAATACATTTTAGACCATGTCTGTTTAAAAATGGACAGCACTACTATAGCTCTTAGTTTCATTGTTTTTATTTTGTCTTGGATAGCTGACAGCTTTCACAATGCAGTCATTATCCTAAGTATTACATTCAGGGTGGTGCTGTAGGCGATTCCAGCTGCCACTGGACGAGCAGCGGGGTACACCCTGGACAGGTTGCCAGTCTGTGACAGGTCTGACATACAGACAAAGTTCACTCCATACAGATTGAATTAGTTGGCATTCATGGTTCACAATTTTCTCTGCCATCACACCCTAGGAAAGTTAATTCAGTGGGGTGAAGTTCTACGGAGGTGGGGTGTTTATGGAGGGTTGGTGGCTTCTGTGATTGATTTAGACCATTTGGCTCTGAAACACAACTGACCTATGCTCTGTAGAGTGGCTGAACCCCACACAGACATTGAGTGAATGGTAGCAGAGAAGGTGAGGCTGACCTTTACTGCACGTGCACCTTCTTTGGTTCCAAAATGATCTGCACGGTTAACCTAAAATATTTACATGGTGAATTAACTGTCTTTTTGTGCACTCATGCACAACACTGTGTAGAGACGTACAGCGAGTCCCTCTCACATACAGCCCGTTAACCTGCTTCTCTTTGGAATGTGGGAGAAAACCTTGAGGTACTAACTGCTGCACCACCGTGCTGCCCTCCACATAATCTTGTGCTTTTAGAATAAAATGATACAAAGCGAAACATAAGTTTCAGTGTTTTGAAGATTTTTACAGATCACATCCCATCCCTGTCCTCATATGACCCACGATCCAAGTTCCACAGGTAACATGATGGCAGCAGAGTTAGAGCATCACCAGTACCTGCCTCTACCACCTACAGGGTTTTGTAATGTCCATTTTCCCTTCAACAGATCTGTATTTGCTCTACAGGCACACACAAGCGTATTCATAAATATTTGGACACATTCCACACATGCGCACAGCAAAACATGATGGCATCCCCAGTTACTGAAGAAGACTGGGAGATACAGCTGAAAGTTCGGTTAAATGTTAGAAGATGGAGCACTGACCTTCTGAACTCATACTGAACAGATTTCACTGATACAGGTCAAGTAGCCACTCAAAAAATAAAACATAGTGTTAGTGTTAAAACAGACTGAAAAACCTTCACCTCACGTTCTGGCCTATCTATCTAGCTTGTCCTTGGCCTATCCAGGTTTCCATGTGGCTTCAAACTCCAGCCTCTGTTTTACAGTAAAAGCCAGTATGGATCAACAGGCCCATTCAGCCTGACACGGTAATAAAATGAGTCAATCTGAAGGAAGTGAAGGGGGTTTCTCCAGGAGCTGGCTGGCTCACTGAGCCAGAGAATGTTGTCTACTGCACCATTAAGCCAGGTGCAACAACCAATAAATCTGCCAGCAGAGATGTGTTACAGATGTCTAATTCCACACGTAAGAAAGATAGACAGGAGGAGAGTGAACAAGGCATGGAAGGCTTTGAATGGTATGTGTCAAGCATAACTCTCAGCAAAAACAGACCATTCCTCTGCCAAGTGTTATTGGATATCACACCACAGCAGTGTGTTTCAAGCACTACTTATCCAGTAAGTAGTGAGATAAAACATTAAAGGTTTAATTGTATTGATCGTGTCCCAGAGCAGTGAAACCACTATAAAGTGTTTGTGAGCAGGAAATTAAATGCCTACTACTCGAGCGCCAGACTTCCTAAATATATTACACGCCAGGAAATCTGTAAAGAATGACTCTCCACAAAATGAGATTGTTTTCATGGTAGTGCACCTTGTAACGTCCTCATTACACCCGCATTAACTGTATCCAAATACAAACATTTAAAATCCTGTTTCCAAAAAATGTTGAGAAGCTGTCTGAAATGTAAATAAAAACAGAAGGAACAGAATGAACAATGTTCAGTGCTAAACAATATATATGCATTTTGGAGAAACGTATGCTGCCATGTACACAATGTCTTCAGGAATGCCTTGTTTATTCCAGAAGGACTGTCAAATTACAATGTGCACACATTACAGGTCCTCAGTCACAAGCGCAAAAGAGATGTTGGTGGTTGGTGATGATGGTCTCCACAGTTCCCAACCACTTATAGAGTGTTGTAGGTAAACATACCTCTGTTTGAAAAAAATTACATTTCTCAGTTTCAACATTTAATATATTGTCTTTGCACTATTTATAATGAAATATAGGCTTTACAATAAGCAGCAGACAAAACACTGGGCATGTTGCTAGGGCCAGTTACAGCACACTGGATTCATACAGCTCTGATTCTGAGGATACCTGCAAAAGGTACAGAGAGAGGGAGACAGAAGAAAAGCACAACTACGCAAGAGAGAAGACACGTTAACGGCAAGCAGTGGCATAAGAGTGGAGAGCATAACTGTCACTGTAACAGCATAAATAAGAAATGGTTCAGAGTCACCTAAGCCAGCTCTGACTATAAGCTTTATCATAAAGGAAAGTTTTAGGCCTGGTCTTAAAATTCTACCTCCTGAACATGAACTGGTTCCACAGGAGAGGAGCTTGATAGCTAAAGGCTCTGCCTCCCAGTCTACATTTGGAAACTCTAGGAACCACAA
>JAUBNQ010000016.1:1411769-1428588 GCA_032353495.1 Ctenopoma kingsleyae
TGTTTGAGAGTTAATGTCCCATTAGTTCACAGATGTTGTCTTAGAAATTGTATATTTCTGTGGACTACACATATAAATTTGACTTTACTTGACCTTTGTGCAGTGGACTTATTATGTTTCAAAACAAAACAGTAAAAGTAGAATTGTAAACTAGATGAATATCAAGTTGAAATAGGTTTTTTCACATGTTTTATCCTGAACTCATTCAGGCCCACCAGAGGATGAATCACTTGCAATGTAGACATTTATTTTTATGTGTTCTCTGGAACAAATAACGACTTCAAATCAAATCGAATGTCTGCAGGTGGATCTGCTTTTTTCTTTTCTGAGCTTGTTCATTTTTGTTCCCACTTTAGGTGTGTGAAAGGGGTTTTTTTCTCAGCGAGCAAAACATATGCTTACCATGTAACTGCAAAGGCCATGCTGACGACTGCGAAGACATCACCGGCATTTGTATAGTAAGTTTACTATATTGATTACCATGCAGTGTTAATAAAGTACTTTATTAATTCATGGAAATTCATGAAAACAATTTAATGTTGTGTTAATGTCTCAATCCCAGAATTGCAGGGACCACAGTGCAGGTGATTTCTGTGAAATGTGTGAAGATGGCTACATGCTGACCACCAGCCTGGAAGGACAACGCACCTGCCGACCCTGCGCCTGTCCCCTCTCGGTTCCCTCTAACAAGTAAGCCAGTCTGTTCTCATTTCTACAGCCACGAGTCATGAGACTGTGTGTTGGCAAGCGCTGTGTGATCTCTGATACACTTCCCCCCGTGTGTCCGACCAGCTTTGCAGTGCATTGTAACAGAGGAGGTGCCAATCTGCGGTGCAAGTGCCAACAGGGCTACGCTGGAAACTTCTGTGAGAGGTCAGTGATGACAAGGGCCAATGAGCATTCATTAATGACTTGTCAACCTAAGTTATATTGTTTAAATAGAAAGGATAAACGCTAGCCGAGGTGGCCCATTATCTGTAACTATGGAAAATAGAATAATCAAGCAGAGAAGTTAATTCAAACACACTATCCATAGTTGTTTATTGGCAGTGATATTGTCAGTCATCGCCAGTTTTCCCATCCAGGTGTGCTCCAGGTTACTATGGTAACCCCCTGATGATCGGTAATTCCTGTAAGAGGTGCGACTGTAACGGCAACTCTGACCCCAACTTGATTTTCAACGAGTGCCACAACGTGACGGGCCACTGCCAGCACTGCTGGGGAAATACCGCCGGCGCCAACTGTGAGAGGTGTGCCCCAGGTTTCTATGGCGACGCCATCAGTGCCAAGAACTGCAGAGGTGGGGGAATGAACTCCTACATCTTTGAAATATGAATTACTACTTTTTTGCCAGTAACAGCAGTTTTGATCAGATCTTTAACTGTTTATCATGCCTACAATATCAAATACATTACATATACGCCAAGTTTTTCTATACGGTTTTGGTCTGTATGTAATCCTGAGCAGAAAAACAAGACAAGGTCAATATTCAGTATGGATTACCATATGCCTTTCGAGGTTGTGCAAGTCCAGAAATAACCCTGCCACTGTGCTTGTGATGTCATTTGACCTCTAATGTGTGTCATCACTGCCTATGTCCTGTGTCTGTCAAAGAGTGCGAGTGCAATAAGTGTGGCACCTCCTCATGCGACGAGAGAACAGGGGTGTGTCACTGTAAGCCAGGCGTGACTGGACGACTCTGTGACCAGTGTGAGGTGAGAGAAATCGCAAGACTCCATTCAGTCCGCAGGGTATTTTATCTGAACTAGTCAAAGAGAGTTAAGATTGGTCAGAGTGTCAGTTAAAGTTCAGCAATGAAAGCACATAAACATTCAGTTGAAGCAGTTGTCCTTTATACAATGCATAACAAAATGTTGTGAATCTTTCAAAATGAACATGAACAGCCAGATACTGGGATGTAATAGTGTTTTTCATTCATGTAATCTAGGCGGGCTACTCAGGTTTCTCCAGCTGTCAGGGCTGTCGGAGGTGTGAATGTGGGCCAGCTTCCACTCGCTCCACCTGCCATCCTCTCACCCACAGCTGTCCATGCCGCCCGGGTGCTGGAGGTCGTTACTGTGAGCGCTGTCTCCCAGGCCACTGGGACTACAGCCCCTCCGGCTGCCAGAGTAAGTCATCTGTCTGTCATACAAAAGAAACGAAACACCCCCACAACATTTGCTAGAATATCCAATGCAGATAACGCTTTCCCAGAAGAAGAAGCTGCACTGAGTAGTCCTGTTCCCACACCCACAACCACAGTAGTGCACATGATGTCAGAGAAGAAGCTGCTGAGGGCTGTGACCCTGTGGCTGGAGGTTCTCTCCTCAGAGCTGGATGACATCATCATGAAACCCAAATGTATAGATACACACAGCTGCTAAAAGTCCCACACAAGAGAGGCCACAGGACAGATGTGCAGACCTTATATATCTATTTGAAAACTGCACTGACGTGTATCCAGCTGGTCAAGAATTTAAACGAATGTGCAGAACTTTCAATCGTATGCTTTTATGATAAAGTGTATCTTCATCTGTTCATTTCACAGAGTGTGATTGTGAGAGTGGCCACTGTGATATGCACACAGGAGAGTGCCTGGCAGAGGCTGCAACAGTCAACCTGTGCAACATCAGTAAGTGGAGTCAACAAACAGACAGAAGACAGAAGAGTGCAGCTCGACTCTGAAGAACAAAAGATGAACAAAAGATTTGTCTTATCTGTTTGCTCGAAATTTGTTTGAAATCACACCTCTGCTTTGGTTTTAGGTTGTGATGAGTGTATCTGGCATCTGATCGGGGACCTGCGGCTGTCCAACAAGACATTGGACCAGCTGAAAGTTGCAGTGTTGAACATCTCCACTGGGGCTGCTGCTAATGATAGGCTCAAATACTACAACTACACTGCTCATCAACTGCGGGTAACAAAAGAAAAAGAAAAAAGAAATTAGCTCTAGTCAGTACTTTATATGCATAGTGGATAAAATGGGTACAGTATGTGTAATATTGAAAACATTTCTTTTTGGTCAGATAGGTCTCCTATGCCTATTCCCCTCAAGTCTATGGTGTGAAATTTAAGAAATCCCAAAGTGAAGTAAACCAACCCAGACTCTGAAGGGTTACATTTCTATAGAACTAAACTGCAATCAGAAATACATTATTATGGGGAGTATAATTGTGACTGGATTATGTTTTCTATAAAGAAATTGAGGATATGCTCATTAGTAATGTAAATGGCAAGTCACAAATACTTATGCATTATAGCTTAATTAATTCAATGTGACAATCACAGTATGATTACGTTTGCTACAACAATGTGATTGCGTTTGCATTTTAGTTACATTGGAACAAAATCTTTAAGAGAAGCGAAGGTTGACTAGACATGAATGACACCAAATATGTCACCAAACATATTTTTGTTTGAGCTTTTTACTTTTGTTAATTTATCTGATAATGAAATTGTTGTGCTTCCAGAGTGAATTTCAAGGCTGGAGAAACAGGTCATCTGCAATAAAGGTGCAGATTGGAGAACTGGAGGAGGCCACAGACTCTGTGGCAGTGGACATCAAGCAGTTTGGAGAATCAGTGAGCAAAGTCATCATCTTTCATTTAATGCACATTAACTATTTAAGGAGAACTTGGATGTTTTTTCCCCCTAGAAATGCATTTTTCATTACAGTAATAATTTCTAGCAGCATTTATCCCATTTTTATCAGATTTTAAAAACTAAACTTAAAATTACCTGCATATTTAAATTCTGTACAGTACTGTATGTTCATTATACTGCAATGATTTGACAATATAAGACAGCTAGTTGATCTCCCTACAAGTAATTTGGGATCTGTCTTTAAAAGCAAAGGACCTCAGCCAGTGATTGATGCTACTGGAGGTTATTGATTCATTTATGTGATGGTTTTCAGGAGGCTGTGGTAAAGACTCTGGGGAACAGGCTAGAAAATGACACGCTGGAGACCTTTACCCTAGCTGAGCAGCTCAACACAAATCTCACTGATCTCAACATTCTCATCGAAGGTACCAAATGTTCTCACTTTTGTATTATCAGTGTCTATGGATGTTTTAAACCCACACAGTATAAAGGGTAAATGTTGCATCTGTCCCTGTGTATTAATGAATGTGTGAATGTGCAGAGATGATCCATGATTGGGAGCTGTACAGTGTCCACCAGGATGTGGACCCAGAAGAGGTCAGACAGAACACTGAGGTAGCCCAGGGCATGGTGACCTGGATGAGGAGAGTGGACCTGTCCCCACGAGAACCCATCGCCACTGACGAGTCAACTGAGGCCCACGACTGTGAGCACATGTAGCTCATATAAAACATACACAAGTACAAACACAAGCAGAAAAGTTCACATACATACTGACTATCTTTTTTATCCTTATTGATGGCAATTTTATATGGAAATATGGTATTTGAATTTGTAGCTATAGTTAATTAATTCAAATGGAATTCAGCTCCTGCTGAACAAAGGTCCATACAATCAATGCAAAAGCAGGATGGTGGTAAATATTAAAATGCAGAATAACAAGAGCTTGGAACTGAGATTTCTCATAAAAGCAGTCTGACATTTTTAAAGCAATAGCAAACAATTCATCATAAGCTACCGATGACACCAGAGAAACCAACATTTGAGCAATGTTTTTATTTCTTATACAGAGAGTACAACATTTCTTTTTATTTTCTGCTGTTTGAATGGCAGAAGGAAATGACAAAAACAGCCCAGCAAAAGGTATATTTGGCAAGATAGCTGTGTAAAGGAGGGAAAGAAATAGCAATCCTACAAAAAACAGCAACTAAAGTGCTAGATGACAGCAGCTCCAATACAACACTGAGACCATAGTTAATTGCCCATAATAACATGCTAACATATGCACGAGTAAGATGTCAACATACTGATGTTTGGCAGGTAATGTTTCCCACAGTTACCACCTTCAATCGAGGCATTGGAAATTCGCGTTCTCCCAGCTGTGTGCAGCTCACCTGGGTAACGTCAAGAGAAGTTCAGGATTCCAGTGCATGTGTGAAACCAGCGTAACATTGCCTTGTCAGTCATCTGAAGATGAAGCCATCAACATCATGTGGCCAAACATTCCATGACATCTACTCCCACATATCTGAATGAAAGCCTGTCTGGGCAGAATAACCACATCTTACTCAATGCTGCCACTCTGTGTCCACAGTTTATAATGGCATGTAGACCTCTGGCAGCACACTTCTGAACTTACACATAATTAGATACACATTGTAGCATCTGGTGGGGACCAGGAAACCCATTTTAATATCCACTCCGCAACCACGTAACAGAGAAAGACATTTTGTCCTGGGTGTCTACAGTAGCAAGTCCTAATTCACTCGATTGTGACAATAATGATGATAAAGTTTTGCCTTGGGTTTCTGATCGTGTTTCCAGTGCTGAGGCGTATCCGTCAGTTGGAAAAGAAGCTGGTGATCACAGGAAGTCGTCTCCCTCCTGTCAGGGAGGTTCTGTCCCGCTTCTCCACCAAGCTGTCAAGTGCTGAGGGATTCCTCCAGAAAGCAGCCAGCACAGTCCAAGAAACAGAGGAGAAGAACAGAGCGAGCATAATCAAAGTCCACAGGAACGAGGTGATTTATATTGAGTCCCTTTGCGTTCTCACTGTGTGTCTCTACCTTCCTGCATCTCTCCCAGCACTTACATCTTATTCAGTGTTTTTCATTTCATTGTTACACAGTCCTGTTGAAGAGCTTTCAGACTTTCCTCCCTGCTAAGAGGGAGTGTGTCTAAGTGCTGTAAGCTTTATCTTCAGTCACAGTGTTCCAAACAAACTTGAGTAATACTCACTCACACTGAGATACCTGGCCTTAAAAGATTTAAGAAAGACATATCATAGTCTGCTACATCTCTCACACTGCACTTGGCAACTGCAGTGCAGAGATGTGATTGTTGTCTGTTACCCCTGGTGAGAACCAAGAACAGAAACACAAAACCCTCTGTGGGAGCTTTGGATTGTTAGGAAGAGGCCCACTCTTGGGGGGAGAAGCAATGCTGCAATGCTAAACATAAATTTCCCATGATAATACCCAGAGCCTAGTCACAGAAACATTACTTTATTTTCCCATGATACAACCCACAGCTTACACAAAAAATCACAACTACACAGATGGGATTCATCTCCTCCCAACACTTGGAGAGGAAGCTGAAACACTGCCATGCATTTAGACTGCTCAGCACACATGATGCAGTATTATAGAGAGTTAACAGAGGAGTGTGAGTGTGTATAGGCTGATACCACATACCTATCTTAATTCAGCCAGAAATACATACAGCAATATGAATGCCCATTTAACAATGTCTTTGGCAACACCATTATTGACAGTAAAAGGTGGAGAGCAGACGGTTGAAGAGAAATTCATATATTTGGTTGGAAATGCTTCAATCAATGGATTTATCAGATTCATATGTTCAGTTTGAATGAACTTTGACATGCATATTCATGCCATTAGCTATTATTTAGTGCCTATTTATTTGACCCCTCAGTCTCACACCTGTAGTTGAAGCTTAAAATACACTTGTTAATGTTTATGCAGTAAAGGTATTTGCTGGTTTAAATGTGCTTGTAAGAGAGGAAAAAGATGAAAAAGACCCCAGCAAGAACTTTGTCTTGCCACACTAGAAAGATTTAAGCCTCTGTAAGTTGTGTTCATGCTGCAATTACATGTGGAAATCATTAGCTGCCTGCCAGGTGAGAAACACAAACAGTCTGACCATCTGCTGTGGACAATGGTTGACAGTAAAGTGAATACACTTGATGCGTTATAAAAGTTTTAACCTGCAAAAATACTATATGGCTGTTCCAGCCTTTGAGTTTAGATGCTGTATTTGATGCCATTTGTTTATTTACAACTGTGTAAAATTATATGTGGTTGAAATTTTGATGTAGAAAGTTATAATCTAATGCTTGTTGTCATGGCCTGGTTGATCTGAACTGTGTGTGTGTGTGTGTGTGTGTGTGTGTGTGTGTGTGTGTGTGTGTGTGTGTGTGTGTGTGTGTGTGTGTGTGCGTGCGTGCGTGTGTGTGTGTTGATGTTATCAGGAGTAGGAATCTCCCTGATCACAGTGTCTGCTGCATGTCAATGCCATGAATGGTTTACTAACCAAACACAGAGCCTCCCCTAATCTTCCTAACACAGACCGGTGAACACCAGCCACAGAGTGCACACTGCTGCAAAACAAATGATGTCAGTGTTGTGTCATATGCACACTGTAAATTATTAAGTTGATTCTAGTTAGAAAGTTAAGTTTACCTGCTGTCCTGAAAATACAAATTAACTGAACTTTTATTTTGTTTAATAGTCAAGTCAGTAGCTTTTTATGAGTTTTGAAAATGTAAAACTATTTCAGTTTACTTAACTGAATCCCCAAAAAACAAGTTCAGTTAACACAATATTTTAAGGTGACTCACCTGTTTAGTTGTGGACCGTTATGTGCAGATATATTCTATTTTATATTTGTCAGTTTAAAAGAAATCTGCAGCTGTTGGAGTTATTTTGTACTAAAATAGGAATTCCATATAATATTATAGAAACTCAGTAAGTTTACATCAAGACTGTGATCTTCAAAAAAAAGAAGTGTTCCATTCTAAAATGCTGAGAAGTCTCCTAGTTTAGTATCTTTAAAACTTAATTTAATGAGTTGAGTGAACCAGTTTGTTCATTTCAAGTTGAAATGACCCAAGTCAGAACATATGTCGGTTAGTTTAGCTTAAACTTTGATAGCATTTGTTCTTGCTTCTTTCATTTTCGTTACTGCATTAAAGAAAAATAGAAGTATTAGAATATGTTCTGGAGCTTGTGTTAAGGCTGAAAAAGTGTGACAAGTTTATTTCCCTGTGCCGCCAGGCGAAGCAGCAGAGGCTGACAGAAGACCACGCTGCTGTCAATGACACCCTGGAAATAGCTGGTGGCTTTATCTCTGACACGGAGAGCACTGCGACTGAGGTGAACGCTATGGTGCAGGTGAGGTCTTCATGGTTGTGAGAACCTGTGATTGACAGCACCCACACTGGCTTTATAAGCTGGGGTCAAGTGTTAGCCTATAAAAATCTCTGGGTCCCTGCTGTCTAATGGTGCTCCGGTCTTCTTTATGACCAACTGAATGTGGGGCTGTGTATCATAATCTAATAGACTGTGATATGGGGTTGCACTATCTCAGGGCTTGCATTGAATTTAGTCATGATATGGGTTCCTGATATCTGGACTGTGGGAGATTCTAAAGCTGGCCAATTTGATTTAGACACAATTTGTGGATTGAGTGATGTTCTCAAACAGCGCTCCCCTTTTAGACAAGAAGCTCTTTATTAAGTTACTCTGTGGGGAACTGCAGTCATCCAGAAGTAACAATATTAACTTAGACGTGTGTATATGTGTGTAATTTTTAATACTTCTAGTCTTGGACTATACACAAGATGAAAAAATCAATTTTATCCATTAAGTGAAAGTGCAGTAAATCACATGTGTATGTACCTGTGTGTTGTGTCTGTACATGTGCATCTGTGTGTGTGTAAAGAATGTGACTGAGTACCACGCAGCGATCGATGGCGCCAGCCAAAAGTTAATGGAGAAGACGGAGAGCCTGTCTCTGGCTGACAGAGATCTGGTTCAGAGGGCAGCTGAGCACGCTGAGGAGCTGGAGAGACTGGCCAACAGTCTGGAGGAGTGAGACACACTTGATTTAAACGGATTTAATACACATAATCAAACACATAAAATGGAATTAGGCTTAATTCTCTGCTCTGTCTTTGGTATTGAACCCTAAGCCCATTGGTTGCTACTGAAGATAAGTGGTGCATTCGTTGGAAACGATTTTCAGCAGCGGAATAATACATGTTTGGTGGACTAGAATGTGGAAATGATACAAAATAAATTACACTCTGTGAATTTATAGTAATGAAGAACAACAACACGACTCACTGATGAGATTTTAATGATTTTTGGACCAACATTGAAGTTCCATGAACCAAGATATCAAGCTATAGCTGCAATACACATGCACAATACTAGTATGAAAAATTCATTGTTGGATTTGACCTTTTTGTAGGTTTTGTTCACAATACAATCATTTTAAAATATGCCCCTTTAAAATATTACCGGCAACATACTTTAATAACAGTTTAATTCAGCAGTTTTTTGCCAAAAGTGTCATAAAATATTCAGATTATTAACTTTAGCAATAGCTCTGTTCTCTTCCCTGTAAGCCATAACAGTGTGACAGTGAGTCAGTCATGGCCAGAAGTCAGCCAGAAGTATGAAGTAGCAGAAATTAGAAATACTGTAGTAAGTGATACTAAGAAAAGTAGAAATTCCTCAAAATACAGTATTATAGTAATTAACCATATAAAGCTGCATTCCCTTTTTTCCTCTACTGTATTATTGATTTATTTGCCCTTTCGGCCACTTGGGAGCAACTGAGACACAATTTAAAATTTTTGATAAAAGTCTATTATGATTTAAGCACCAGGAGTGTTTGATCCTATTATGTCAATTATAGAAATGCTCAAATTAGACAGCAACATCTACCATCCTGTCTCCTCCAGGGATCTGAAAGAGAGCGATGCCAATGGCTTTGTGCAGAGAGCGATAAGTGCTGCCAACGTCTACAACAACATCGTCAAATACATCGATGATGCCAACATCACCTCGCTCACCACTCACAACTTAGCCGAAAGAGCTGAAGATGTATGTTACAACACGATAGTATACAGCATAGAAACACTTTCATTCAGTTCTTATAGCATGCTAATTTTCTCTGTATGTGTCTCTTAGGCTATCACTGGGATAAACATGCAGCTTGGACACTTGGTGACGCAGAGTGACAATGTTTTCAAGGAATCTGTTTCATTGCGTTCAGAACAAATTGGTATGAAGTTTCGCACATTTAAATATACTGACATATTAATTTAGTTTTATGCGTTTATCCAATGTCTCTCTGATATTGAATGGATTGTTCTGTTGCAGATGTTGAAGCTGACGTGGTCGACAAGCTAAAATACATAGAAGAGACCAAAGAGACCATGGATAAAAACGCCAGAAAGCTTGCAGAACTTGCGCAGGATATCAGTGGAATTCACAAAGGCAAGAAGATATTTGGTTATTTTACAGGAGCAAACAACATTTTGTGTCAGTTTGCACAGTTCAGTGGTCTTTCATGTGGTCTAGTACCAAGCCTAGATAGTCATCAGTCATAATACTTGCAATGTTTAAAATGTATCTATTTATCATAATTGCAGAGCGAAGACAGATTTGGGTTCATTTGAGTAACTAAGCTACTTAAAGCAAAGATAAAGTTCCTATACATACTGTTAGACCACTGGAAAGAGATGCAGCTTAAATTGAAATCTAAATGGGAGTTTTCAGTGCTATGAACACCACTAGATTGAAGGTGTAGGTGGAAATCAAATAAAAACCAAAACTTTTTGGGGGTTTTAAAGGCAGGAAGCCACTTTTGGTATCACTATTCTACATGCTGTGGACACTGACATACTGTCTCACCACTGCTCATTCTTTGCATCCACATCCAGACAGAACACCACAGCGTCTGGAGTTCACTCTGCAGGTGGCTGAAGGGACTCTCAACAGCTCAGCAGAGGTCCTTCAAACCATCACCCCCATAAGCAGCAAGGTTGAGAAGTGGACCAATAACATGAGAAACAATGAATACTCCACAGAGGCTTTTGAAAAAGTTGTTGTTTCTGCAGGGGACACAGGTATTGACCTAGTTAATCCACTTTTTTATAGTACTCTTAGCATATCTATCACATTTAAACTTTTGGGTGCTTTTTTTTAAAACCCGTTTCGCAGTGGGGGACCTGAATAAGCTTGTTCCTGAGCTTCTGGGCAAGCTGAAAGTGATCGAAGAGAAGAAACCTGTCAACAACGTGACCACCAACATCATGAGGATCAGAGAGCTCATAGCCCAGGCCAGGAGTGTGGCCAAGAAAGTGAGTTAATGGTATTCAGCACGCTTACAGTAGGATAGAATTAGGACCATCAGGCAAATCCAGACGCACAGCAGTAGTGTAGGAAGAACAATGTCAAATATACATTTTCTATATTTATAACTCTGGAAACTTGCTAGTTCTTAGTATTGAGAAATGTGGTGAGTGGGTCCCAGGCCAAAGAAAAGTATTGTTAGTTTGAAGTAATCCACCATATTATATTTATATTACAGAACAACTCCTCATATTGAGCTCATCATGAACTATCAATCATTCTGCTTTGTTTTCTATCCCAGGTCCAAGTGTCCATGAAGTTCAACGGCCAGTCCTCAGTGGAGGTCCATCCTCCCAAGAACCTGGAAGAACTGAAGACAGTGACTTCCATCAGCTTGTTCATGAGAGTGGACCCTGACGAGGATCCCATAGAGGACCGTTTTATCTTGTACCTGGGAGACAGAAACGTGAGGAATGCAGGGAAAACAAAACAGCTGCCATATGGTGTAGTTAGTTGCACTAAAATGAATACCAGGAAGAATGCTGAGTAGATACAGATGGGAAACATTACATGAAGCAAATACACATGTGGGAAGATGTACATTCAGCTCAGGTTGGGTGGGTATGTGACCCAGATCTGCCACTAACACTTCACAAACATGTATCCAGAGGCCAAGGGTAAAGATAAAAGGCTGGGAGCAGCTTGTGGACATGGATAGTTTGTTGTGATTATGGGAGCAGGAATGGTTGTTCCCATGAATACCCTTGAAAGCGCACAGTTGCTGCTTTCAAAGGGTCCCCAAGAGACAGCTGTGACAGTAATAAATGTGCGTGCCTTTAAAGTCAGAGTTCATTTACATAAACACCATTAGTATCCACCCACCGTGGCACAGAAACAGTAGAGCTACCCAATCTGAGGCCTCTCTGTTCTCTTTAACAACGTTCCACTTGTACCACTGGTAGTCCTAAATGAAGATTTTTTTCAGTTTTGAAACTACTTTTGTTCTTGGTTAAATGATGATTACTTCTGGGAAACTCATACCACAGTGTTCAACCACTGAAGGGTGATAAAACAAAAGTCATGGTGGGAAAACGAGCAGAGTGCGAACTCTCTGTGATGCATCACTCTGATTTATGCTGTTTATGCTCTCAGGGTAAGAAAGACTACATGGGTCTGGCTATCAAGAATGACAACCTGGTGTATGTATACAACCTCGGGGGTGAAGATGTTGAGATCCCGGTGGGCTCAAAGCCTGTCAGCCAATGGCCTGCAGTCTTCAACTACATCAAAGTAGAGAGGTAACATCTGTTCATGAGCTTCAGAGCTCTGGGACCAAGCACCACTCATTTAAACAGAACTTTTCCAGTGGCACATACACGTCATTTAAGAGAACTTGTCACATTTACCAGTTTTGTGGAACAATAGAGCGCTGCTGGAGGCCACCAGGAGGCCAGGTTTGTAGGCCAACCCAGAGGTTAGCATCACTATGGTCCCTTGACAGAAAGCCGAAGGGATTTTTCCATTGGGTTTGGATTATTGCAGAAAATAATCTCAGTGAGAAACTAAAGTTTATGATACACACACACATTTTCTTCAGCAAGATGCTGACAAATAAACATCACTGTTTATTTGATTGATGATTTTTGAAGCCTAAATATGATCAACAGAAGTAAAAAGCAGACAGCCTCTGTAATCTCATTTAGCCACTTCTTAGCAACCACCCAGACTTTATCTGTTACTGTAACCAGCTTAAAGGTGCCTCGTGAAATTACTGGCCACTGGTAGCGCTATAGAGTCATGCAATGTAATCATGTTTTCTGTTGCAAGAAAACACCACAGGGCAACTTTAATGTATCACTGAGCAGCTCTGATGATACTTGTTTTGAAGCTGTAAAAGTTATGTAATTATTGTTATATAATATATTGCCAGCCGAGTTTTCTCAGTCAGTGTTGGAACATTTGTATGAGCTTGCTTCAGAAATTATGAGAAATATATGATAAGGCCAAAAATGAGGCCCAAACATAGTGAATGTACTGCATCAGTCAAATCAGAGAGGTGTTAAAATCACTTTGTACTCACACAGTACGTCTTTGTGTCCCCTGTTTACAGACTGGGCAGACATGGAAAAGTCTTCCTGACCATCCCTAGTCAGAGCTCCACGGACGAGCAGAAGTTCATCCAGAAAGGCGAGGCTCCAGGCGCTGACTCACTGTTTGACTTTGACCCCAAGGATATAGTGTTCTTCATTGGTGGTGTCCCACCAGATGTCAAGGTAATGAGTTTTCATTCAAATAAATGTCTATTTTAATCAGTTTGTTTCTGCTAGTAGTGACATGTGACTGTTTGACTAGCTTCCCCCTGCGCTGAGTCTTGCTCCTTTTGTGGGCTGCATCGAGTTGGCCTCGCTGAACAATGAGGTCATCAGTCTGTATAATTTCAAGAAGACTCACAAGATGGATGTGACTGCATCCTCGCCCTGCCCCAGGTACACATTAACTCATCTGCACAGGCACAATATAAACATATCCAGTTTATCCCATTTGATAGACCTTTTTCATGTATGATTCCAAAAGGCATGTACCTGAACTGAAATGCTCCCACATCCAGCACTCCAAACGTATCACACAAGCTGCTTTTTAAAGCATCCATTCGCATTCTCTTAGGTACAAGCTGGCGTTCTCGCAGAGTCGCATCGCCAGCTACCTGTTTGACGGAACAGGCTATGCTCTCATCAATAATATTGAGAGGAGGGGCAAATTTGGTGTGGTCACAAGATTTGATATTGCAGTACGAACGGTTGCAAACAATGGTGTTCTTTTCCTCATGGTCAGCGAGGTAAGTCTAAAAACTTCCTAATCTTCTTTAGAGATTTAGCCTAACTTGTTGAAATGTATTTTTATCCCTCAGCTAACCATCTCCAGAGCAGCTGGGTAGCTGGCCAAACAAGAGTGCTGGCACACTTCTTTCACAGTGTCAGGACAGTGATGTGTAGAAGCATCTGTATTCTGTGTGTTTGCTGATTAACACTTACATTATAATATATACAGTGTCTTCTATTTCATATTCTTCTTTGCAGGATAAGTTCTTCCTTTTAGAATTAAAGAATGGCTTCCTGCGCCTAATGTACGACTTTGGGTTCAGCGACGGGCCCAAACTTTTGGAGAATAACTTACCGAAGCTGCAAATAAATGACGCACGATACCATGAGGTACATTCACTCATTTAATGTAGTTGGCTGAGCAGGACCGACCTGGACTTGTGGTCATGTGTTGCTGTAACTGTCAATGGGCCATTTACACAGGTGTCAGTCATCTACCATCAGTCAAAGAAGGTCATCTTACTGGTGGACAAGAGCCATGTTAAATCTATGGAGAATCCGAAAACCACACTGCCATTCTCGGATATCTACATAGGTGGGGCTCCATCAAGCATCCTCAGATCCAGGTGAGGAAACAAGTAGGTTACAATGACATGTTGTCTCTCGATGACATGCTGTGGTGTCACCATCACCCGTCTGATCCCCGGTGTGACAGTAGAGAGAACAGTCATCCTTACACACTCCACATTCTGACTGACATCTCTTCTTGTTGACCTTTTGTTTGGCAAATTGTTCTGGCTACAGGTCCGGTGATGTTGTTGAGTTCCACTTTTTCACTGTTGAAGCTGCATTAACTGATAGTACAGTGACTTTTTGTTTCATTTACGGTTGTTTTGCCACATCTAGCAGACATAGAGAAGTATTAGTATTTTAATATGTGTTGTTGTGTGTGGCTAAAAAAAATCTCTCTCACGTGTTTGTTAAGAAATTTCTTTGTAGTAACTATACGGGAAGTACAAGTACACAGTGCAAATGACAATAACTTTGCCAGCCAGCACTAACGGGCATTCCTGGTGAACTTATTCAATGCATGCTATTACGTAGATGTGATTGGTATCCATCCACAGGGTGGCGATATAGGCTACTGATTCCTCAGAGCATTTCCATGATCACAGCAGTAAACAAACATGGTGTATTCACTGTTTCACATGGATCTGTAATTCCCTTAAGCAACCGTGGTCATAGTGAGCTGCCGTCCTGTTTGTTTTCCAACCACAGCTCCACTTCCAGCTTCTGACTGATCCAGGTGATCAGCAGTGGGGAGGGCAGGGATAGTTGGCTCATGTTTAAGAGATGTTTTCTTTACATAATATACATCCCTCATCTACTGAATTTCTCTATGAGATGGTGACATCATGGTGTGGCTCCTCCTGTCATGTGTGTGAGTGTATGTGTGTATGAATGGATGAATGAAAAGCTGTGCTTTCAATTTACCATTTACCATACTATACGTATATCACCTCAGACCTGAGCTGGCTGCTGTGGTTGGCCTGAAAGGCTGCGTGAAAGGTTTCCAGTTCCAGAAAAAAGACTTCAACCTGCTGGAGGAACCTGGGACCATTGGCATCAGCAGCGGTTGCCCTGAGGAATCCTTTGTAAGTTCTCCTTCCAGTCCTTCAGGGATCAGCACCATACAGTATGCTTATACTAGTAAATCAGTGTTCCTGATGGAGGTCAGTGAGCTGTGAGCTGAACAGAAAGTGAAAGAAAAAAGTTGATTAAAGTGAGATGTGTTTGTTTTTATTATGACAGATGTCCCGTAAAGCCTATTTCACTGGGGAGGGCTATCTGGGATCCACAGCAAAGATCTCGCCCTTTGACAACTTTGAGGGAGGCCTCAACTTCAGAACACTACAGCCCAGTGGACGTCTGTTTTACCACAGTGAAGGGGTACACCCAGATCCACGTCTTTATTTATGCTTTGAGTACTGTTTACTGTTGGGTTGACAGACCGATTTCTTGTACGGCTGAATATGAAGTGAAATGATCATTTTCTCCTTCTCCAGTCTGATGAGTTCAGCATCTCGCTGGAGAACGGAGCAGTGGTGCTGAACTGCAGAGGCACCAAAGTCAAATCACACAAGAAACAATACAATGACGGCAGGACACACTTCCTATTGGCCTCGGTGAACAGTCAGAAGTACGTTTTTAACTTCACAGCTTGTATCTGTCTTTACATCCTGTCAAAGCCTCCTGTGAGCCAGACTCAGTTCAGTTCTAAATGTTTAATCTAGAGTGAGTCTTGCCCTTCTGACCAGTCAGAGACCAGTTATTCCTGCTGGCCTGTCTTTAGCTTCTTATTTATTGTAATTTCATAATACTAATATCTGTACTAGTTTGATCCTCAGAAGCAGCATATTGTAGCTTTAATTGCACATTCATGGAAAATAGTTGATACATTCTAAACAGATAGTTGGATAGGTAGAGTCGTGTATAGTAAGCGTGTGATTAGAAATGCTGGTGACTAAAGCAAACACAGTCAGAACTTTATTGAGTGACTGATTGATCTGTCGACTTTAGATATTCTCTATTGATGGATGACAAAGACAAGCAGGAGAAGAAACGTCCATCGTCAGCCACAAGATCCTCGACAGATGCCATTATAAAGACTTTTTACTATGGAGGGTCTCCGAGCAGCAGCTTCAAGAACTTCACAGGCTGCATCAGCTACGCCTACATCAACAGGTAACAGTTTGTTTCTTTGTAGAGACATGATGTGTTGGGAGCTTTTACGTGTTTGGCACTCACTGCCACTCCTGTCTCTGTTTCTCTGTTTCTCTAGACAAGACCGGGACATTGAGCCTGAGGACTTTCAGCGGTACACAGAGAAGGTCCAAACCTCCCTGCAGGACTGTCCAGCCCAGCGCTCTCCTGCTGCTCAGCTGTCAAGGCAACAGAATAACTCCTCAATAGCCAAACATGATCAGTCACAAAAGGTAACACTGAATTAAAGGA
>JAUBNQ010000016.1:1434190-1450971 GCA_032353495.1 Ctenopoma kingsleyae
ATACAACACTGATCAAACACATTAAAGAAGTTTCTTCCTGTTTAACATAACCATTAAGAGAAGTGTTGTCATTCTTTTTCATTCATTTTTTTTTGTTTGTTTGTTTTATATGAAAATGTCTCACATCAAGAAAATGACCAAAATGTTGAAATTGATAAATGGAAACTACAAATTATTTTAAATTATGTTCTGTATATTACATTTACAGGATTGTTTGTGTCAGCAGTTTAGACTTTGATTAAGACTTCAATGAAAGACACACAGTAAACACATTCTATGTTCCACTTCTTCATTTTATAAGCTTGTTGACACATTGTTCTACATGATCATGTTCAAAACTACTTTTTGTACTGTCCCAATAAATAATAAACAAATATATCTACATTTTACATACTACTTCATTTTCCTACAGAATGGTTTGGAACTTTTCACTGTGTTGTCAAATTGTGGTACTGAATTACATGGATTGTCTTACCAAAGAGTGGAGGAAGACTGAAAACATCAAGACGTGAAACACGAATGGAATCATGGTTTAGCCTAGGATCATTGTTTTTAGCAATGCAAAGATATCTTTTTTAAAAATAAATTTCAGAACATATATACAGTTGTATATATACAATATATAAATATATCAAGGCTTAAAAATTGTTCTGTGACTGTTCACTTCTAAAGCATAACAAATGAGAATGAAATACTGTGAACAAAGTTTAAATTTAATGAATTAAATTAAAGGAAGTATAGGGCTCTACACTCATTGAATATTTCCATGTTTTTATAAGCTCTATGAAGGGGTTTTGCATGTCTTTTCTTCATCAGTCCCAAAGCACTGAGATGCATCCAATCACATCTGAGGCAATCGTTTATTAATAATAATTAATAATGAATAATGTCTTCATAATAATAATATCTATAATAATAAATAAGTATGTCATAAAAATGTAACTATTCATAGATTTAACCTAATAGATCGAGTTTGGCATAAAAACGTCATGTCGAGGTCGGCTACTTCCGTCGACGTAAAAACAAACAAACAACAACAACAAAACTTCCGTGTAGTGTCCGCCATCTTGTCTGCAGGCAGGGAGCAGGATGGGTTTAGAAGGATCTCTGTCTCGCGCTCTGGTAGCAACATGCGTTTTTACGCAGCTATGTACGCCGTTTCCATGGTAGTTGCGTCATCAGCACTCGACCAAACATAGTTGAGGCGCGAGTCGAAAGAAGAGTTTAAAAGCGTTCTGAAAAAAGCTTTTCAGAAACTTTTATTCATGGACAGTTGTGAACAAATGGTAACACAATGCATGACTTAAGTGAGCGCGACGAAAGCGTTTGTGTGTTACTGCCGCCATGACACAGTCAGTTGTGGTCCAGGGTGAGTAAAACTGAAAAGGCAGCTAGCAACGTTAGCCTACCTTAGCTAGTTAGCCGTCAGTTTGCTGTTTTGTGATAAATGTTTCGGCTGTATCAGACTGTGTCAGTTAGTTTAACGCCTGTAGCCTCTCTGCTTGTTGAGTTGTGAGAAGCGAATACTTTAATCACGGAACAGTTTCCTTAACGATATGTACTGAAGTGTGACCGTGTGTGTTTCAGTTGGACAGTGTGGTAACCAGGTTGGCTGCAGGTTTTGGGATCTTGCGCTGAGAGAACACGCTCATGTCAACAAAGTAAGAGCAAATATACAGTAAATTACATGCTTCCTATCATCACAGTGCCTTGTACAGTACATTTTTAACTTTATATTACATGTGTGAAAGTTGTGCTTTGTACACTTTAGGATGTTTTCAAGAAATAGGTCAGCACAGATTTGTAAATGCCTTAAAGCTGCCATTAGTAACATTAATGATGGATGATGTCATTTTTCAGTGATACGTGATGATACTTGGAGTGATTAAAAGATGTTACCATTTAGAACAGTCCTTTTCTAGCTGTTGCAAGTCAACATATTTACCTGTAAAAAAGAATACATACCTGTATTAAAAGATATATTTCATATTATTGGGTTAATGAGTCCAAATCCACTAATCTCAGCTGTTGTGACAGGCACAATCAGTACTCATTTAATTTATGTTATTGATTAAGTGTAAGAGTATAGCTGTGGGATAACATGGGATAAGGTTGTGTTGTATGCATCAGTAGACTACCGCAGCACCAGCCATTTCATAACTCATTAATCGCTTTTGTCTTTGGAGGAAAGATGTAAAACATCTGTTATATGTAACATATATTTACTACAAATGAAAATCCAATTTGAAGATGTCACATTATTATCTATTTTATTATTCAGTAGTGCCCTATTGTTTTTTTCCCTTTTTACCTTTAAATGTCCTCTGCCACTGTAGCATGTGAATTTCCATTTAAGAGATCAACGAAATATTATCTTGTTACACCTTGAGTCTATTTTTTAAGGATAATCAGACTTTGTCATTGATCACATTTATATGAACTAGCACACAACTGGTTTGTGGGCTGGGATTTGACCCTGCCACTTTCTGCATCCCAGTCTGATGTTGAACCTGTTGCGCTGCCAGGCTACCTTGTACATTTGGTTTTCATTCCTATCAGTTATCCTATAAAGATAAAATCTCATTCACCAAAATAGTTGATGGCCATACTGCAGCAATGAAAGTAAAACCAGTGTTACAACAAATCTGAGTTGTTCTTAAAGTTAAGTCCATTCTTGGTTTGTCTTGTCTCTCATAGCCAGACATTATCCAGCACATCATCTTAGGCAATTCTAATAATTGTTTTTCTCCTTTTCAGAAGGGACTGTATGATGAGGCTCTCAGTAGCTTTTTCCGGAATGTGGACTCAAGGTAATCACACACACTTTTATCCTGTAACTTAGGTTCAAACATGTCTGAACGATCTGAATGAAGTGCTTTTATAATTGTTGTGATTTTCCAGGAAAAGGGATGCAAGAGCCTGTGGTGTTGGTGGAAGAATTCAGCACCTGAAGGCAAGGGTAGGTTCTGCCAATTATTAGAAAACAGCCTGCGGGTTTTGTTTTTGTGTCTTCTTGTCCTCGTACCAGCTTATGTTAGAGTCAGGGCAGGAATTAGCATAATGAATACTCTGGCATCTGTTGGTTAAGGTTACAAAGAGGGATTATAGGATTATGACAGACAGGGTTAAAGGAATGTGCAAAATAACTGAGCTTGTTTCACACTCGCATACCTGCATCCACAGGCCGTGCTGGTGGACATGGAGGAGGGTGTGGTCAACGAGATCCTGCAGGGCCCACTGAGAGAAGTGTTCGACAGCACCCAGCTCCTCACTGATGTGTCAGGTTCAGGGAACAACTGGTGAGAGACAGAGTAGCTGCGGGATGCTGTCTCACAAGCTCGTGTGGCTTAGACCAACTGTTGGAAACCATCATTTTTAACAAGTTTTAAAGTCATCCACAAGTGTAATTACCTCATGCAGTAGAATATGTGCCAATTATGTTAAGTTAAGTTATGTTTAAAGTCAAGTTATGTTTAAAGTCTGCATAGTTATACAGTGAGCATATTTAAGATTCTCAACAATATAACAAGAAGTAGAAATAATCTTTAACAATTTGGTGTTATTTATGAATGTGTCTTACACAGTCTGCTTTCAGTGTCTGCTGTGAACATTCCCTCTGTGGATTTAACCTGACAGCCATTCTAATAAGAAGTAGTGCCTCTTTTCAGGGACCTGTTGTCAAGCAAGAGAGGACAGCCATTGTTCAGGGGTGGAATTTTTGTATATTAAAGGGGAGTTCACATGAAACTGAGATGTGTAGTGAAAAGGCTTTGTTCAGGCAAAAGCATCCCCTTGCATTAAAATGCAGGGTGAGTCAGTGAAAGCAATCTAGGAATCTGGGAGGGACAGAGTGTGTGTTTAAAGCTTATCAGACACTAAAACACAGCACAGTGGTCTGCAACACACAGTTGCCCCTGGGGCAAAGTTGTATCTTTGTGACAATCTCGACGTAAACACTAGAAATAAAGTTTGCAGTTTGCACTGCAGAGTAATCTAACTGGAATACTTGCATGCAGGCATGTGCAGGCCAACGCAGCATTTTCAGCATCTTGCTAGATGATGTCACATTGTGCTGCAGAGAAAAGTTGAAACTGATCCACCTGTACCCCCATTTAAACTCTGTGTTGTTTTGACAGAGACTCTATGGTCACTGTGTTACATGCTTTTGTCCATTCAAATGATGGCGAAAGACCTTAGAGATGTTAGGACTGTGCTTATCACAGTGTATCTATCTCCCCTACAGCACTGGTTTTCTTCAGTCTTTTATTGACTCTATAGTAGCAGAAGTTTGTAAAATAGAGCAAAGGTGCTGATGTATGGCTTAATGTATTCTTAAAATAATCTACTGTGTCATCTTTCACATAACATACACCTCCCACCTTCTTAGATTACGAGTGTGACACCAGAAATTCTAATATTACTAATAATCACACATTCACAATCACATATTAGATACTAATATTAATTAGCAGTTATCTTTTATCTACTTTTTTGCAGTTAAGCCTTCATTATGAAAAATCTTCATACTGCATAAGTTCATGAAGTAAAATAGTCTAACAGAAAAAAACAAGCTTTGTTCTTTTCTGTCAGATAAACTAGTTTGCAACCCTTCACACTTAACAGCATTTAAATGATCTTCCGTCTACTATTACTTAATTTCATGTTCATACTTTAATGTTTTTGTCAGCATGTTCTAAATTCAGAAAGCATGTGATATTTGCTAAATGTATTTTGAATAAATCTCTTCAATCCATAAGTAATGTCTTATGATTTATCTTGATTCTTATCATATCAAGCACATACAAATACGTCCATAAGCAGTAGAACATTGATAGAGTTTTAATGATTTTGGCTCTGTACAACACCACATTGGCTCTGAAATGAAACATTCATGGTTTGGATTAAAATGTCAGATCTACTTTGTAGGGATTGTAGCTATATGTCATATATTTGCACAGTTGCTCAAGAAGAGAAGTCGTCACCAGAGTAAATACAGAAGAAAGATGTAAATTGATTGATTGCAAAAACTGGCCAATTTAGAGATGCCAAGCTTGTCATAAGTTATGTGGCCTATTTCTATCTCTGACTACTAATGCTGTTTTACACTTTAACAGTAATCTCTGGTGCTTTTCTTCTTTATCCAGGGCAGTTGGACACTTGACGTATGGCTCAGCCTACAGGGACCAGATAGTAGATAAACTGCGTAAGGCAGCAGAGGACTGCGACTGTCTGCAGTGCTTCTTTCTTATTCACTCTATGGGAGGAGGTAAGAACTTCCACTTGCTTAAAAAAGGTCCCTCAATTACTGTAAACTTCATTTGAAATGTGTTTTAGTCACGCTTACGCTGGTGTTTCCCATCATCCCATAACACTGCTGACACTGCTGCAATAATTCCCGTTTCTGAAGAAACGTACCATGCACTTGCACACATGAAAAGCTGATCAGATTACCTGTATACTGAAGTACTATAAGAAACCTCCTACCTTGATTATTAATACAGGCTTGATGTTTTCACAGCTCTAAAAGACATTTTTATTATACTTTAGTGAAAGTAAATACTTTTTTCTTTTTGAATTTGAGGTACTGGTTCCGGCTTGGGAACCAGAGTGCTGAGCCTGCTGGAGGAGGAGTTCCCTGAGGTGTGTCGGATTGTCACCTCCGTCTATCCGTCTGCAGAGGATGATGTTGTCACCTCTCCCTACAACAGCGTCCTGGCCATGAGAGAACTCACAGAGCATGCTGACTGCGTCCTGCCAGTAGAAAACCAGGTTTGAGCATCTGTACATTTTTCATTCTTCCTTTCTCTCTGGAAGCATCTAAACCGCATGTGTTTTTTTGTTCTCCCTCACTGCTCCTCCTCCAGTCGTTGGTCGACATTGTGAACAAAATCAAGCATATGTCACACTGTGGGAAACCGGGGTCCATGATCAAGAGAGACAGCACCGTTATCTCTGGACAGGGTGGACTCAGTGGTGCAGAGAAGCCCTTTGATGCCATGAATAACATTGTTGCTAATCTGTTGCTCAATATTACCAGGTATAGTATTTGTGTGTGTGTGTGTCTTTATTTTCCAATTTGAGGTTGTGAACAACAGTGTCCGTATACAACAATGACTTTAGCAGTGAGTCCATGTTTTTAGTGTGTGGTTATACACACAGCCACAGTATTCTGATCAGTAATGCACAAAAGGCGGAAGGGTAACTTGTTAGACCTAGAATACATAGTGAGATACAGAAACTTCTCTTTAATGTTTTATTTTTATTTTATTCTGTATTTGTGTATGTGGGGTTTTTTTCTCCTGTTGCAGCTCAGCCCGTTTTGAGGGTTCCCTGAATATGGACCTGAACGAGATCGCCATGAACCTGGTGCCCTTCCCTCGCTTACACTACCTGGTGCCAAGCCTCACCCCTCTCTATACACTGTCGGATGTGAGCGTCCCCACCAGAAGGTCTGCCACTGCAGCTATTGTACCTCACAGTTGTTCTGACTCCCGCAGGGTTCCGGGGATTCAGGTCAAATGACTCCATTAGCCCCTGTACACATGCCTCATGGTGACTGTAGTGATGAATGATGAGAGTGGATCATATCCTCACATGGTTCCATTGAAAGTCAACAAGCAATGATACTGAGCTAAAGAACTTTTTTTTGCATTTTACCTTGATAATTTATGCCTGTTGGCTGTTGGTTGTGATCAGTACAAAGTCCAGCTTTCACTCTTCAAGTGAGGTGGTGGCAACTTCAAGTTTAGTGCTGCAAGCATGTGACAGGAAAAACACCATTTGACCCACCACCCCACCTCTTTCTCAACAACAGCTGCCATGAAAGTGGCCTTGTATGAGCTGTGGAGACCTCATCTGATCCAGAGCAGCTCACTGGTCATAAACAGTTGCTGGTTGTGCTGGGTAACTCCCAGAGGTGAATATATGTGACTGTGTGAATGCAGTGCAGGGTATTGCTTAAAAATATCTTGCCTGCTCAGCAGAACCTCCCAGATAAATAGAAGTATAAGAATTCTTCTTTCTCTTTCTCTCTTTGACTTACTACATCCAGCTAACTCCTGAAGAAGATTTCCATGCAGTATCTGTAAAGAATGATGTCTTGGTAATGTTGAAGTTTCTTCTCTTATTCTTCTTATTCTTCTCTAGACTGGATCAGATGTTCAGCGATGCCTTCAGTAAAGACCACCAGCTGATCCGAGCAGACCCAAAGCACAGCCTCTACTTGGCCTGCGCCCTCATGGTCAGGGGCCACGTGCAGGTGTCCGACCTCCGCAGGAACATTGAGAGGTCAGACCACTCAGTCTCCCTCTGCAGGGAAACGGGTAATGTGCCACGACACCCTGATAGGCTAAAAATGACCTTCATACTCCAATAGTAGCCCATTCAGCAGTGACTCATGACTGGTCCATTCAGCACTCACCTCTCCTCTGCTCTCTCTACACACCTTGTTATCACGTGGCACAGAGTCAAGAGTAACTGCTGGGAAAGCACAAAAATCATTCCTACTAGAAAACTAAAAAAATGGAGGGATGTCCCAGTCCCAGTTTGTTCCCAGTCAGTGTATTTTAGTATCAGGTCTCCTCTTATACCATGTGTGGTCTGATACTTACATATCTGATTCATCTGATGCTTACTGTACGTTTAAAAGTTATTAAGTTTTAAATTCTGATAAACTTGTACTTTACTAAAGTATTTTTATTTTACCTTACTTCTACTTTTACTCTTGTACAATTTATCTGACATTTTTAGTTAGCTCCTCAACGGGACATTTAAAACCTTTGACAGACATTGTGATGTCGGTATTTTCTTGCATTTAAGTTAAGTAATCATTAATTACAAATGAATCATTAGTGGCTTACTTGTAACTCTGGTCTGTTGACATCCTTCTGTGTGTCACTATCACCTCTGAACGTTAACCCTTTTAAATGGAACCTGTCGCCACAGACAGGTCTTTTCAGCGTTTTTAAATCACCGTAAATCTTTCACCATTTGTCTGAAAGTTGAGTCATGGCAACTGGACTTCTTTCTTTAAGGTAGAGACATTTCATTCTGCGTCCACAGAACTTTTTCGATCTGAGGGAAGTTGGCTAGTGATCGCGATGGAAAAAAATCTGTTTCTGAAAGTGGAGATTCTGCTCTTTTCAGTGATATTCGGGTCATTACATAATACAAAGCATGTATTCACAGCAGCACTAGGAAAATGAAAGTAAGCTGGCTCACGTTCACACACTTGTTGCTGTCGCATGTGTTATAGTTCGGACTTCATATTGAACTTTCTAAATTTTGTATACATGTACATTTTGCATGCAGTAAAATTTAAATTCTGCTTTTTGTGGCTGTCTGTTATTACACCCCGTTATGACTCGTACAGCACATGGTCACCAAAGCAACTGCCAGATGTTGAAAGAAGTAGTAGTCCTGAGAAGGGGACACAAGCACATACAGCAGATTTTATAACACTTTTACAGCTAAAACAACAAAATAATTCCAGGAAGTTTGTTAAAATTCTAGGGTTCAAAGGGTTAACTGCTTCCTACCTTAATCAACCAAAAGATTAAAATCAGTATTGTGTAGGTTCCCTCTGACACCTCTGACCCATCAAATGTCCTCTCAGGTGGAACAAGCTTTCTTACACTTACTGGTTTTTGTCCCTGCTCTAGGCTGAGGCCATCGCTGCCTTTTGTCTCGTGGAATCAGGAAGGCTGGAAGACCGGCTTGTGTTCAGTTCCTCCCGTGGGTCACTCCCACTCCCTGTTAGCCCTGGCAAACAACACCTGTGTGAAGCCCACATTCATGGAACTAAGAGAACGCTTTACCAAGCTCTATAGGAAGAAGGTGCATTTCCTGTTAGACCACTGCTTATGCAACAAAAACATTTAAAAGCATTTTAAAAGCAGGTTTTCTTTGTTGCTGGTTTAGAAAGTTTTGTATTTCTAAGGATGCAGCAGTTAATGTCACTATGGAGTCAATTGCTAAATATTGTCTGGAACTAGAAAATATTTGGGCTCTTAGTTGAAAAAATGACTGAAACATTGAAATGACACTTCTACTACATTACCTTTGTGTTTTTTTTAAAGGCTCACTTACATCACTACCTGCACGTGGAGGGGATGGAACAGAGCTGTTTCTCTGAGGCCATCTCCTCTCTTACTTCACTGATTGAAGAGTACCATCATCTGGATGCCACCAAGGGCAAACTCATGCCTGATGCACCCAGACTCAGCATCGCCAGGTGAAGGTCTGCTCTGTTGTAAATGTGGTCAACTTCATCTTTGTCAACTTGTTTGTTTTGTGGTGATTTGTAAAAAAAAAAAAACTTCACACAACCTCTGTTGCATATACTTTTATAAATTATAATGAAAATGGTCTAATTTAATGTCCTGATCAAAACTTCACAGCAGCATGTGTAATGAATAGAAGAGTTAAGAGTTTGTCATTTTAGGCTCCTTGAGTGATGTATTAGTTTTATTATTACAGATATATTACCTGAAGAGAAGATTCATAAGCATTTTTATCCTAGCTAAAAGCATTTTTCTTTATGCAATGGTCCCTGCAGTTCTGCTTTATCAGATGAGGCTTTGTAGTTTCACATTGTTTCTGTGATTCATTGAGGCGCGTCACCACCACTGTGGAACATTCAGCCAAACTGGATATTTTTGCTTTGTTAGTCCAGCACAGCAGGGCTTGTATCCCCTGTTTGTGTCTCCGGGCTTCTCACATGACTCCATCAGAGCAACTGCAGCTCAGAGAACATGTCACCTGGATCATTGCACTTCATCTGGCACACGCATGATGTTATCCACTGCATCTTCCACTGCGTGTTGGAGCCTCCTTTGCAGGTGAAGTTGACTTTTATCATGTGTGACTTATTGGGCACACAGCAGCGCTTGTCTTTACAAACGCCGCAGTACGTGGGCTTAAACTTCTTGGTACTGGTACAGCCCGAGAGCGTCAGCTTCTCAGCTTTCTTCGCTTGGAATTTAGGCCGGCATGTCTTTCCCTTTGGCACCTGGAGGTGAAAATGCTGATTAATATATTTGACATTTTATGTAAAATCATAGCAGTATTTGAATAAACTGGGACTAACTCATTACCTTAACACTCCTTAGCACAGTCTTCTCACAAGGCCGCAGCAGGCACAGACGACGGTCCTTCCTCATCTCACATTTGCTGTTGTCGTTGTTGACACGCACAGAGATACCCAGGCCACAGGTCTTGGAGCAGGGGCTCCAGGGGGTGGTCTGGATCAGGCAGTTCTTCTTCCAGGCTAAAGGAGGATCCCTGTAAGCTTTCAGTATTACAGTTAAAGGGCACTGTGTCAACAACACCCTACACAACTACACTGTCCAAGCATAGTATATTCTAAATAGTCCTAAATACCTGCTCAGACCTGCAATGATGAATATACTGTAGTGCCTTGTGTGGAGGTCAGTGTGCTCTGTTTTTCCACTGTGACAAAGTGAATTAGTGTTTTTTAAGATCATGATATAGATATGTGTCTGCAGAATTTCATGCCAAGCAGGGTAAACTAACTACACAGTAAATCAAAGTGAAACTTTTTGGTCACCCTTCCTCCTGTTTAGAACTGGCACCATCCTCTGTGACCAGTTTAACCACAGTCAGTCATGCCTCACACTGCCTCTCCCCTTGCCTGCCAGCTAACTTGGACAGCAATTAGCATTCCAGGTTAGACAGGCTGGGCCCTCTCCACAGGCTGACTCTGTAAACACACCTGACATATAGGTGGTGTCCTGCTGGTGCTTCCTTGGGCTTTGATTGCTGCGAAGGCCGGCGGGCATGTTGCTCATCAGTGGGGCAGGGCCCAACATACCAGCAGGCTTCTGCATGAAAGCAGGGGTGCAGCCAATGGCTCCAGCAATACATGTGCACTTGTAGAGGGGGCTGGGCTGGAAGGCTTCTCCATTCTCATAGTGGATACCATTCAGGTCGCAGCCCACTGCCATCATGTCTGAAAGAACAAGGTAAATATCTCAGGAATCTGATATGCACTGATGCAGTCACCTGGTGTTTCGACTGTGACTCTTCTATGGGGAGGCAAGGTAATAGATAATCTGAATTGTGACTAAAGTAGTGGTAATAAAGCAGTCTTTTTTTTTTCTAAAATTATTTTATTTATCATTTAACTTTACTTAGTGTAGTAAAGAGGAACTAAATCAAATCAATGGTTGTTGCACACTTTCACACACATCAAATGATTTGATCATTCTGGAGTCATATTTCTGCACAAATACAGAAAAGCCTTAAGGGTCTGCAAACTTGTGCACCACTGTGGTACAAAATGCATCTTGGATCACAAGTGGACAGATGAGACACATCACACTTCACATCTGTCTACATACATGTGTCTTCAAGGTGTCCAGCAAACCACTTGTGTTCACATTTTGTTACTGCTTCACTTACACTAACAAAAGACATACAGTCAGATCGTAAACATGCACAGGGGCCAGCTGCACCTTTCTTGCCGTCAAATCAGAGGTGGAAGGTTGCATGGGCTATTGGCGCGCTCCTATCAGATATTTTCCTTCTTTCTAGATGACTCTAGTCTCTGCAGAACACCCACAAAAACAGCTTCTGGCGTTTGTTTTTTTTAACATATTGCTACTTTCATTCTGAACACCATTGACTGAACTCTGTGGACGTAAGGGATTTATTTACAGTGACATACCCCTCATGACTAATTTAAGGAAAGATGAGAGCCACTAACATGCACACACTCCAGTCTCATATCTTGGCTGGTCTGCTGAGAAGTCACAGTACATGCCCTTGTGCGGGTCACAGACGTCCCTCTCATTGCACGGCTCGCCGATCTGCCTGGCGCAGCTCTTGCAGCAGCCGCAGCCGTCCAGGACTGAGCTGACCCCCGGGGCACAGTGAGGTCGCTCTGAACACTTGCAGGGCCACTGGCAGAACTGCCGCCTTTCGGCAGCGGACTGTCCACCTCGAGGAGCCAGCAGCTGCCCATTGTTCTGAGCCCTGCTGAAGCACTGTGTGGGGAGAAAGACCGAGTGTGATGGGTTCATCATGCAGTTTAACAATTAGTCCTTTTGTGTAACTGTGTAAGATGTAAGACTGCCACATAACATCTCATAATAGACACATTGGTGTAAAAGTAGATGAGAACAGTCAGGGATAGACGATTTTAAACTAGATTTTACAATTAGGCATCACTACTTTTGCACTGCTGACTGCTTCCTTTTTATAATGCCGTCCCTTTTTCTGATTGACAGCTTCTTGGACCACCACTTAGTTTTGCTACTTTTACTACTAAAGGATGGATTTGGCATGGTAGAATTTGCCATGTGTGACATAGTTTGAATTCCAGGTACCTTAATGGGACACCACAGGCTGAAATGCCGTCTCATACATAGTTTACACTTTACTCCAGTGCAACATGATGTCCAAGTTCAATATTTTTGGTGACCTATTATTTGGCCAAGCCTGCGAGAGGGAAATGGAAACAGGGGCGAGGAAGACTGGGGGAAAAATACATCTCAGTGCAAATAGTAAATTTGTAGCAAAGTGGCATGAGAAAAAATGACACATTGAAAGGCTGCCTTAGGCAACATTGGCATGACAACACAGTCCTGTATTTTCCCTTTTCTTCACCTGTCTCCTGTAATTATCGCTCTATTACCCCTCAATAATAAACAATCACAAAATATTCGATCACATATAGCTTTTCTTCCCAGTCTCATTAGAACAGAAATATTCAGCAGTAAACTAATGTAGCAGCAAAGATGCTAACATGCTGATATAAAGCAGTGTATTGTATGTTATCAGGCTAATTAGCTCCAACCAAAAAGAACAATCAGGGCTGATGGGAATTTGAATAGGTTTTCAGGTACTTAGTTGTAAATTAAAGTATTGGATAAAAAGGCCCACCAGAATTACTGCTTATCTTGATCACTGTCATCAATCAAATAGTTGTCATTTTAATTAAAAACAAAAATATCAGATGGTGTTAGAGGAAACATGGTTACATTGTGAACCATGAATGCCTGGGCAGCATGTCATGGCAATCTAGCCAAAAGTTGTTGAGCTATTTCAGGCTGGAACAGTGTAGTGGACCAACCAACAGACAAACATTTGCAAAAAAAATTGCATTCCTGAAACTACATACCTAATGTGTATTAATCTTCTTCTGAAAATAGCCCCCACTAAAAACACAGTTTCCTTCAGTTTGATTCATGTAACCAAAACCACATACTGTGTTTCATTATTCTACATAGTACGAAGGCTATTGAAAACTGTACTGTAAATATTCTAGTATTCAGTCCTGTAGTAATGAATGATTTTGTTTGCTTTCTATGGTATTTGCTAAAATGCAGTCCTTGCATGTTTCCACTTGTGTTCCAATTCCATCTACTCAGTGCTTCCAAGGGTTATGAGGGTTATGCCAAATCTGAAGCCTGACTGCCAGGTTTAGTGAAAGAGCTCATTTCATGGTGTGAAAATGGGTCCACGGGAGCTTTAAATACAAAGACCTCAGACTTTGCTCCTCTCTTGCCAGCTCACACTACTGAAATAAAGACACTGAGAAAACGCTGTGCCCAATAAAAATAAAATAGCAACACTGAAAACCACTCTGTTTGCACATAAATATATCCCAAGAATCTATTAATGAAAAGGCAAATTCTTAAAAATACTCCACTTTCTCCAAAACCAAGGTATAGGAACCTGGTTCTCCACTACTGAAGACACTCAATCATCTCAGTGGTGAATCTTCCTCACTCCATATATACGGCAGGTGATTGCTGCCATGTGTTGTCTTATCTGAAACTCCAGACTGCCTGTTGTGTTAGAATAGAAAAAGATTATACTCTTCTTACCTGTTGAACAAGGACAAGCAGTAGGGTACGGAGGAGAAGCGATAGCATCTTTTAAGTGTGAAGGTTTGTGTGAGCTCCAGAAGAGCGCAGGGAGGGAGCAGGGAGGTGGGTTAAAGGGAGAGGCAGAGAGGAATTGGGGTGGAGGGTGGGTGAGAGGAGCATTGGGAGCGCTGGTCTGTTGGAGAAGCGGACAAAGCGCCCCTCTGTCTGTTCTCCAAAAACACCATTACCCCGCCTTACTGATCCAGAGGAGTAATATTTACCTTCATAACTGCTGGGCCGCTCCGAGGCCTTCAAGTCCTGCCCACTTGTTTATTCTTAGTCTACAAACCTCGCTCACATTTATCTGGGTGCAACTAACAGTTAAATCAGTGGTGCAAAAGCTGCATGAGCCCACTCTATGTGGATCGACGTGTATTTGAGTTCACATACCGTTATTATATGAGTTAAGAGGTCCCTCTGAGGATCACACCCCCACCCCCACCTATCTATGTAAGGTCAACACCCTTTTGAGAAATTAGATAGAAAATAAACTGCTTAGGTGTACAGTAATACAGCTGCTTATATGATGTGTATTTTTTAACCATGCTAGCGATCTAGGATACCTAATATCAAGCAGTCCCTAACCTTCAGCGTTCCCAGGTATGAATCCTGCTGACATTGGTGATTTCCTTGGCTCTTCTCCCACCCCCATGAGCAGGTTGTCTTTTTTTTTTATTATTATTGCTTTTATTATCATAGCATTGCACAAAACAAGTTTGTGCTCCCAAATCCACAAAAAATGACCCTGTATTTATTTCAGCCTATAATAGACGATTATCCTGTGAGATGTGAATTTCATCATCTTCTGAATAGATGTTGTACACATATAGACATTCACTGACCCAAGAAGAAAATCCATAAAATCTTGGCGATCTCTTGGCTTTTCATATAACTCCATCATGAGTTGACCTTGAATCCTGAACCATGAGTCTGGGTTTTACTTGTCCTGAATCCATTCCAGTGTTATCTTGGATGTGTGCTTCAGATTATTGTTGTGCTAAAATGTGAACCACCTCTGCCTCTGAGAGGCACCACCATAGCATGACGTTGCCCCCACCATGCATTGCCATAGGTATGGCGTTAGAAAATGATGAGCAATACCTACCAAACATATAGTTAGATTTGTGTCTTCTCAGACCAGAGAATCTTTTTCCTCATACTCCTAATATGTCCTTTAAACACCTTTTAACAAACGTCAACCAAGCCGTGTCTAACCTCTACCGCAAAGGTCTGATTGATGAAGTATTAAAGCCAATAAATACTTTCAGTTTGTCTTTATCACCGTTACACATTTGAGACATAGATATTCCACACATCAACAACAAAACATGATGGCAACTCTGGACAGTAGCAGCAACAAGAAGAAGCATTGCATTGCACTTGACTGAACAACATGAAGTGAGAAAAATTGTATACACCACTTCATATGAAAAGTGTCAGTGACAATCATAAGTAATAAATGTTACATACCAGCGTCTAGTGTGCTTTTCTGCCACATCCTCATTCATTGATGCGCATTTAATGCACTGGCACTGCAGACAGTGCATGTGGACACAGATTTATGGACTGCACACAGTCGTCCGTCCTTACCCTCATGAATGGGTTGACGAAATTAATGTCACATATACCATAGCAGACATACAGAAGTGGAAACTTGCCTTAATGAGATGGCAACATGTGCATTGTTTACCTGGAGAACAGAGGCAATATGGAATGTTAGCTGGGGAGAAACTGAATTTCTCAAACCCCCAATCCTCATTACAGAAACCACGTTTAGAAATATTATTGCAGATGAGGTACTGCAAACTCTTCATTGAAACAAATAAAAATCCTGTGATGCTCGAGGGTTTAATAAAGATGTAGGCTACTTGTACTGCCTGCCTACTGATGTTGATCAAAACTAACCTCCTAAGTCGATGTTGGCTAGATCTGTTTTGTTGATTCCCTACCAGGGAAGAAGGAACAACACAGTTCATTCAGTCATTGTGCTTCTGTTTGCCAGCTTGTGCCCAACATCTGCTGAAGTGTGCGAATATGACTGTGCAATAGGTTTTTTTAACCCTGAATTCAGGCTTATAGGCTCATTTGCAGAAGTGTAAGCAAACTGAACATTTCTCTCTTTAATGCTTGAAACTAATATTGCTTCTGTACTTACTGAAGTGCCTACAACACTTACTGATTACATGAATGTATTAATAAATATGAGAATTTTATGAATACCTTGTCCATTTTGTTCATTATGCTCACTGAGACATGCACACCTTTCACCCAGTTTCAGAATGTCTCTATGAGAATGTTTTAAGGAAGTGTCTGTATTTTTCCCTCTATGTGGGGGTGGGGGGGGTGCTAGACCAGCCATCTCAATGCTGCTGTTAAAAAAACAGGAACAAAATTTTACAAAACACAAATTTTCACTTCCTCACATTTGCACAGCTCAGTGCATATCTGCTTCCCAAATTTTGTGGTTGTCATTAAATATTCATAAACACATTTTGTCTAAAATCACAGACAAGATTGATAATTTTAGCAATAATTCTCAACAGATATGCCAATTAACATTTCCTCATTATGTTTATAGGACGTAAAATCAGGTGGTCATTATGTTTCCCTCAAAACATTTTTGTGTGTGTAAGTTGGTGAGCATAATTTGTAGGGGTTACTACTTTATTTTATACAGAATAACACAAAACCTAGGGAATATCGCAAACTTTAAATACACTGCTCAAACAAATTAAAGGAACATTTTGAAAACATATCAGATCTCAATTGAAAAAAGAAATCATGCTGGATATCCATATTGATATGGACTGGGTAATGTGTTAGGAACAAGAAGACCACATCATTTAAAGAAAATGATCAACCTACAGAGGGCTTGATTCAAAGTCACCA
>JAUBNQ010000016.1:1482266-1500393 GCA_032353495.1 Ctenopoma kingsleyae
CTATATACAATAGTCATTTTTAATATTAACAATGTCTACACTGTATTTCAGATTAGAATTTGATATTAAAAAATCTGTCATTTCTGTATGTGTCCAAATATTTGACTGGTAGTGTTGATTTATTTTTACTGCTTTAACATTTGATAGAGTCAGAATAAAGAACCAAAGTCAGTACTAGAGTCAGGTTGAATAAGTAACTCTGTCACTGCTCATTTATTTGATATTATTTTAGGGACATTAGTGCCTCTATCAGTAAATGTAGAGCCCTGCCATTGTTGCACTAATTCCAACAAAGTCTGGGAGCCATGTGCTGCTTATTGTGTTTGTTTTCAGACAAGAAAAAGTTTTGTTTGATTCTGTATATGACTGTGATGAGTGGACAAAATACTTAGTCCCCTGGCTGTTTCCTGTCAGAATGACAGATGAGTTGCAGTTGATTTCATGGATCAAGAATCTGTTTTAAAATGTTGTGATATGATCTGTTAGCTGGTTTGCCCTCCTCTAACGTCAGCCCAGTTCAGCATCTATGGGAGACTTTTGGCCAGAGCTTAGGTGGCGCTCTCTACCTCCATCTTCTAAACACCAAATGAGGAAATATGTTTGGGAAGAAGGCTGTTTGTTCCTCTAGGAGAGTTTCAAAGACGGCACTGTGAGCTGTTTCTATGAAGCCATTTGTGAGTTTCACTTGTTCTGTGACCTGTTCTGAAGCCAAAGGAATGTCTGGCCTTTCTAGTACAGGGGCCACATTATGAGAAGTTGAGCAGAGCAACTAACAAACAGCTATAAAAAGAGATGGGGATTTTTTAGATTTCATCAATGGTTTAGTGGAAACAAACTGAACAAGGGATTTCTTCCAGGAAATCCGAGTCAGCTGAGCATCTAACATCCATAGCAAGTGTGTTCATCCTGCAGGCTCAGTTGTATGACTCTGCTAATAGCTCCTATATTTGCGTGTGTTCCAGTTTCCTGCGGTGCTTCCGCATGTTTAGCTGCTTGACGATAGTGAGCACAGCAAGCTTGTTGCAGAGCAGAAACAGTTTGACTAAGCGTTTCGTTTTGTTTTTCCTCTTGATGTGTGGTGGCGGCGACATGGAAGACATGCCGCAGAACACTGCGGGGACATCAGAAGAAGCTCTGCGATGGTAGCACATCAAGAATACCCTTAACTGTGGGAACACCGAGCAAATGTATGAGTGTGAGGACATGCTAGGTGGGTGGTATTGTAGGCTGGTGAGAAACAGTAAATGAGTCACTGATTCCAATTGTGTTTTCATGCTCATTTCTGCCTCTCTGAGAGTTTGTGTAGAAAGGAGAGCTGAACAGCACAGTGGTAATTATCCTCACATTATCCACACATTGATATTCATTCCTAGAGTCATTTTCAGCCACGAGACAAACACATACTTGTGTTCACTTGCCTTAAAGCTGACTGTTGGCCCTCTCCTCCTCCCGACTTGTTACCTCCATGATAATAACTGTGCCAGTGTGGGCTGTGCAACTATTCACCGAAATGTCAGCGTTGGCCTCAGACTGTGGCTCCATTGTGATTCCTAGTTTGCCTGATGATAAGGAGACGTTGTCAGTGGGTAGAAGGGCTGCTGTTAATGAGCCTAGTTAAGCTTCACTGTGTTTCATTGACACGTGGTGGCATCTCTCATCTGCTCACTTTCCTTCCTCCTCCTAATGAAGCGATCTGTTCAGGATCTGGGCTGCAAACACACCACAGCTCACACAGGATGTTCTGTAATGTATGCTCTCTGTGCTTGTTATAAAGATTTAAAGAGGTCTCCCCCACCCACCAAGTCTTCCTTTGGAAATTTGGAAATTTGATGGCTGTTAAGTGTCCTGCTTTATAAAAAGGGCACTCTGTCTTGGGCATCATATCCATTCACATGCGAGCACGTTTCTCTCATCCTCACCATCACTACACTGTCGAGGAGCTTCATTTGAGGAAGCGGAAGACGTCAGCAAATTAGTAGCTGCAGCAGTACTCTTCCCCACTGCAAGACGTCAGCTCTGGGAAACATCAAAAGCAGCGCTGAGCCACTCTGGATCCTCAGTCGACATCACAGTGAGATATTGCTGCGCATGCTTGCAGCAACTGCTCCGTGTTGCAGAAACCATATCTGTGTGTGACACCTTCATGTGCAGACACAAAATGCTAAATGTGTTAAGGTGGATATATGAATCTAAATATCATTAATATTCAGTTAAGGATCATATCAGGAGATGTGGAGTGCTTTCCAGGAATAATTCTACTTGAATTCTTTAGCTTGTTTTCTTTAATGTATGTACAATGTCTTGTAGATAGACAAGAACTGGTTTGCTTTTCCATAGGCAAAGTGCCACCATAGTGCCACATATTTATATAAATATGCATATACAAATATAAATAATAAATACTACTAAATACTGTACGGCTGCATATGTCCCTGCTTTCACATTCCATTTCTCATGCTTCCATCATGTTGGATAAAAGAGGTCAGGATGGGCGTAGCAAAGCTCTGCCTTAAACCAGGATGGGTATGTGGGTGGAGGCCATTTACTGAAGGCAGACAAGGACAGGGGGATTCATACAGCATGTTGTCAGTTTATTCTGATTTGACTTGTATGACTGGTGAAGTAACATGGTTTAAAGCTTTGAAGCACTGACAGCTGGCTGGATGCTGGCTGTAGCAGGTTTTGTGCTGCTAACAGGATGCTAGCATGTGTATATGTGGTTGTATTGTGGTTGAGTCAAAATCTATTGTGCATATGATGTTATGCCATAACCTCATCCTGTTTTACTGACGTGCCAAGTTGCTAAAGAGCCCACCTTCAACACATGTGCTGCAGCATGCTGATGACTTACAGTACATCGGATTCGTTCAATGATTTTTGACAGTGCTTCGCTGTTTCCTGTAAGTCAACAAATTTCCTTGCACAGGGTGAAGGTGTGAGTGTATTTTATGCCACAACAGTCTCACATCTTTCCTGTTAACCTCTACTGCATCTCTACCAGAGCAGAATGCATCTGTACTGAAGTAAGAGACTCCCAGGTTAGGTGTGCTCCCCCTCTATTTACATGCAGGTTAAGTGTCAAGGCCACCATATGCCCAGAGAGACAAAAATTAACATAGATTTTTATTGGCCAGTTGGTTTGAAAAAGCATAGGTGGGAAATCTGATGGGTGGAACAACATCAGCTGTAACTCCTCATTGACAAGCTTTGACTTACTGCCTACAGCCTGCAAAGAGCTGTGACCGGTACATTGTCACCAGACCTGCAAAAGGCTCTGAGTGTACCAGATCATCTAATGGCTTCACACTCAGATGGGCTTATTATGGACACGGCTGGACCATGGCTAACAATAGAGTCTTTCACTTGGCCCATGGCGGGACTGAAAAGTCACACAGAAACATTTCTGGTTTGCAAATTAGCTTGATCGTAACCAGCCAGGAAACATGGCCATCGATCCCACAAAGAAGAGCTCTGAGGTAGAAACTTAAATCCCACTGGTATTCATTCATCTACATTCATCATGTAGACTGCATTTTGATTCCTCAATGCTCTCAGTGTTCCTACTCAGCTTTGCCATTATGTGTTTTTTTAACAATTCTTTATTTAAATCACTGTGAATTGTACAATCATGAAGTTACATAGAACATAGACAAGATAACGAACTGAATGCCAGGGAAAGAATACAAATATAAAGTTAATATACCACTTATCTACCCGTATTTAAAAATTTAAAAAATGGTGCAGGAGTAATTAGATGTTTATTATAGAATATGTATATGGTAAAAATTGAAGGAAAGTATTGACATATCAAAATTTAGGAGAGGAATCAGTCAATAATATTGTATTTGTCTATTATAGATTGAGTTTTAGCTGTTTTTTATTTTTAAGGTTAACAATACAGTTGTAAAAGATCTTTCATTCAATTTGAAACAAAGTAAAATTAGGTTTTTTGTTGTTCCACTTCATCTTATGTATATGAAACTTGCCCAGTATTATAAAAAAGTTGGATTAGGAAGATAACACAGTATCTCTGTCATCAAGTATGACCACTTGACCTGTTTTTCATAACAAAACGTTCTGCATTCTGCAAACAATCTAGAGTATATACAATTGAAAAATAGATGAAAGATTGTCTCTTTACTCATACCACAGAAATCACAATTATAGTCAGTGTTTAGCTTAAACCTTTCCAAAACATGTTTTACAGGATATATTCTGTGTAAGATTTTAAAAGAAACCTCTTTCACTTTATTGCTCATACAGTATTTATCAGTATTTCTCCATGCTTTTTTCCAGTTCACATGGCCATAACATGAAGACCAATATATCTGTGCAGGAAGAGTAATATTGTCTTTGAGGTTATTACAAATTTGTTTATTATTACATTTTTTATTTAAAATATTTAAATCACCAATAAAAATAGTTTTTCTCCAGTCTAATAACTGATATATGTCACTGTGAGAATTTCGAAGTAGCTGTAAAGCACCTGTTGGAATTGCATCAAAAACTAATGCATATTCTTTTGGTGTAATAGGAAGGCCAAACTTTTCCAGAAACTCACCATAAGTAAGCAACAGTCCATTGTCATTCAAGAGTTGCTGGACTTGAATAAGCCATTATGTGGTATTTACTCATTTGTGGACTTGAGTTTGTCATGTGGTTCATTGCTGTTAGTGGTGTCAGCAGCAGCACTAACAGTCTGGCCTGTCAATAATCGCCCACAGTTTCAATCAAAGCTCCACATATTGGAGGTTTAGAGGTGACATGGTTTTAATTATAATAGGAGGATAAGGGTGGGGGAGGGCAGCTGTTGGGCTGCAGCCATATGCCAGGCATGGGTCCCCAGGGACTAAGCCGGCAGCTTTATGAGCAGCCCCACTGGAATTAGTGCTACTTTAAGCTGAGTGTTTTGACTGCTGGGAGAGGCCTGCTGCTCAAATGAGTTACAACTACTGATGGGTGGAAGAGGAGCAGCAGCAGCATCTTGAACCTCTTCCTGTCTGTTGGTAGACATGGTGGGTTCCTCCTAAAGTGTGTCAGGTTGAGCCTTAACACATCACTAAAAGTAACACAGTTGTTTCCTGCCCTGCCTGGAAGCAATTAGGAACACACTAAAAAGTTAAATCTCTTGTTGGGGCTTGAAATTTGTTAGAAATCTTTCAGTATGCATGCCAGAGTTTTAATACTGGTAACAAAACTATTCTTTCTGATACCTTACATACAGTATATTCAGAATATAAGTATGAAATAACTGAAACATTAACACTTTTTTCTACAAAATCATGTTGTGATTCATTAAAATAAGCTTAAGGGCACACATAAAAATGCTAATTTCAGATTTAATTCAGGGACTATATTTAAATAGAACTGTATAGAAACTAAATTATAAGGTAAGGTAACACTATTGATCTTGTGTGGGGGAAATTCAGGTGCTACAGCAGTAGAAAATGATCAAAAATCAAAAACACATCATAATAAATCTTGACCATACAGTAGTACAATAAGACAGAAAATAACTTTAATGCTAGTGATAATGAAACAGAGGCTTCACTAGAGTGTTACAGTGTGTTACTCCATGAGAGGCAACAGTGATGCCAAATTGATTATGCCTTAAGCTCTGCAATCAGGCAAATCAGTCTTTATTTTTCTGAGCCACTTGAGTTTTCTGGTAGCAACTGAGTCTGATCGCAGCAGAAATAGAGGGCCTGTGTCCTCCACACACCAAAGGTGGAGCAGTCTCACTCCACCCTCACCAGTGGAAACCATCCAGGTGACATTCTGATACGTTTCATTCGCCGGTCCATGATTGGCCCCCAACACGTTAAGAAAACGCGATGAAAATCTAAATCTCAAAATATAGAATCTATAAATGTGAATATATGATGTGCTTTAATTTAATCTATCTGTGACTTTACCTTGTTCCAGGGCTCCAGTATCACATAACACCACATCACATTCAGTCTTTCCTGTGGTTCAAAAGTTGGTATGGGGGTGTAAAATGCTTTTGTCACTTTTATATGTATTTCAAATTAAAATACTTGTGTGTAGAGCTAGGCAGTAATATTATTATGTATTGATTGGGGCTGGTTATGCTTGATGTCGCTCCACCTGAACCATTCAGCCCCACCACCAGTTTCTCAGTTGTCCATTTCCATTGATCGATGCTTTTCTAGTTCCACTCAACACTTATCAAGACGTTGGTCAATAAGTCAGTCTGGATTTGTTGGTCAATCCACCTGTCCAACACAGCAAACACACTGCAGCAACTACTGGCCAAATTAACGCACAAGTTGATAATTAATTTATTGATCATTTATCATGGTCCCCACATGGCTCTTTTCCATGGTCCTCCCCCCTCTACAAGTATTGGAATGGCAAAGCCTGTTTGTGTTTTGCAGTTTGTTGTTAAAAAAGATAAATCAGCATAAAAACCAGAGAGCTGTCAATGGGAGTAAAGCAAGTCACTGTGAAACAAGTGAAGAACAAACACTAAGCTTAGTCAATTTAACAATTAGAAATATCCCGAAAAAGAAAGAAAGCAGTGGTGTAGTGAGTAACATACATAGAAGTACTCAGCCAAGAAAAAACAACACACACACATTGTTAGAGCTGTGAAGAAAAACCCAAAAACAACAGTCAGCCAAAAAGTTTAATGAGCTGGTGAGACTAGAGATTAACCTCTACCAAAACGATGCGAAGGCCAAAGTGTGTAAGAAGAATCAATCTGCTCATGATCCAAACCATACAAGCTCATCTGTGAAGCACAGCTGAGGTTGTGTCATGGCCTTAGCTGCACGGCTGCTTCTGCTGCTGCTCACGATGGTGGCAGCAGGATGAATTCAGACGTACACACAAACATTTTACAGAGAAATGCATGCAAACTAACTGAAAGGAGCAAGTCTTTACAGTAAATTGCAGCTTACTGCTAAACCAATAAAAGCGTTAGTCTACATCCCATCAGATCAGCATGTGCTGCAGTTTTATTTCACAGTGATATTTGACTGCCACCAGCACAGGTGATGCAAAGGACATTAGTGGTGGATCTGCTCTGTTTAATTGTTCTGTGTGCAACGGCGGGTTCAGTAGTATTATTTTGAATCTGAATCCAGCTCTGAATCTGCTTATCCAACCCAAATCCTTTCTAATCCTTTATTGAATCTGTTTAAGCAGTTAGTTAATTACAAAGTGTTACTGCAATAACTAAATAACATTAAAATTGTTTGGTGTAGCAAAAGGATGTGACTAAATATTTAAGAATCTATTCTTTCATAATAATTTTAGTAAGGCAATTGCTCATTTTATTTATAATAATTAGCAGCTGGAATAGGCTCCAGCACCCCCACAACCCTTACGAGGACAAGCGGTTAAGAAAATGGATGGATGGATTCATTTAGACAACAATGCAAAATTAAAGTAATTAAAGAGTAATATTGACTGATTTTGTTTATGTCGATTAAAAACATAAAAACATTAAACACAAGATTGGATTTGAAATTCTAGCTGCCAAGTTTTCTTGCACTTTTGTTTAGGTACGACTGTGCATGAGTGATGCTCGCTTGTGTGTGTTTGTGTGTGCATGCATGCGTGAGCGCATGTGTGTGTGTGTGTGTGCGCACATGTGGTCGCGATCATATAAACCCGGTGAAGACAAAGAATGATGAGCCTTAAAGATTATCCCCAGTCAGATAAAAATCTTCTTTGGAGGTGCTGAGCAGTGGGAGTGTTTCAGAGTCTGGGTACTGTCTAGACGCCGCTACTCCGTGTTCAGGAACGTGCTGAACTGAGCCAGGCAGCTGCACACAGGGCGCAAGTAGTCACAGCTGGATCACGCTGTCTTCTTTGAGGCACAGCACATTCTCATGTCAGAAGTCAGCCAGTCACACTCTGCCTCCTTTATCTAGGAAAACATCGTCCCCTCATCCTCCATCATTCACAGGATTTCAAATCATCATGCCTCCTGTGTCACTTCCATTCCCCAGTCTCTGCCCGCCTGGCTCTGCAAGCAGAGCAAGCACCCATAATACTCACTGTGTTCTGGAACATGGTAACCTAGCAACAGTGTCACAGACAGATCACTGCCATGGGTCAGTGATGAACGACTTTCATGTGCTTTGTCTTCTTTGGAAAATCCTTCTCATGCGGGGCGTGTGGGGTGAGGTTTATCAGCTGTTCTTCATTCACTTTGAATTTTAATAGAACTACTGTTTGAGGCGGCAGATTAAATATGGCATCAAACTCATTTATGCTGTCTTAATAGGCCATGAAGAATTGATGTGGTAGCTGGGTAAGAAAGCATGTGTATGTGGTGTAAAGGGGAGGGTAAAGTATTGATACTCTATGTTGATGTCAGTGTAGTTCAAAGCTCTGTTTGTCTTCTGTCAGCACTCCAGGTTCGTCCAGTCCTTGAAGTGAAGCAGAGAGAATGAGATGCAGAAAGGTCTTGGCCTATTTATAGAACGGATGGTGGACTCAGTGATAAGACACTTGATCAGCAGATCTGCTTTCCTCTGAATGGAGGAAGCCAGTGGTTATTTTCAGCATTTTTGGGCTGAGATATATTATTACGCTGTTTTACTGCAACTTCGTCTCAGTGAGCTGAATGGAAACTTAACACCACTTGAAGGTGTATTTGAGTCTTTTAACCACATCCTGCAGGCAGTCAGAATGATGACAGTGAGATAGCTAGGTCTCTCGAACCTTCCTCACAGCTACACATTTGCAGCAAGGTGCAGCTTCCACGCACTATATATGCTCAGTTTGGTTGTTATTCAGTACTAGTTTTGTCTAGTCACAATATTTTCTTTTGGCATTTGGGCCCTCTAACATTTTTAAGAATATACCATCATGGAAACCTTGCATTGCACACTGCATTGCACACCTAGTGTTTCCCCTAGGTTTACAGCATTGGGGGGAGGTCACTGAAACGTCTTGGCCACCATACTTTCACTATCTATCTCTGTTACGATTTTGTTTTTGTAGTTTTGCAGCAGTTATTGTGTTTTATTAATATTCAGACATTCCTGATGCAGCACACAAGGACAGTGTGTGGAAACGTTCACAAAATAATTTACTGACACATGTTGGGGGGCCAGGCGCACCCCTTGTATAGTGATAGGGGAAACACTGATGTGAATGTGCTTGGACAGAGACTCTGTCTTTAACATGCTATGTGAATAAATGGCCTGACGCTGATGTCCTTTGTGTTTCTCCCTGCATTGTTGAGGACCTGGGGGAATTGTAGCAACAAATTCTAACAATAATTTATTTCCTGTGAAGCAGTCAATCATCAGCATCTTACCAGCTTCAGGAGACACTGAGTATTCTGAGGATGGCTTGACTGTATATTTCACTCATAGCAAGTTGAGAGGAATACTTAAATGACTGAATTTCACTGCTGTCATTTGTCTTTCACTGGCTAACTAATGTGGCGCTCAATGTAAAAACCTTTTATTAGCCACAAGGACAAATATTTTGTTCATGTTCTTAGTCCATAAAACTGTTGTGCCCCCATGACTTTGAACATTCTCACCTTTCAAGCCACCTTTAGGAGTCATGTTAATAGGAATGCATCAGTGTTACAAATCCTTTGAGATGTGTAATCTAAAATCTCTTTAAGGCAAAATGTCATCTTTGTGTATCCGCCAAAACCACCAAGCTTCATCGAGCTGAGCTTTTCAGGCAAATCTCACAGATATTAATCTGAACTCTGACTCTGCAATAGAAAATACTAATTAATGTGTGGGTGTGTCCACACCGGAGTTACAACTATTAGGATGTGATTCATAAAGGTAACAGTTAGTGGCACAGTTAGCCATTGATCTTGTGTATATGAAGAAGGTTCCTCGTGAAATCTGCCAGTGAGCTCAGGTTACAGAATTACAGATCTGGTCAGACTTTGATGAATGATAAAAGCTGTTTTGAGATCAGACAGCTCACACCCTTATTGTGTAACAATGGAAAGCTTATAAATTTCCAGGTTTCCACACAGGTCAGGTATTTCTGCCTGTGGAGCTAAATGTGGGTATAGTATCATTTAACATTGTGTTAGCTGCTAGAGCTGATAGATGTCTATCTAAAGGAATATATGGGTTTCAAGCATGCTGCTTTATTTTGAGATAGTGATAACATCTGTATATGTTATATTAAGATACTATGGAAACCATTGCCATGTGCTCATTGTCAGCAGTTTTTAATAGGAAACTCGTCTCTTGGTCATCATACTCACTAAAGGTGATTATTTCCTTTATTATGTCATTGTTTTAACTTAGACATTTGCTGTTCAGCACTTTGGCTGTTCTTGCCATTGTTAGCAAACAGGACAAACTTGAAACCTTTGTGTTCCCACAGTGTGACAAGAAAATGTCAAGCTGTCCCTCTAAGGGTGCTTATTAAGTGATGCTGAGGTGAGGTGAGGTGTGTGCTACTATGTTCTGGGGCCTGAGTCCATGGATGCCAGCAACCTTTTGAAAACTAAATCAATCAGTGGGTGAAGTAAATGGTCTAAATACTGTATTGTATGGCTGTACAAACGTGTTTACTCAGTGTACTAAACAGACAGAGAAAGCTTGTCATTCATGTAGTTACAGAATTTACTGTAAATCACATGTGTAACTATATTTGAAACTATATTTACAGTGTAAAGTTTCCTGTCTTGTACCAAGGGTACCAGACAGTGCACTGAAAATAAAATCAAAATATGAATATTTCAACGAGGAGAGCAGAGGCAGCATCTTGTGTTAGTGTTGATTCATCCAGAACCCAGGGAAAGGAAAGAGTGTGGGGGCTGCCAGGTCAAGTCCTGGACACAGCTGCATTATTAACAGAAGGTCAGCTGTCAGCACACGTCTGCAGGGCTCACATCAAGCAGCTCACTCGATTTCGTGCCTCTGGCTGACGTGTTTGTGAGCCATTTAATGAAGGTTCACCAGCCTTCTCTGTTAGCTTCTCCTTTTATTTCTTAGTCCTGTAAAGCAGGTCCAGATCACAAGGAGCACACCATGCACCACGTATCCGGAACAACGTTGACGTCAACCTGCACATATAGACCAAGCACATAATATTCAAATTTATGAAGCATATTATTTGGGCAAAAGTGCATAATTTAATTAAAAACAGTTAAACTCAAAGTAAATATTTAGTAAATAAACTTTGGTGTCCATTGTCATCCTCTTGCAGCTTCTACCAGAACTGAAGCTGTTGTTGCTATTGTTGTTGCTGCTGCTGCTGCTGCTGTCACTGCGCAGCCCGACACAATGGTGTCACCACTGGCCCCACCTGGCTTGAATTTGATTGACAGGAGCAGGGAGCACAGAGGCTAGCATCCTTCTACGCTTTGTACAGAGAGAGAGCAAGACAGAGAGCAGTGGAGGCATGGGGGACGCCTGTGTTGTTGTGATCTGCTCTCAGCAAGCAAGAAGAGCTCTAGACAAGCATGTGGCCTCTCACTTCCCCCAGTGGAATAACAGATGAGCCAGGTGGCAGGAGGCAGGGCTGTTCCAATTTTGACAGCTCTGGAGAGAAGATGCTGCTTACTGAAAACAGCAGCGTATTTAAACAACATATAGTTTGTGCTTTTTGTAGGGTGGGGTAGTGCACTGAAGACTTTATCATCTCCAACATGCTGGGAGGCGACCTGTACAGACTGAGGAGCTCACACAGAGAGGGATAAAAGCAGGATAGTCTGTGATTTTTAATGAAGGGGGTATGAGCATCCTCAGGCAGACCTCCTGCAGGGAGATGCTGTTAAAAGAAGAGCTGTAAAAACAAGATAATCAAGCACAGATCCTTCATTTTACAGACTCTGCTGCACTCACCGTCTTTGAAATACAACGAAGCCTCACATCGCTGGTGCTAGGCTTTGAATTGCAGAAACGCTTACTTAAGGCCAAAACTGGGTGCTTAACTTTTAAATGTGGAGTTCAGAGAGGCAGTAGCAGCTCTCATGTCTGGTGAAGTTCACCTTATTGAAGTCCTTAGAGTGATTTTGCAGTTTCCTAGCATATTAAAAAAACAGTCTTCCCCAAGTTGGAGAAAGTTTTTTTGTCTTTCCATTTCCACTTAATTTAACATTTCCTTGTTTTCTAACATTGTAGGTCAAAAATTATTTCCTTATGTTGTGACAGCTGTTGTCAGTCAGTTTTCAGACCAACTAAAAATAGCCATGACCATGATCCCTAGGAAGAGAGAGGCACCTCTGCCTTATTGTGGTTAGGTCAGCATTGTGGAAGCTGTCCTGGATGCAGCACAAGTTTGTGGAGAGGCAGGGATCACAGCTGGTGAAGCAGTGATGTTGTGCCTGCAGGTGTGATGTGCCAGGTGACCTCAGTGACCCCATGACATTGAAGCTAAATTTGCCTGAATAAGGTTAACACTCAGAAGGTCTAGACCTAAACACCAATTTAGGGTTATTTATAAAAATATATATATATATATATACTTTTAACATTATAGCTACTTTTACAGTTTATATACAGTGTGATTAACAGAATATACTCTAACCCTAACCCTAACCCTACTGGTATATTTCAGTGTTGCTGCCTATTAGTAAGTGTGTTTGTATGTGGGGGTGTTGATGACTGTTTTGTCAGCTCCAGCCTGCCATTGAGAATCAATAATCTGACACCAATTCATGACACAAAATAACACATGAGCTCAACTTCAGACATTATAAATAAATATGCCCTGCATATACCCAGATCAAATATGTTAAAAACATTACTGACAGTAGATAAGCTGAGGCACAGGGCAGAGCTACACACATACATTCAAACTGAACTTTTATATTAACCAGTATGTATAACATTTATATAACAAACCCCTTTGTCTGTGTATTTTAATGCCAAGTGCTATGTGCATATGCACAGGAAGAAGCAGACAGGTGGGAGGTTTAATCAGATAATACAGTGCGAAGCAAGTATTATCTAGCAACCACGCTGTATCTAAAGTAAACTAATTTTTTACTTTTCTTACTTCATTTCTCGCTGCAAATGCAAATAACATAATAATTTACAATCCTTGTAAATCAAACACTCCTAAACCTATACTAGTTCAAATAGAAAGCCAGTAAAGTAGCCTGTAGTTATCTGTAACGAAATATGATTGATTCTGACAGTATCTATTGTCTACAACTGTTTTTCATTAAATGAATGAATATGAAAATCTGGTTTCTGATTTCTAAATCCCTGCAGCCATCAGAAGGCAGCAGGACAGCTTTGTTTTAAACCTGTATCTGATTTGCTGCATCACAGCACAGTGTCATTATGCTGGACTGTCAACCATGTTCACCTTAATTAAATCAGGGTTAAATAATAGCTGGCTGCACCAAATAACTAGAAACACCTTTACACACACACCAGGCCTAATGGTATTTTCCATTTTATGCCAGAGATATTGAATTACTGGAGCTCATTAAATCTGTGTGTCATGTCCATTCTTTTTAACAACTCTTTGTAGTTTCTTAAGTGGATCAGTGGAACTTCATGGATGAACTGCTTCAAAAAACTTTTTTTTATTTCTCTTGTCATTAACTAACTTTAAAAAAAAAAAAAAAAAACACTTTTGGTGTGTGGACCCAGACTATTGTTTATTTATTGAGAAACTATAGAAATGCACATTCATTTTTTGTGCTGGAAGTGTATAACGGTCTGTAGTGAAGCTCAGAGATGATTAATTTAAATTTATCCAGTGTTTAAACCTCCTGTATTTTCATGGCAGAACAGCCTTCCTTTGATATGTGATCACTATGCACCATGATGTGACTAATGGTCACTGATTCTCTGTGAAGTTCTACTACTGCTATTGTGATTCACCTTTGACTATTGTCCGCTTTATCAGACAGTATAAAGGTTTGATGAATGTGCTACTCTGCAGTGCAGGATTTTAGAAAAGATGAAGTGAAAGAGCAGAGCCAACATCAGAGAACCAGCAGTAACTGTTGCATTGCCTCGCATCGCCTTCATAAATACCAAAAAGTGGCACCTGTACACACCACAAAGATGTGGCTGACTAGAATGTACATTCTGCTCCTGCGCAAGAACAAAATGAAGAGCAAAATATCTCTCTGTACCAGCAGGTGGTGTTAGTCTGGAAAATAAAAGACCTTGGACAGCAAACCGCAGCATTTGCTTGCTATTTTCATACTACTCTTGCCCAGATGATGTTCAGATGAGATAATAGAAAGTTTCGACTAGTGCCAATAGTGCAGGATACACCACAAGAACTAGTACGACAGATGCTCACCAATCACCCAACATCCCATTGTCCATCTAATGACCCTTCAGTGTAGTCCTTATACATAGCAGAGGTTCCCAGCCAAAGCACAAGAGGAACTCACACTTCAACCATTAACTTTGGACTCATACTGGAAAATGGAGGCGTTATGACTGGAAACTGGCTGGCAAATTGGAAGGCAGGTAAAGGGCCTTCAGCTGGGAGCAGAAAATCCTTTTGGCTGGGACTACAAATAAAGTTTAGTTACTTGTAAATTCTTCTAACCAATGCAGCAGAGTTATCATATACTCACAACATAACAGCATATTGTAGTCTAATTTTGAGTCTTTTCTGTGAGGTTCCTGCATGAATCTGGCTTTTTCACAGGGCACTTGCTCCTCCTCTGCACACATCCATGTTGTCCTCACTCCACATCTATCCATTGCATTACCTACCGCCTTCCCTTCCACCCCCTGTCGACTCACTCCTTCACTTTAGTTGCATCTCAAACTATTTGCAGCAGTAGGAAGAACAGCAGCTGTTCTTTCTTCTGGACTCCGCGCTCTCCTCTCTTTTTCTACCTCATCATTAGACCATGCAGACCTCCTTTCCTCTCTCTATATATGTCTATTCTGGTGTTGATTCTTTTCCTCCTGATGAAGGGCACAGTGTGGAGATGTGCTGTATGTTCTACAACATGATGAGAAACAGCAGGTTTGGTTGTATTATCAGTGGTCATGCTGGATGAGTGGGGAAAGGAAGGCCAGTTCAGACAGAAATGCATATGTCGTACCAGACAGCTGGGTGTGTGGGGCCACACAGCTGTAACGATTGCTTCTTCCATTTTGGATTCTCTTTGTTCCTTCAAAGGTCACCACCGTTGAGACTGTTTACTTCTAATCATCAGCGTAAATGAAAGTTTACTTCTGACTCAATTCTGAAGATTACAGCAACTCTGTTGAGCAACAAATCAGATATGAGTTTTGTCAGAAACCCAAACAAACAAGTGGTGGAAACACTATTTGAATATGCCCCAGGACCACAAGCTCAAACATCACCAATTTGAGGAGGACAATATGGCTAATGCAACAGCAATATCATTGACAAACTGCTTCAATTCAGGAGGCTTTTATTTATTAGATATTCTCACTACAGTAATAGAAGTGGAACATAATGAAGGAAGCAGGCCCACTAACTCAAAGACGAGAAATTGAGGCATATGATAAAAAAGATAGATAATATTACTAAAATGATATTGCTGAATAGTACTAGTAGTAGTATAGTATAGTAATTTTCATTTATATTGTTATCACAAAAATGTTACAAAATATGATGATATATAATGTAATTTTAAGTAGATATTGTCCACTCCTACCCTCAGTTCTTCACTTACTATTAATTGTACTTGCCAGGTAAATTAAGTCTGCTTCCAGAAGCACAACACACAACAGTAAAAGGGGAAAGAGCTTTAGTATATTAGGTTTGTCCTTGTCAAGGATATATGTTCCCACACATATGTCCCAGTCTGTGCGAAACAAATTACTAGTCAACCTCTCCACCCTGTTTCCACTCTCCTGAAGCCTGAGGTGTTTTCATTCAGACAGAAACTATTCAACTGGGAGTGACTTCAGCTCGCCAATGACCAAAGGGATGGAAAAAGCCTTTCCTGAGGGGGTAATATGACAGTGTGCCTTCCACTTTCTCAGTTTCTCCTTTACCAACCCCAACACCCAGAGCCCACTCCCTTCACTCCTCTTTCTAATGAAACAGGCCCCATCACCTCCCTATTAAATATGAATGCAGGCATCTCCCTTAGTGCCTGCTCCCAAACGCCATGACATACCTTCAGCTCAGCTGCCCCTTTAATTATTCACATAGGATGGCACATGCCTCTGAACGAAGCCCCCAACACCTTTCCTTATGCTCTTTTTATTCTTGGCTAGACAACACCTTATTTTATGTGAACATGAATCAGTTGTCATCCCATTAATACCCTTAACTGTGCTCTTTACATTTTCAGATGAAATAGGTCTTGGGGTAAAGTACCTAATGAATTTGTCCCTCCAGTGCTGTATAAACAACCTTCTGCCTTAACTAATTATAGACCTGACTCCAATACTGGTCATGTGCTCTGTAATTCGGTTTTCTCTGGGGGTTCATCGATTTCATGTTAAAAGTGGCAGAAACATGGGAGATTGTGCTTGGTCTAAAATGAATCATGAGGTGATGTAGAAAGCTGAATAGTGTTGTGTTGAAGATTTTATTTTTAAGCATCCAGGGTACCTTCTATGAGAATGTACGCATTTGAGATATTCCTTGGAATTAATTGGGGTTAATGGTAGCAAAACAATACTATGGCTCACTTAGGTTTCGGTTGTCGCTTCAGTCACCTCTAGAGCTTTTTCCTGAGGAGCAAGAGACTTAGAGAGTAAACAGCAAACCAGCGCCTACGGCAAGCAGGTGGCAGCTTTTTCTGTGAAGGAGGAATAATTAATCAGCAGAGAGGGCTGTTTGAAAAGGAGGGAAGGAAGGGAGAAATAAAGAGATGAAAGATCTTTCAGTTCAAAGCAGAGAGCAGTCAGCGATGAGCTTGGTCCTTACTGGCCTGCAGAAGGCTATGGTGGAAGTAACTGGACAAACAGTGGGTATGACTGTCACGGCTGTCTTTGGAAGAAAGCTGATTGTGTTTAACATGAATCCAGTAATCTGATTGCTTAAACGATTGTTCTAATTGAAACCACAGTAATTGAATTATTATAGTTGTTTCAGAGAAGGTGAATGTTCTGGAGCCTCATAGTGGAACAACACCTACTGTACACTTTGTTCTTTTTCTGTCATTAGATACCTGTCTGTATGTAGTGCTACTTACTGAATCTCAGTACATTTTTGACACTGATGACAATGTGTAGAACCCAGCACAGAAAAATGTCAAGTGCAAAATGCTGGCATGGAATGTCTGGTGAGATTCATAATCCTTATACTTATTCTTTAATAAGACTGATCTTGATTTAAAGCCAGAAGAACAATTTCTCAGTGTGAGCAGTGGGCTACTATAATAATAAATACTTTATTGATCCCCTTGGGGAAATTGTTGTTTGGACAGCTGCTAGATCTTTGCGCTACTATGAGGTTTCGGTGTCTTCTCCAAGGACACCTCGACATGTAGCTTGCCAGGACTGAGAATCGGACCACTCACCCTTAGGTTGGAAGACGGCTGCTCTACCCGCTGAGCTATCATGCCGCCCCCGCACTGTTTTGAAGTGAGTGGTAATGTACCAACCACAGATTTAGCAACAATAGAATCCAAAGTCCAACGTTTTTTTTCTTTGTTTTCAGAACTTTAATCAGTTTGATGATGATTATTATTATTATTATTATTATTAACTTTTATTTAACCAGGAAAGTCCCATTAAGATTCAAAACCTCTTTTTCAAGGGAGTCCTGACCAAGATAGGCAGCAATAAATACAAACCAGTTAAAAGTTACACAATTAAGATAATAAAAACTGATAAAAAGAAAAAAAGAATTTGCAAACAAACTATACAAAACATGTACAAGCAATGCAATTGGCCTCAAAAACTTTCAATCTGGATTTAAATGCGCTCCAAGAAATCAACTCTTTTAATTTCCAGTCATTCTGCAACATATTCCATGTATATGGTGCAGAGTGGAAAAAAGCTCTTTTATCCATTTCAGTACGGGCATATGGAGCAGAAGACAGTAAATGATCTTGTGAATGTAAGAAGTAAGGATCAGCACTTCTCTGTGCAATTAAGGAACTAATGTAGCTAGATAGTAATCCTAGAATTGCCTTATATATAAAGGAATACCAGTGACAAGTTCTTCGGGTGGCCAAAGCAGGCCATCCCACCCGATTATATAACTCACAGTGGTGTGTCAGTACTTTACAATTAGTAAT
>JAUBNQ010000016.1:1501175-1511570 GCA_032353495.1 Ctenopoma kingsleyae
GATGGAATTTCATTAGTTTCCACTGTCAGATTAAAAAGAGTTGTAAGAGGCTCTGCTACAAAGTTAGCACCCAGTTTGAAAAAGTAAGGATCTATTAAATCAGGTCCAGAAGATTTTCTAGGATCTGAAGCTTTAAGGGCTTTGTAAACTTCGTGAACAGTGAAAGGGACAAAGTTGAAGGGCTCACCAGCGTACATTGGGGGATCTGCACAGGATTTTCCAGAGACTGCTCCCATATCATCAAATAATGAGCCAGAATATAAAAAATGCTTGTTAAAACAATTTAGTACCTCCATTTTATCATAGACAGGAACAGAATCATTTAAAACATAAGTAGGTAAAGCTTGAGCGTTTTTACTCACAGAAGGAGACTTTATAACTTTCCAAAATTTCTGTGGATTATTTAGGTTCTTAGTGGTAAGAGACAAATTGTTGATAAGGATACTTGTGTTTGGAAACCTGGTTTTCAGTGGGCTTGAGATAGAACGTTTCATCAGACATAACTCTTGTTACTCACCATTTTCAGAAATGTGGTGGAAGTTCTGTATGCTGCTGTTTCAGCAATCTGAACAGCTGTATCCATCAATTCTCATCCAATCTTGTTGACATTTGTATAGCTATTTTGTGGACATTGCTGAACACCCAGCTAGTTATGTAGGAAAAGAACCTACCTACTCTTAATTCTTTGTACATATCTCTGATTGTTTCTCTAGCCAGGCAAAAACAGTCATCAACAGGTAAACCTGTATCCTGAATCCAAGGTCTGGAACCATGATTATGTATGTGTATGTATGAGTATGTGTACATCAGAATCTGTTGTATTTATAAGTTGCAAAACCACCACAATAGCATATTGTGTCATTTTACTATTGATGAAAACAATAAAATCAGATTAGTGTGATGTAAAAGTGGATAAAGAAAATAACCTTCCCATTTAGAGGCCTTCTGGTTGTTAGAACTTTGTCTGTCTCTGCCAGCAGCAGATTGGAACAATAACACTCTAACTGTGCCTCTGGTAGCAGCAGATACAGTTATTGCTGTCTGCTTGATGTGTCACTCATGGTGACAGCAGTGACACCACAGTGCTTTTACATATCACAGTGGTGGGAGATATTCTGTGTATGTGTGTTTATGCATGGATGCTTGTTTGACTCACTGACTTCTCTTGTGATCAGCCCCTAATAAAAAATCCCATCAAAACCACCTACATCCAGTTCCATGTGTCCAGCTGTAACGCTAAGCTGTATCTCTTCTTTCCATCACCATCCTTTCTCCAAAGATTATCATTTAACAACTGCACGCCAGCAGCTTTTCATCCGGCTCAGAGGGATCAATACACTTGTTTCCCTTCCAAAAGCCAGTTCAGTCTGCCTCTGCCAGTCAAGGGTTATGTAAAGAGTCAGAATGCAGAGTAGCGTGTGGTCTCAGTCAGCGCAGGCTTGTGCAGCGAGCAGATACGATTAGAAACGCTCTGCAGCCTTGCACCGAACGTAGAGTCGCTGCTGTTGTCACTTGGCCCCCTGCCTGCCCTGTGTGCCGTCACATAGGATTACAGCACTCGTTCACTGTCTCATAGTTGTGTGTGCTGCTGTACTGGTGGTGCGCGTGTGAGGCGGTCATTTCACTCTGCCCATGGGTTCGATGTCAGGTCATTATCAGGAGTCAGAATAAGTTGGGTACAAGAGGTGCTGTGTTTTTGCACATGAAAGTACAGTCTTCATATCTTAAGCTACATAAATAAGCTGAGATTTGTTTTAGTCAGGTACATGCCGTACACTGGCTTCTGAGCCAGGAAGCTAAACCAACCATACAAGCAGCAGGCAGGGAGGACAGATGGGAGGGACATCACACTTATTTTGTTGGGTCTAAAAAAAACCCCACAAATAATACGGTAAGATTTTTCTCCTTTGAGCACCCTCCACTTCCTGTGACAACCTCTGATTGTACTGACGGGCATCTCGGCCCCTGTCTGCAGCAGCATGCCATATGACAGATCAGTCTGTAATTATGTTGAAAGAGTGGTCACAGTGTGTCAATTAGTATGGGGCTGCTGTTCTAATTGGCAGAAAAGAGGTTTTCCTTCATTGGCTGTGCTGGTCCCAGATGGTATAAACAAATGCAGGGCTTGATCATGCTTGGTCAGGTGACCTTTTTGGAAACTCCTGTCTTTGTCTATAAAGGTAAGAGTCTATGTTGAGGTAACTTCAGTTGCAGTTGTTACTCAATATTAGAGCTCAATGCAGCGGGAACACACAACATAGTGTATAGTTTCAGATTTTGTAGTTAATGCGTGAAGCCAGATGTGTATATGGAGAACCATGTAATACTGATCACTATGAAAAGTATACTGTGATAATATATTTACATTACTGCATAGCTCTAGTGTAAATCCATACTTTCAGACATGGATACACCTGCCCAAATTCAAAACTGAAACACAAATATTCAGTTTAGATCTTATTCAGTGGTATTCTAAAGATTACATATGAAAAAAGCTGATTACATGTATCTGATACACTGCCTACTTACTTTGGCACATTATTTATCTCAGGCTGACGGCTCCAAATACTGCAGGTCCTGTTTCAGATTCAGAATGTGACAGTCACCTACCCGTAGGTGTATTCTCTACAGAGAGTATCTCACTATTTTTCTATATGATCCACAGACGATGCTTTGAGAATGAGGTCGAGACATTGTCCAGAGTTGCCTTTTCACACATGTAGCACACAACAGGAGATTGTTTGTGTCAGACGCCTCTCACTTGCTGAACATGGATGTGGCACAAAAAAAGCACGTGCGGAAATTTCAGTGTTTTGTTGACATCATTGAGATCGAGGCAGTATCTGTCGCTTGATAGAAACATTGATTGCACACCCAGTCTCTCACATGAATTCTCCAGGCAGTGACCTGCTCTGTTCACAGGGCTCAGTCGAACATTACACTGATTTTTTTACTAGGGGGCTAGCTGGGTAAAGTCTATTTAATGGCTGGTCCAACTGCTTCAGAAGCAGCAAATTCTCACATGCCATACAGCTCCTTTGGGAAATTCCTAGATAAGTTTAGAGTTCATGTCCATGTCTGGCAACAACTTCTGCTGATCATGTTGAACTACTAACACTCACAAACCACGCGTGGTGCTACCTGCTACAGATTTAATGTTAATTAGCTAAATCTGATCTATAGTGAAGTTCACAGCACTTACATACTGTTGCACTAAAAATAAATGGGACTAAAAATGTAAACTTTCCCTGGGCTGGTGTTAGAAGAAAGGTCATACAATGGTCAAAATGGAAACAGTTCAACCTCTGGGCAAAATGAATGTGCTCAGTGAATTTCATGACACTAAGTAAATCGGTAGTTAATTTCATATGGACCTCAACTTTTGGCCTGGGGAAAGGTCATGGTGGTCATAGACACCATTAGGAATGATCCTTTTGGGAATGTGAATATCCACAGCATGTTTTACAGTCGTGAAGCAAGTAGACAAATCCTGTCATTGGATACAGTCTATCATCTTGTCAGCTTGTCATTAGATTGGTGTGTGGTTATTTAGAATGATTATTGTTCATCAGTAGGAGAATGAGGCTCCATCCTATGGTCCTGCACTTGTTTATTACTGCTGCTAAGAAGGGGAAGTCCACGCTCCTCCTTCATTATTTGTCTCTCTTTCTGTCCTCACAGTGTGTCACAAGTGAATAAATTTCATCTCCTCTCTGCAGTGAGATGAGGCGACAGAGCCAGGAGACAGCAGGAAGGCAAGGGAGCGAAAAGAGCAGGGAGAGAAATATATTCTCAAGTGACACATTTGAGGACAGACTAGAACTGAAGGCCAGACCTGCACTTTGTCTTCCAGGGAGCCTGGATTTATTGCCTGTAGTGTCTGCACTGATAAACCCTGCCAACAGTTACAACCACACAGTTATTTTCATCCATGTTTTGCAGAGAAACAATTAGACAGCATTAATGCCTCTGGGAGTACACAGAATTGTCCACGGGTAATTTTATGTCCTGTTGCGGTGTGGCTCTTGTCATATTTTTACAATTCCAGCATTTAATTTTGTAGCTTAGTCATGAATAAACTATTTAGAACAAATTTTGAGACTGTTGAGATTCAGTTTATTGTAAAAGCAAAAAAGCAGGAAGTAGAATTTATCCAGTACTACAGCTTTTATGTGGCAGTTGTGCCAGATTCTTGACAAAACACAGCCCTAATTTTTAGACTAGGATCTCAGTGGCTAGTTGCACTTCTCCTAATGTGCGCCTTATTGTGCGTTTTTATTGATTTTGTACGTTGTCTCAACACACACTACAAATTCTCAATTAACGTTTCTGCACAACCAGGACATGTGACCTTTATGCTTTCACTGTACAGTACAGTTTAAATCAAGCTAATACTGACACTCACAATGACACACTTACTGAATCTAAGCATCTGTTTTGTACAGCAACCATTCAGAGAATATTTATTCACATTATTATCCCCAACAAGTCTGACAGAAAGAGTGAAAGGCAGCACTGCTTTGTGCAATTCAATAAACAGAAAATAAAGAATTAAAAAGAATAATAGATAACAGAAAGATGCCTTAACTGTCACAGCAGTTTTAGCCATCTAAACTTTAGCTCCACCCAGACATTACTTTCTTTGACTAAATTAGATTTTTCCAGGCCCAGTACTGACTGTTATAGTAAACAGTACCCTCAAATCCAAGCTGCAAAAATATGAAGAACTTTACTTTTATGGGAAACATTAGATAAATTTACTAGTCACGTAGAATGCTACTGAGAAATAAATCTTTCTGACACATGTTAAATACTTGGAAAACTAAATGATAAATGGAGAGAGATTGGAGATAAATGATAACAAGGGTTATAAAATGTAAAAACTTCTATCAGCTCTGTTAATATGTATTCTCAGTCTTCTTTGTCTGTTTGTCAGGTCAGTTTTATTTATGTAGCACCTTCAATACTCAATTACACTTCAAGTATGAGCACAAAAGCAATTTCATCAATACTGCAAAATCCTTCTGTCCTTAACCCCTTACATCAGTGATTGAAAGTTGCAGAAAAAGGCTAGTAAGCAGCCCTTTATTTTGTTGTCTTGTTTTTCTAATGAAAGCAACAAACAGTCACCTGGCAGGTAGTGGCTACCAAACAATGCCACTGAGTTGCATGTTGGGAAAGAAAGCATCCAGTTTTTGGAGTTTGAGCCATATCATTGTGATGTTTAGCTTCCAACTTTTTGAATTATGTCTGACCTGAGTTAAGTGGGTCCCTTAGTGTTATAGAAGTACAATGCTACATAAATCACCCTGTAACATTTAAAGTAATCTGTGTTTGTATGTTATAGATCATATAGGAGATAAAAGGAAGTGATTTATAGATTGACTACATGGTAAAAAATAGAGCAGAATGCTTTGAAAGCATCCAACATGTTTAAGACAGGTGAAGATTCTTACTTAAGGCTGCTCAGGGTGACTTTGATTGTTCGTCTCCATGATAAGAGTTGCATCCAGTCGCTGACACTGACACACTCTGTCTTCCCACCGCTCTCCATTAAGCTCAACAGGGTGATGTGACAGCACAGCGCTGTGCCTCGACGTCTCACCGTCTCCCTGTCCAGCCTCCCTGACATCAGTGTGATAAAATCCATTATTCCTTCTGACCATGAGAGAGACACACTGTTTGTGCGAATCTTTGAGAGAGCAGGCTGTGTGTCATGCTATAAAAATAGGTCCCTGCCTCCCAGAGCAGAGTGCTAATCAGTGGAAGGATGTCCTTTATAGAGAAAGCACTGTGAAGTGAAAACCTTGAACAGAGTGATGAGGTTAGTTGTGTATGGCGTGCTGTGCAGACAAGCTCTTTTCTATCGGCTTCCCGACAGCATGTTTCTCCCTGTCGATCCACACATCAATCTTATAATACAGGTATATAAGCTAAATTCATTGTCTGCATCAAGGCTCTGTTGGCCTGTTTGTGTTTTTATTTCTATTTTTTATTTCTTATAGTAAGTGTAATCTTCCACCGTCACTATCTCTTTAGAGTTATAATCTAAATGGGTCTTTACACACTCTCAACTGCTGTCTTTTATAAATCTTATGAAAGTTTATATGAAAGCTTCTGTCTTTATCAAATGTGTTTTAATTTTTCTATTTCCTGTCTGTGATTTTCAAGTCTTCTTTCATCTAAACCAACCTAATATCTCCTCATTGTCTTGTTGTCCACAGATTATAGATAATGGGCTGTGTGCAATGCAAGGATAAGGAAGCAACCAAACTCACAGACGACAGAGACACCAGCATCTCCCAGGCAGCAGGTTACCGCTATGGGGCAGACCCCACGCCACAGCACTACCCCAACTTCGGGGTCACTGCCATCCCCAACTTCAACAACTTCCATGCCCCTGTCGGACAGGGGATGACCGTCTTTGGAGGGGTCAGCACTTCCTCTCACACTGGAACCCTGAGAACTCGGGGTGGCACGGGTAAGGGATGTGTGCTGCTGAAAGTTGGTTGGGATCAGTGAGTGGAAGCTGAGAGAGTAATACTCTCAGATATGTTTTAAGGCTCACCCAGTGGAAACTTGAATGATTAATGGTAAACAGTCATGATGAGGTTTCTTAAACCAATGCTGTTTTATTAAATAGGAATTCTTCTTCAACACGTCTTTTGTGCTTTAAACCCTTTCATTAGTTGCACATTGAAAGGTCAAGGCCAAATAAAGTCAGAGCTGAAATCAGTTGAACTTGAACTTAGCCACACAACATTAAAACCCAGCATAGTGCAATCCCCATGTTAATGCAGTCTCAGAGTTTGGGCAGGTACAAAGCATTGCCATCATTGAAACGAAACTGATTTAAAGAGTTGTAAAGTTGACCTTTCCTGTTTCCTCTGTGTTATGTAGTGGCAGTGTGAGCACAGCAAGAGAGACAGATGTTATTTTGCAGAACAAATGATATCAAGAGGGAAAATAATTATTTTACAGGACACTTCTTCATGAAATCTGTCTCATTAGTTTGACAGAAGAGTAAAAGTATCTGCAACTCTGGAAACTGGAATGTGAAGGTTCTTCACAGATTTGTGCATAGTAACAGTGCTCTGTCTTCTCAGCGATAGTTGTCTGAGCACACCCACTCACAGCCGCCTACACACATACACCTCCATATGCAAAAGTACAAAGTGTGAGGGATTCTTTGTGCTGTTAAAGACTTCCCATGGCATCCCAAAATCCTGACAATCCTCACCTCATAGCTGCTGGTGAAGCTCCACTCCCAGCAGCCCGGCCCTGACAGGAACGTCCGGCTGGCATTAGCACAGTTCTTTGTGCTGCAGGACCATTGTTTAGGTAGGGAATATTCCTACTCAGGATATCCTTTATGTTTGACTGAGCCCAGGCTGCTGTGCAGAGGAACTCAGCATTTCCACTCAACTTAGCAGGAGTTTGCTGCCTCAAAGTATGGATTATTTTCTGCACTGTATAATCCAAATCCACACCATGGCAGCAGAGCTGCGGAGAGAGGTTTAGCTTTTTCATTTTCTCCCAGTGGGGAAATTTGGACATAAGCCACCCTGCCCTCACAGCCTGTGTTACAACACAGTTGCTTAGCTTGTTTGTCTAACAGCAACAACCACCTCTCTTCAGTCACAGTACAGAGGAACTCAGATTGATGTTAGCATCAGACATATTATTGATTATCAGTTGATCTTTTTCTGATGTCCCCAAATAGAAATTCACAGTTAGTCCTGTGACCCTACAAAACTAAATGAGTGGGATTGTGAAGTGAATCAATAAACCAGTTTATACCTAGCACCCACATCTGCTGACTTAATGGAACATTCAAACATGGCGAACCACCACCACATTAACGATCCTGTTGTAGTTGTAAAGGTTAGAAAACCACAGTGTTTCAATCAGACACACTTTTTTTTAACAGTCTGCGCCCACCCCTGTCTTTGTTTGTTATCACATGAATAGCAGCAGGTCCCCTACATCTGCAGTCAGATCAGTATGAGCCTCACAAACCCTCTTCATATCAACACGGTTTCCCGGAAAGCCTCAGCCTGGCAAGAGTGCCTGAAGTGAAATGACTTGAATAAATGTGATCAAGGGAGTAAAAGTGGACTTTCAAGGAATGGAACGCTTTCAACTTCCATATGTCAAACACTCAAGCATTAAACAGGTTAATAGTTCGTGTCACATCAGACCTGACAAAACAGAGTGCTCTTTATGTCTCATGTCATTACTTGAGGCAAGACAAATTCAGCTAAAGTCATCTACTCATGAAGTAATGAACTGGAATTATCCTTTATCTTTGTGCTGTACTTTTTATTTTAACTAGTTTTTACATGTTTTTATAAATGGCAATTAACCAAATGTCAGTCAAGGAAAAGTAAGTACCTTTCTTTTGACTGCTCCCTTTCGGGGTTGCCACAGCGGATCATCTGCATCCGCATATTTGATTTGGCAAAGATTGTTACGCTAGATGGATATGGACAAAACCATATTACAGTGATATACTGTAAGTAGCTGCTCTGTTGCAGTAGTTTTTCAAACTTAACAAAGATTTCACTTTCTAATAGCTTTTCCTATAATGGTTTGCAGTTCGTGTTAGAATATGGATAAAAGCATCTGCCAAGTAAAGTAAAGTAAAGAATATGGAAATAATTCCTGAGGAAAGTGCTTACTCCCAGGCCTGTCCACTAACACGGTAGGTCTGAATGTTTAAGCTGGGATCACAGGGTTGTGCCTTAATCATTTAGCTGTGCTGTAGTTTTAGGACATGCAGTTCTTTGAATCCTCTTCATTAACAAGTGATGTTTTTGTCAGGTTATATGTGTCCGTCCCCAGAGCTAGTATTCAGGAAGTGACAGTTTGACACAGTGTGTATGTGTATTTGCAGTCACCCAGCTTATAGGACATCTTAATCTACTAAGTCAAAGTTAGCTAGGTTGGTTGTTTTGGTCTGGTCTTTCTTCTCTTTGAGAGGTTTCATCAGTCACTCTCAGTCAGTAGAACTGTACACCGTGTATTCAGATGAATTACATAACCCTTACTTTCACAATACGCTAGTTTTACACTGGCAGATTCCAACTTTCACAACAACTCTCTTGCTGTGGTGTGAAAAGCATTGCAGTTTGCTTTTATCACTGGCCAACAGCATGCGGAAAGCTGTGGATCTCAGCTTTAAGTAAATTGTGTTAAAACCTGAAGTGACACTGACATTTCTGGACATGGAAAGCACGTAAAACACTTTCTGCACCGTCCTTCACCCATGTCCTTCAGTAGAGTTGTTGGTGAGATAATATTAGAATGGCTGAAAAGATTTTTTCAGGCCACCTCTTTATCTAAAGAGGTTTTAGCCTCGCTTATGAGAGGCAGGGCCGATTCTAGCTTTTGTGACAGGACAGTTTCCGAAGCACCCCCTGGCAGTCCTGCAAGGCTGGGTTCACATTACTGTCAGTTCGTGCAGTTCAGGTGGGAGATTTGCTTCAGGCAAGCAGAAACACTTTGTAGGAAAGACCAGTGTGGCTCCTTCTAAAGCGTGAAACTGTGTATCTGGATGTAGCATTTCACATAGTGAGTCAACAAGTAAAGCGCTCAGTGTCTTATTCACTGACAGTAAGATTGTCCATTCAATTACAGATGGAGCTGTCAAACTACTACATAACCCTGTCGCTCTAATTAAAATAAAGTGAAAATTAATATTTCATTGCTTCAGAATATCAGTTTACATTTTATTTTTATTTAACTCTAGCAGTGCTGAAATGACACCAGGTTTCACTAGATTAGTTTGACTCCACAGATCCCACACCTACACTGTCTATAAAATATTTTCTACCTTCACATTTTGGATTACTGATGTTATGTTTGTGTTCTACCCACCACATCAAAAGGGTTTAACAGTCTGCGTTTTCATAATTTCATTTGCATTGTTAATTGCACTGCTGTTATCTGTTAACACATCCCACAAGGAGCCTAAAGTGCTTTATCACTTTTGCCACTGGCAAGCAATAAGAGTGTAAGGATGAGAAAATATCCCTGTGAGAGATGTCCTACTGGGAGACATTTAAATCAGAGCCATTGATCTTTTTTACTTCTTTAGTGATGGGAGATGTTGGAGAGAGGATAAGAGAAGGTGACTTCAGGTCATTTATGAAAAGAATGTGATTCTGTAAAGGGTGACCCTCTACTATATGTATGTTACATGTACAGTATGATTCTGGGGTGTATACATGTTATATATTATTATATATTATTCTTTTTATTAGAATACATCTAGGAAATATAGACAATATGTACACAATTAAAAAAAAGAAAAAAAGAACAAAAAACAGCTTCTTTAGGCTAAAGTGACAAATAGTCCCAATAGTCAATAGTGTGATCTCTGTATAGAAATCT
>JAUBNQ010000016.1:1518464-1533178 GCA_032353495.1 Ctenopoma kingsleyae
GTTAGTTGATCTTCTGAGGAAGGAAATTCAGGAGGAAAAGTTGTCGTCATTGTCACAGTTTCTAGTTTTCCTGCAGGACGGACATTTTGAACTGGCCTGATAGAGTGACATTTATGTGGCGCTATAATGAGATTTAGAATTTGAAATGTCAGCCAGATTGTGGCTAAGAGGCAAATATTCTATCTTTGGTGAGGGCTGTTTTTACATTTTACAGTTCGGTGAGTGCATATATTTTTAGCATGGAGACGTTTGCTCTCCAAAGACCAAGAAAAAAAAGAGCTAATGAGCTAACTGGAGCATGCTGGGATTGAAACAGAGAGGAGGTATGGGTGTAGCTCCTCTTATCAATACATCTACCTCTGTGAAACACACAGAGCACTTTTGGTGTCTTTGTCATTGTCTACAGTGACTGATAGTTTGCAGAGGTTTCTGATTTGTTCCTGGAATAAGCCTAATACACTGACCTTATGCATGGCCAGTACAAAAGTGGCTGCAGTGCATCATGGTTGTTGAGTTGTTGTGCTTTGTCCTGTAATTGCAGCTGGTACTTTGGTAAACTGGGTCGTAAGGATGCAGAGAGGCAGCTGCTGTCCACCGGCAACCCCCGAGGCACCTATCTTATTCGGGAGAGTGAAACTACAAAGGGTAAAAGCACACACGCAGTAGCAGCACTGTCCCCACCTGTAAGCGTCTGACACTTCCCAGCCTGAGAGTGTAACAACAAGTAAAACCTGTGTTATTCTCTACGTGGCTTATGTGAACTGTAACAGAGTGTTAGCCGCTCATTTCTCAGTGCCAGTCAAACTGTTCCCATAGCAGCAAGTATTGAAAAGTGTCTTACTTATACTTACTTATTCATATTGCATGATCTCTTTTATTCTTTATTGTATGGCCTCATCTTCTCAATCTGTGTCCACCAGGGGCCTTTTCCTTGTCCATACGAGACTGGGACGATGTAAAAGGCGACCATGTCAAGCATTATAAGATCCGCAAGCTGGATAGTGGCGGTTACTACATCACCACCAGGGCTCAGTTTGACACACTGCAGCAGCTGGTTCAGCACTACTCAGGTATAAAAACTGTTGTTTTAGGCTGTATTCAAGGTAATTAGTTCATTTCAGAGAATATTCTGGTAAATGTTAGGAAATATTCCAGTTATTATGGTACATGGTAGAATTGAATATGGTTCATTCTAGAACTTGGTTTGCTTTAGGACATGTTTTATTCCTCACAGAAACAGAAGAAAATACAGGCACAGAGAACATGTAAAAATTAGCCTTTTTACATTTGAGTGGCCTTGGAATATTTGGAAGGTTTCTTTATCCAAAAAAAATGTCTCTGTGAGTGTTTAACTATTTGTATCTTGCTCTTTGGATTTCAGCTTGATAAACTGCATCATTAGCTGCATATTCCACAAGTGACTGAAATAACAGTGCGAGTAGAATAAAAATTGATAATGTAACCACCTGCATGAGAACAGCCTGATGTGTTGGATGCTAATATTCCACAAAAAAATCTGAATAACAGCCCAATCAGAATCAGAACACACGGGCCTAATCAGAATGAGAGGGTAGTCTAAACCTAACATAATCTGATCAACAGGAAATGAAATACTTGATCTGACCTTGTTGCAGATTAAAATGCTTCACAGTGGGCAGCAACACGTGAAGAAAAGCTATGTTATAACTAAGTATACTGTACATCTTATCAGATCACCATCCACGTAAACAGTTAAGCTGGAATCTCTCATCAGAATGATTCCAGTCAGGGTGATGAAATATGATCCATTTAACTGCAGCTATTAATGAAAAGCCTCAAAATAATCTACATCCATCACCTACATTAAGAATACGGTTCCTTAATTATCCTGAGCACCATGAAGACTGACACACAGTGATGTGGCTCTGGGTAAAAATAATAAAACCAATTTATAGTAATAAGATTTGTTATGGTGGAGACAGAGTGACGACATTTGCAGAAGCCCGAATAGAAAGGTCAAAGTCTTCTCTTCTGTCCGGTGTCCATTTCCCTCCATTGATCCAGAATGCATTAAGCCGACACTGTATCACACCATCATACTGTATAATTGCATTTTGTCTGCAGGCTTTCACATACAGAAACAAAAGGCAGCGCTCACATGAGACACAAACAGGAAGAGTAGAACACCTCTGTATGTCTGATTAGTTGCAACCTGTGAACGTGGAATCCCATTTTTAATGCAGCAAACAAAAAACATGTAGAAAGGCAGTTTGTTAGCACCTTCTTAAGCAGAGGGAGTCAGCGTGTCAGAGGTCAGTTTACATCACTGTGAGCTGGATTGACCACGTGTGCTCTCAGGAGATGGCCGCTGCATCTGTGCTGCTGACACACATTTGATAATCACATTTACAGGATGAGGCAGCGATCATCTTTTTACTTTTACCAATGCATTCACTTGTCTGATGTTCTTTTCTATTTGTTCTTTAGTGTCTGTGTGTAGTAGTAGCAACAACATACTGTATATATGATATATGATATATGATATGATATGTTCTGTCTTCTCATTCTGTCCTTCTCTCACTATAAAAAAACTCTTATTCCACGCTCATGCACTATTCACAAACTGATATATCAAGCCCTAAAATCAACACCATGGATTTTCTGTATGTGTTTGTGTCATGGAACATTAACTGTCCCTCTACATTTTCTCACCACACCAGATGATGTATGGAGTCAACAACACACCTTTGCAAATAAGCTGGACTCTTCTCAGGGCTTGTGCTTTCATGACCTCCTGCTTTCTTTTGTCTTTTGAGCTAAAGAGCATACACAGCATCATTAGGAGAGAAGTAGTATTTGTGCAGTGCGTTCACTCATTATCCCCAAGCTGGATTAGTTCCACTTGGCAGCATCAAAGTCAGATATGAAAACTGATCAGATTTGGTTATTGATTTTAGAACTATGTCATTTCAACTTACTGATGAAATATGTTTATGAAGAAACCAGATTTGAATATAAAATAAATGCTGTTCCACAGACGAGCAGCAACCCAAAGATCAAGCAGTGATTCTTAAGTGATACTTAATATTATATAAGCGTTCACTGAGGAATAATGCACATATATCATTTGAAGTATTTCCCAGAATGCTCGAGCATTCTAGGAAATACTGTGTGTTTTGCTGCTTGCTGTGTGGATACAGTCCACACATCGACAGGTTTTATGATAGCCAGCAGAGTGAACATAGACCTGTATTGATGTCTGAGTGGAGCACCTGAGGCAGCACGCAGGCAGCCCAGATGGGCTTTAAAGGCCGGATTGCAGGTTGAACACAGCCACAGTTGAGACGTAGGCCTTTATCTTGTCTTTATGCTCCATGCAAACACCTTGAAGCCTTATCACTGGCAGAGAGGAAGTAAGGAGGACACTTAGTCTCTGCTGCACTGGCGTTAAGGGGGGTTGTCTCTAGATATCAGCTCTAATTCACTGGTTTAATCAGTGATAGCAAACACTATTGCTTCCTCCAGAATAAAAGCAAGATGTTGATTTCATGACACGTCATGTGAATTTAATGGTAAAACATAGAGCTAGGATCAAACTCCAAAATCACTGGATTCTTTACTCTTGTTCCCATAATGCAAATCTAGTGTGTTTTTGTCAGACCCTCTCTGTCTGCAAAACAGCCAGCTCTTTTAAACTTCACACCCCCAGCACAAGACTTTTGTAAGAAGTAAAAATTGTACTCTCAAAGACTGCCTGGTGATCTAGAGACGCAGAAAAGACCTTTAGACCTGCATTTCCACTGGCTGAGCAGTGTAGCACATCCCTGATGGTGAGAATTTGTTGTTCTCAACAACTGAATTTCAGCGTCAGTGGTTTGATTCTAGGTAACAGGAAGCAGCCTGTTTCCTTGTTTGTAGTCGTGTTGCTTTGACTCTTCCCTCGCTCCTGCAGGATGCTGCGCTAACTCTGCACATGTGCTCTCTCTGTCTTATTTCTGCATTGCTTTGTGGTGCGTGCAGAACGAGCCGCCGGGCTCTGCTGTCGCTTGGTGGTTCCTTGCCACAAAGGGATGCCTCGCCTCGCTGACCTGTCCGTCAAAACGAAAGACGTGTGGGAGATTCCACGGGAGTCGCTGCAGCTCATCAAGCGCCTTGGGAACGGGCAGTTTGGGGAGGTCTGGATGGGTACGGATCCGGTCGCTTCCGGAAGACGAGGTCACAGGGAAAGTGCCTCACTGAATGAGCTGAGAGAACAAACTGAGTCCAAAAACACAAGCACACAATCTGGCCTGGGAGGGGACGGGCGGGTCAAATGAGAAAATGGGGCATGAAAGTTTGGCAGTTCTCAGTTAGGGGATGTTGCCTGGGAAATACATCCTCCTAAAATCATCTGGAAAAACATCCAGTGTGTCAGGAGACTCTACTCTCTCAGTGTGAAGTTGGCTTCTTTCCCTGTCCCTCACTGCATGTTCCTCTCCCCAGTAGTTAACCCTGTGTGCCTTGCCTTCCCTCCCCCCTGTAGAGAGTGCGGATGGTTTGTGCTTTAATTTAACGGGCGTGTGTGTGAACTACATCCCTGACACTGTGGGCTTGAGTCATGATGCCTGGGAGATCAGCAGAGACGCACTTGAGTTGGAAGTAAAGCTGGGGACAGGATGTTTTGCTGATGTGTTTTACGGTAAGGACTTGATGTCGATTATGTGATCAGCCCTTTACACGTCCTTTGAGCTGCTCTCAGTGTTCACCATCACTGAATGCTGTAATGAAAATGATACTGTTATTGTAATGACAAAAACAATGATTAAGTTATATCTCATAGTGATGACTGGAGTTGTAACTATTTATTTATATAATGACCTCTGTACCCGGGTTTGATCCCCGGGTCGGCCGCATACCTTTCTGTGTAGAGTCTGCATGTTCTCCCCGTGTCTGCGTGGGTTCTCTGCAGGTACTCCGGCTTCCTCCCACCATCCAAAGACATGCATTTTAGGTTAATTGGTGACTCTAAATTGTCCGTAGGTGTGAATGTGAGCGTGCGTGGTTGTTTGACTCTGTGTGTCGGCCCTGCGATGGTTTGGCGACCTGTCCAGGGTGTACCCCACCTCTCGCCTGATGACAGCTGGGATAGGCTCCAGCACCCATCGCGACCCTTACGAGGACAAGCGGTTTGGACAATGGATAGATGGATTGAATTACTTATTTTTGCTATCACGCAGCAGCTGGACAGATCACCCAGCAGGTGATCAGCACCCGCTTAGTGCCAAATCCCAGAATGTCTGCACAGCTGCATCAGTAAAGAAGCCTACTGTGATTTATGAGCTTACTCATAATTTACCCCCTCACCCTCCACAACCCATGTTAGTCCATGATGGTCTACTAATATTCTGTCACAGAATGAGATAAATGGAGTAGTACCTCATTGACATGAATACACTGATCCATATCTGATGGCATATATACTGACACAGCAGATAAAGGAAGTGCATAGATATGCTGTGTTAGAGTTACTGGCACCAACCACTGATGAACAAACAGGCTGGTTTCTGTTAATTATCCTGCAAAGGATTAGCTGCTCCTGTTTTGGTAAATCGTGACTCTCCGAGCCCTGTGGATCTCTCTCCTGCCATCATTACAAATGAAGGTCCACTCCAAAATCTCATCCCATTATCCTTCAACACAGCTTCTGAGTGTTGTCTCCTGATTTCATTCTGTGCACATTCTGTGTTTACCTCATTGTCATTTCACGGGAAGACTGTGGCCCCTTGTTTTTGACTGCAGTCGGCTCTCAGCCGCCAATCATCTCTTCAGAAGATGATTGGCATCCCTTCAACACCAGTGTTGTTAAGTTTGACAAATGACATGAACTGAATACAAACTGATGTGCACAGTGTTCTGATGCCAGCGTGTGTGTGTGTGCGCGTGTGTGCATGTTCCAGGAACGTGGAACGGCACCACTAAGGTGGCGGTGAAGACTCTGAAGCCTGGCACCATGTCCCCCGAGTCCTTCCTGGAGGAGGCTCAGATCATGAAGAAGCTCCGCCACGACAAGCTGGTGCAGCTCTACGCCGTGGTGTCTGAGGAGCCCATTTACATCGTCACTGAGTACATGGGCAAAGGTAGATAAGCTCACATACAAGCGCGTGTATAATGTAAAATATTTAGAATAATCTGGACTGTGTATTAATACAGCGTTTTGGCACTGTGTGCAGGAATGCCTGCTACTCCTACTACCCCATACTCCTATTTCATTTAAGTGAAAGTGTCTTTGTTCTTTTCCTGTCAGTATAACAGTTAGTGTTGTGGTAAAGCCTTTGTTTCAAACAGACTGAAGATGATTAAGGCCTTCAAAACAATCCTCCAAAACCCTGGAATTTAGAAACCCCACAACAAAGGGCTGTGGATGCACATTAAACACCAGAGAACACAGGAATGGAAACTTTGATGTGCATCACTGTCTGTTCCATGCACAGGCTGCCACATCTAGGTCAGCCCATTAAGCTGGGAGAGGAGAATGTGTTTTCAGACATGAGAGCCAGTGTGAAATTTTCTGAATGTCAAAGTATTTGTGGTGATTGTCAAGCTCCACCCCCACTCCCACACATCCTGTGTTTGTCCTCCAGCTGTCATTATTGTTGGTGATATAAAGTAGTAGTGAGCAGGCAAATTACAAACCTCGTGTCTCTAAAACATTCTGCTGTCACATTGCTGCTTGTGGTTTGTAGTTTCTGAATTACTCACAGCTCCAGTGGCGGGTGGAGGCAGCAGGACACCACTGATTCACTGACGGATGTAGGACATAGAGAAGGAATTTGTGTCTTTTTTCTGTATGTATGAGCTAATGTGATATCTGCGTACGTCCACTGTAGGAAGTCTGCTGGATTTCTTGAAGGACGGAGAAGGACGAGGATTGAAGCTGCCAAATCTGGTGGACATGGCAGCACAGGTACACCGTGACGAAAGGAGTCGATGTTTTACAGAAAAGTTTAAATGACAAATAGATGATGTGTACATGATTTTAAACCAACACATATCATGTTGAAATTGAGAAACTTGATTGTTGATTGTTGATTTTAAAAATGTTTGCTCATTTGAATTTGATTTCAGCTGTTTTGAGCAAAAACTAATCAATGATCATTGTCAACACCGTAAGTCAGAACAAGAACAATCAACACTTCATGATTGAATGCATTAAAAGCCTTCCAATACCTTCCTCTTCTAATAGGCTTTTATTTTGAAGCATAAGCAGAGAGTGGCAACTTACTTTCATTGATGCCAACTTAACAGTGGCAAAAACAGAGAAGGAATAATCAACAACGGAAAGAGCACATCTGTTTAATAGAGAATCTGTCGGCTTGGTGATTTGTAAAATGTGACTTTGGATGAGCGGCTGTCTCAGACCAACTCAGACAAGCTGTTCTGTTTTCTTGCTCAGTCACTTGGCTTCAGTATCATTTCATTATTTAGAGAAGGCTCTGTGCATCCAGACACAAGTGACAGCTCATCACACATCATGAAAGCAGCATAAAACAAAAGTGAGTACTGATGCATCGTGCTGGCTGTGCTGTGCTCCAGGTGGCGGCGGGCATGGCCTACATCGAGAGGATGAACTACATCCACAGAGACCTGCGCTCCGCCAACATCCTGGTGGGAGACAACCTGGTGTGCAAGATCGCTGACTTTGGCCTGGCGAGGCTCATCGAAGACAACGAATACACCGCTCGACAAGGTGGGGCTCTTTCTCACACTCACACACACACACACAATACGTTAAATATGCATTCTTAATGGTCCCACTCACACATGTATTAGGTCATGGAGGAAATGTCAGCAGGGACACATAATAAGCTCCACTCCCACGTGGGACCACAAAAGAGTCACAGCAGTGAAGTCACAGAGGCAGCTCCAGATATTTGTTCACTGTCACACTGAAGCAGAGAACAGTTTCTGTTTCAAGACACCAGCAGTAGTGACTTTGTGTGTCATGCTCCACTTATTATACAGCATTCACTCCAGAGCTTTTAGCCATATTTCATGGCCTTCATCAGTAAATAAAGTGTCTCTGTTGTCATGGAAATGTTCCATAGGCTTCATGTTGCATAGTTTCCAAAGCCTACACAAAGACAATGACATCACTAGGGTAAATTCTGCCGACATGGTTCATTTCCATACAGCATGTGAATTCACACGTACAACAGATGGTGAGCGGTTCTGTGAATGAATCCGCAGACACTGAGACACTGTCTCATCTCACTGCTCCTACAGGTGCAAAGTTCCCCATCAAGTGGACCGCTCCAGAGGCCGCGCTGTACGGAAAGTTCACCATCAAGTCAGACGTGTGGTCGTTTGGCATCTTGCTCACAGAGCTGGTCACCAAGGGTCGGGTGCCTTACCCAGGTGAGGAGGGGTGAAGGGTTAAAGTGGCAGCCTGTGATAGTGTATCTTTCACTGTGAGCCACTGGGGACGTGTCAATAAGGTGGTCTGCAAAGAGGAAATGTATGAAACAGAAGCACTCTCAGCTTTTCCATCTGTGTGATAAACCTGTAATTACTGCTTCAAATGCAGTGACATGCAGGGAGGTGGAACACATGTGTCCAGATGGGGCTGACAGGCTGGTTGTGCTGCAGGGAGACAGTGAGGAAGGTTAGAACACACTGAGCACAGGTGGAGAAGAGCAAACTTTGCCAACTCTGTTCAAGTCAAAATAGCAGCATGCCAACTTGAGCCAGGTCTTTTATGATCCAGTATGTGGACAGAGGGGCTGGTGTTCAGGTAAAGGTAATAAAGTCAACATGTGTGTATTTACAGTCAGGTTGTTACATCATCATCTCCTGATAAGACAGTTAAATATGTCGCAGAACAATAGTCCAGTCTTATCTTGTATGTGTGAGCACAAAACATTCAGGTAAATTACTACAGGATTATAAAAACAACCAAATAAATCAGCACCTTTAAAAAGTGAATATTAACAATGATAATAAGGAAGCTGATGTGGTTCTAGTCTGGGGAGTTTATGACTGGGTTTAAACATCCACTTCTGTAAATAAAAATATTACTCTAAATATCAGATGACGTGTTGCTGATTTAGTTACTCATCCTACAGACGGAGTAGTCGTAGTTTCAGCTAGAAGCAAAGAGATATTTTAATATAGAGACGACAGACACGTGTAACACCATTCATACACACACTCTTCAGATTAGACCCATAGGAAGTCAGTAGAAATGTTAGCCTTTAAAATATAATCCCTGACACAACCAAATACACAGTGAACAGGGACAAATGGATCTTAAAGGATTTTTGGGCTTCATGTTGTCCAGCAATGTGGTAAACAACAAATTTGAAGTGAAGATGAACAAAAAGTTACATTTGTAATTTAACGTCTGCTTTTTGATGAAGTGAGGATTTTGTTTGAGAACGAACAACAGGAAACCTTCGTAAAGATTCACTGCTTAATGATGATGTCATGGTAACAAAGTCACAATCAAAGCGTTTGGTCCTGCTCAGACTCTTGTTTGTTGATTTTTTTTTTTAGGGATGAACAACCGTGAGGTGCTGGAGCAGGTGGAGCGAGGCTACAGGATGCCGTGTCCCCAGGACTGTCCCATCTCGCTGCACGAGCTGATGCTGCAGTGCTGGAAGAAGGACGCCGAGGAGCGGCCCACCTTCGAGTACCTGCAGGCCTTCTTGGAGGACTACTTCACAGCCACTGAGCCTCAGTACCAGCCTGGGGACAACCTCTAAAGCCCCCCTCCAAATCCTCTCTGTCTGTGTGGGGTGGGCGATGGGGGGGTGTGGCGGGTTCAGCCTTGGGGCTGTGACCAGACTGTTTTAATCAGTGCTGTAAAAAAAAACAAACTCTGGAGCCTTCCCAGTCCAGGCCTTTATTTTAGGGATGTGTACAGCTTCCTCAGCTCAACCCAAGCATTTCAGTTCCAAAACCAAAAACCCTCAGTCTCCAACCTGCCCCCTGGTGTAATTAGGAGAAGTTGAGGGCTGGAGAGTGGACAGAGAGTAGCTGGGACTGTGACGATGCAGTGAGAGACGTGGATTCAGTGTAAATAAGAAATACAGCTTGTTTGACTTTGTTTGCTTTATTTTTTCCCGCACAAAATAATAATAATGATGATAAAGTGATAAAGGCAAAGAGAGACGATCAGCTGAGCGGGCGCAGGTCATCTCTGTGTGTATGATACTGGAGCTGTTCTTTTCTACACACTCAATTGGAAGCCTGGATATTTTTTCATTTCCCATCATGTAAAAAGAATCAGCCCCTGGATCATGGCTTTCTCTCTGACCTGTCAGTTAGTCGTCCCACAGAGGGAGCACGACACACTCCTCCCTCTTCGTTTTGTTTTATCTTGCAGCCCTCCTGTTCAGACTCCTGCTGTGTGGAGCAAGGTTCACGTTTCGTGTGGAAGAATTTCCACCGTTTGATGTGTTTCCGACTTTGCACCGCAGGTGTTGTTCTTCTTTAGCTGCAAGAAAGAAAGGTCGAGTTCATTTAAGAAGAGCACGTACATCTTGATTTGAGCCACCGTTCTGAGGCCTCTCCTCATCATCAAGGTTTTCAGGTGGGGGGCAGTCTATGCGGACAGTTGTTCTTCCTCGTCTCCTGCAGGGACCTGCTGGTGAACCTGGACTCCCTCACCTCCTGACTTCTTTTATGTTTAACTGATAAGGTTATATTCTGTCAGCATCTGAGTCTTTTATTCTTTGTTTAACCCTTTGATGTGATCCTTTAAGAGTCAGCTGTAGCGTTTGTTCAAGAAAAGCACTGGACTGAAAATGATGCAGCCAATAGAAACCCTTCATCTTTCAGTTGTACAGCTATACATGGTTTTAAAGTGTCACTAACTTCCCTCCTTTATATCTTTCATTTCCATTTTTTAACATAACTCGTTTTGTTAATTCAGTGATTTGGCAAATTCAGAAAAGAACAATAAACATTTTACATTGTTTCCAAGACACTTGTTTTCACCGTGCAAGAGTTTGTGACGTGACTGTGTGCGCATGCTTTTCTGTGTGTGTGTGATATTAAGTTAAGAAGCTTATAAAGCTGGGACACTCATTTCTCACTATATATTAACAGTTTACACATCAGACATTTAGTTAATTTCTGGTAAGAAACTCATATATTGCAAAACATTTGAAGGTGGTGATTCACCAACTGAAATTCTGGTATTGATGTTAAATAATAATTTGCTGGATATTATGCTGACAGATTTTCTTTAGAAAAAAACTTTCAGTTCAAAGGTCACTAGAACCTAAAGCAGTGAGTTTGTGCTGTGAATGCTAGAAAATCACATCTATGTCGACATGACTTAGGAGGAGTCAGAGTCTAAAATGACACATCTGTCTGAATCATAAACCAACAAAACCTATTATACTACATGTATAGTACAAAAGATTCATCTGGGTTTAGTACCTCGTTAAAAAGTATAAAAAGAAATATAATGTACTAGCAGTATTAAACATTAACCACTAAGACTACAGTCGTCCAGCAAGAGCGGTGTCATTTCACACACATTTCTTTGTACAGTGAACGTGGCAGGTTATCCGTGCATCCTGCAGTACCCCATGTGGATAAGTGTTTTCAGGCTTCAGGTGAGTTACAGAAACAGAACAGCTGCCAAGTCGACAAGACGCAGAGAGTTCTAATAAAGCCTGGAGGACAGAAATGACTTTTTCTGTTTGTCTTCATTCCCTCAGTTTGAAATCAAGAAGCCCAATTCACTTCTGTCACTTCTAACATGATCCCTCACAGGCTTCCCACACAACCTGTTTCCTTATAGAAACTACTACATGTTAGAATGCAACGGAGAAAACACGTAGTATTACTCTGTACTGTTTTCACCAATCTCTCTCACTACAGATTCAGTTTATCTCCTGCTGTTTTTGTAGTTTTTTTGTCCTGTAAAGATTGTGTCAGAGCTCGTTCGTCGGCTTGGCTTAGGACGGTTAGATCAACAATGTTAGCATTGAACAAATCACACTGTTGCAGCTGTAGTGAAAGTCCTCACTGACTTCCCATGAGACTGGTGTTCACTTGTCTCCTGCTTCTCTTTGATTTCAGGATGACAGGTGTGCTGATAGGCCACCAAATAAGGGTCACTCAGGTCTGCAGGAGTCATAACACCCCCGACACAAGGTTCAGAACCTTATTTTTTATTTTGTCCATCAACATATAGAAAATCCAAAGTGCTGCAGTTTGAGCTGTAGTCAAAGATTCATTTCTCATCAGTTACTGGCATCAGAGACTGAAGATCTCATTTAGGAAGAAGTAACTCTCAGCTATATCTCAGGTGATGTGACTCCCTCCTCCTGAAGCTTTATTGGTAAAGCAGGAGCTGGAGCTGTGTCACACACCCCTCCTCATATCATCGACATCACCAGCTGCCGCGCACGTCTGTGGACAAAGCTATTTGTGTTTGTGTATGTCACCTTTATAGCTTCAAGAACACAGCCAGGAGGTCCGACACCCAGCAGGTGAGTCTGACTTGATCCTTTTTAACACTGATAGTTTCACCCTGAAAGGTTTCTGCGTGTTACCTTCACAGACTCTGTGAAGGTAAGCTTACCTTTCTTACTAGAAGCCAGCTGTCTAATCTGTCAAACAAAACACACGAGGAGAGTGATGATGCAACCGGGCATTTTAACACACATTATACTCCCCTTTATTAAGCTCAGTTCATTATCATGTGGAATGCTTTTGTGCATCTTTTGATTTTCCGCCCTGTCTTGCTCATTTTCTACTGATCGCACACTGTATTGGTGGCTACACAGTATATTTGTGTTTGCTGCATCTTAAATAAAATGTAATGGTTGAAATCCTGTAACATTTGGAATTGTGCTAGTTTCTCCTAAACATCTCCAAGAAGCCACATCATGTAATAAAAAGCTCTAATCTGCAGTGCAGCCCTTCACCAGACTTTGCCTGCTGTCTTCTTCTCTGTATTATGGATACCAGCAGTTCATCCAGCTCTCTAGTGGCTTTACTGCAGGTGTTAGCGCGTGAGCGATTGCTGGACCGTGAATGAATCATGGAGGGAGCTGGCGTTACCATCTTCGTCACTGTCCAGAAGATATACTACCCGTTTCTTTGCATCACAGGTATACCAGGTGTGTATCTTTTGTGTGTATCTCTGCTTTTGCCTGGTGTTAGTCTTGTGCAGAGGAAAGGTGGCTACAGAGTTAATAGTCCTATCAGTGCTACTTCAACTACTGTACAAATCCATATTATGTCAAGAAGGACAGTCCATCATTCAGAAGGAGAATTTGAAAGTTGAGTCGTGGCAACTGCAGACGTTTCACTACTCATACAAGTATCTTCCTCAGTCTGTGGAAAATTGGTTGAACAGGCTCGTTAGATGAGCCAAAGGAAGGGGAGTTGGGCCATCCTCTTGTGTAGGGGCTGTACAGCTCTGAGCACTCCTCACTGCATTGTATATACTGTGTTACTCGTCTTACGTTTTGGTGTCCGGCCTTTTTGAAGTTAGTAACGACTTCATCAATGACCATTCAGCTCCTTTTCTTTTCCTTCCAGCCAACCTCTTCACGTTCTACATGATCTGCTTCCGTAAATGTGGCATGTCCAACACAGCCATCACTTACCTGAGCTGTCTGGCCATTATGGACACCTGCTACCTGGTGTGGGTGATCCTCATTGACCTGACCCTCACCTTCTGGCTGCTGCAGCCCTTCTGGCACTCCAACCCCTGGTGTGGCATCCTGGCATCCCTGCAGTACGGATCTCTCTACAGCTCCTCCTGGATCGTTGTGGTGTTCACCATCGAGCGTTACCTTGTGCTGCGCAGCACGACAGCCAAGCAGCACTTCTCTCAGGCCTGGGTCACTAAACTGACCTGCCTGGCCATTATCCTAGCGTCACACCTTGCCTCTGTACCACTGGGTTGGATCAATATTGTCTCACCAGTTAACATTACTGTGAACAAGGAAAACCTGACATTGCCCAGGTGTCATTACCGTAACGAGACCTACGTTACTTTTATAGTGTGGATAACCACCTTCCTGTCAGGGGGTGTTCCCATTGTATTGGTCATTATCTTCAATTTTCTCATTGGGCATCATCTGTGCCGTGCAACCACCCTCTTCTCCAAGGAGGAGCTTCGCATCATGCACGGGAAGAGCACCAAGGATATGCTAAGGAGGACCATCCTGTTATTGGGCACTGTCTCTGTGGCCTTCGTTGTACTCAGCCTGCCCCGCTTTGTCACGTATTGCATCCTGAGAACGCAGTACAACAGCGAGAACTTCAACAGGAACGACTACAGCATCCCAATCAATGTGGCCGGAGACATAGCCAATATGCTGCAGAACCTTAACTCAACCACCAACTTCCTGCTCTACTGCATGGTCAGCCGGGGCTTCCGGCGAGAGCTGGTGCACATGGTGACTTGTAAAGCAAAGGCACGTGAGTTGGGCTCTGTTGTCACTCACACCAGCATGAAAGTCTTCTCAGTTGTAGATCATAAGTCCACGCCATGCAGTGACCCTGTAAATGTGCTGCTAACCAATTTCAAATGGACAAAATAGAAAATAACTAAAAGAATTGATAAAAATCAGAAGCACAGTGAAAAGCTGAGGGAAAAGACTGTAAGTGTACATTAAATAAGTTAAATAATGATTGTTTTAGTGATGGATTGCACTGTTGCCTTCCAGCATGAAGGAGCTGGGTTTTCTCCAGTTCAGTCCAGAAACATGCATGTTAGGGTAATT
>JAUBNQ010000016.1:1570995-1586503 GCA_032353495.1 Ctenopoma kingsleyae
CTCTCTCTCTCTCTCTCTCTCTCTCTCTCTCTCTCTCTCTCTCTCTCTCTCTCTCTCTCTCTCTCACACACACACACTCTGACCAGCTGGGTGCAAAGAATCACTTGTTTATCTCTTGTGCTGTCCGTCAGGGGTTTTTGCTTTTGCCGGCGCTGTTGCCTAGCAACTGCAGCAGAAGCCGGCATTGGCTGCTCATGGTGCGAGTTGGTGTGTGTTTTGTATGTGTTTGTGTGGGTTTGCTCGAGAGAAAGAGGCCATGTTGACACGGCAGGCTGAGGACAGACAGACGCGTGCTGTCCTCTCTGCTCCCTCATCTCCGGAGTGGCTGCCAGCCTTTGTGTGGCTCACAGCGGAGACGCACACAGACATACCTTGGCCTTGTACAGTGTAGACAGACAAACACACACTGCAGACTAGACTGACTCCCACTGTCTCGTCCATCTTTTAAGCTGTGATTATCATTTCAAATTTTAACTGGTGAGTCAGAACAAGAAACTGGTTTGCTTGCCTGATCAGAACCAAGCTTAAATGGAAAGAAGGAAATAATTGATGTCATGTGCAGTAACAAATCTGCTGGCCACGGCTCAGGGCAGTTATTCAGTTTATCCAAAACAGGTTGAGTCATTCGCAGAAAAAGTGTAACGGTAGAAATAAAGCAGTGGATAAATCAGTGACTGTGCAACACTAGTGAATATGATGAATTGTTCAGTATGACGACCTTTCTTTTCCTTTTTGCAGCATTTAAACAGCCTCTCATGCAGAATCAGTCAGGGCAACATCTGTAACTAAAGCATTAGGTTGCACAGATGCCCAGGTTTCAGTTTGGCCAATTGGCTTTGTTCTCAAGATTTTTTTAACAATGCTACACCGGTTGACTTCAAGAGGTATGGAAATCTATAACTGGGCATCCACTGTGGTTCCTGTACCCAGTAAGTATGCTGTACCGCCCACCCTCTCAGGTTAGCTGCCACCCCTCCACTCATGGCAAGCACTAGTTTGAGTGCTCATGCAGAGGTCAGTATGTCTCTCAAAGTGTTTTTTTCCAACTGTGAAGGAAAATGAACTTGACTTTTCCCACTGTTGAACCCATAGAACTATGGATACAGTTCCAGTGCAGCAACATACTTCAAGCAATGTTATCTGTTTACTGCACTTCACAGATGGAGTCTTGTAAATTAACAAAATTACGCATAATATGGCCACTTTAATGTGCTTGAGTTGTGTTATGATATCCCCTCTTACTGACACATAGTAAGGCAACACAGTATTTCCTGAACAAACACAGTGAGGACAAGAATTGTCAGATCTCGTCTGTGCCTGAGATTAACAGTCAGTAGCTCTTTGTGCAGGTTGCATTTAAACAGTGGAAGCAACATGATGCTGGAACTAATGCAGTTAAAATCAGAAAACTGGCACCATTTAATTTCCAAGAACACAAAGACATTACTAGAATATTCCCTTGTATCTCCTAACGGTGATCCAGTGTATGTTTTCCTCTCACCTTCCTGTTTTGATAGCACAGCCTTCTACAGGGAGCTCTGCCGTCGAGCTTCAGCATATGCTGCTCTCTCGATATTAGCAGTGCACGTACATTCAGCAGATCCAGGCTCACTGTAGGCCTGTGCTGAGATCCTTATTGTCTTTCAACACCACATCCCATCTTGCGTCACCCTCCCCCCATCTGAAAGCAGTCAGATGTATCGTTGTGCAGAGCAGAGACATGCGGGGAATATTTCTTCCTCTTTTGGAGCCTCGAGTTCGGGTCCAGCAATCTCTTCAGTCGTTGCAGCCAAGAGACTGTGGCGTCACAGCATAGCATGATGAACCCCTGCATGGACAACTGGCAAGCTGTGTGTGTGGATGTGTGTCTCTCCTGAAGCTCCACCACTGCTGATTATGGTTGGGGAGGCAGGCATGTCTCCTGGCATGTGCAGACATGCTCCTGCTCAGCACTGCCTCCCCCTGTCCAACCATGGTGTCACAGGTGTGAGATGAAAGGGGGGAGTGAGTAGCCCAGATTAACGTGAGCCTCAGCACCTCTGGTCTTTGTAGTCTTCATTTTAACACTGCTGTTATTTCCCCTTATGCAACCTGTTTAAATGCAGAGCCAGCTCCTCCAGCAGTGTGCAGGCAGAAAGAGGACTGAAGTGGAGCGTGGCGTCTGCAGCACAGTTCACCTCAGATGACTCCTGAGCAGTGTGCTTGTCTATCTAGGAGTGATGATGTCGCACCACCCCTCTCATAAACAGTGTGCCTCCTTCCCTCTGTACTCGCTGACCTCACGTCACATCAGTCAAGACCCTTTTCTCTGTGCTCCACCCACAGCCCCCAGCAAAGCTCTTCCATTTTGTTTCTGTTCAGTTATTCAGCTAATGGGTCGCTGTGCGTGTGCACGTCACGAATCACAGCATCACGGGCTTTTTGTCGCACTCATTCATCTTCACAATGTACAGAGGGAACAATGGTTTAGTAGACTGTCAGTAGATTAATAGTTGGTGCAGAAGAAGTCACATCAAAGGCTGCACAAGCTGGTTTCGTGAATACTTCTGAGACCTTAAAATTGGGAGACTATGTAGAAAAATGGTTGTAATTCGTAAATGAAAGCTGACAGTCTGTCATTTCAATTCCACTGACACCATACAGAGCCAAGATGATGAAAACTGTCACTGTCCAAATACATAGAGACCTCAGTGGAGTTCAGGTTCCAGTCCTCAAACTGATGCACCCATTCATTAGTGTGAAATATGTGGTTATATTTCACAAGGTGTGTGGTAATAAAAGGATGATTTCAGCATGCTCAATAGGTGTGACCACGATACCATATACAAAAATATACCAGCTTAATTAAACTGTGCTGCCAAATGAATGGAAAATATAACACCTTCAGAACACAGTCTGCCCTTTATTTTTAGTGTGTAGATGAGAGGAATAAAATTGTAAGCCTGTTGTTGTTGTTGCAGGTCAGAAGACATGTCTTCACCTTCACGGCGTATTCCCTTACATTTACGTGCCGTATGATGGCTACGGGCAGCAGTCGAAGCGCTACATGCGGCAGGTGGCCTTCAGCATCGACAGGGCCCTCAACGTTGCCATGGGAAACCCCGCCTCCAGAACCCAGCACATCTTCAAGGTGGTGCTGGTCTCTGGCACGTAAGTGATTTATCATTATAAAATTAACTAAGCTGGCCTATATCTTACAGAAACAAGACCTCTGTCAAATGTCAGCGTACCACCATCAAACAAATGTTACACCAGATCATCAACCTGATCTGTGGGTTCAACAATTTCAGCTACAAATGGCTCATTTGAATGTGTTCAAACATGTCTTAAAAACAACAATCACACAATATTAGATAAAAAGGGACAATAAAAAAAAGGAAATTAAAGTCAGAATGAAGTAGGTGATCAAATGGGGCATAACAAACAGTTTAAAACTGCAGAGACCAGCCTCTGAAGTACTGCACTGGTTCGTCTGCCTACCTTTCGGCTTAACAAGTTCACCCTGACCATAAACTGAATTAGAACCCTGAGTTCACATTACCTGGAAGAAGTGCACTCCTTGCTTCACTGACGATAAAACATGCCTTGGAGAATCTCCTCCCTGATGGACAGGATGCTTTTCAATATCACTTCTGGTCCTTTTGCCAACATTCCAGCGGTCCTGTGTTGTGTAGAACTTCTGTCCCAAATCAGCAGGTTCTTTTTTAATTCTGTCTAGTTGACAAGTATGTCTTCTTTACTAAGCAGGAAGCACTGTTTTATTTTCAGTGTCCTGCTCGCACAGTGTTTCTCAGTATATTGACTAGGAAATCACTAAATGCTCTCTTCTCTCATATGGTCACTGCTACATAACAGGAGCTTTTTCCTGTGTTTACTTTTTGTTGCCACCCCACATCCATTTAATCAATGAGCAGACTGGATTTTATTGTGTGAAATGACACCAAGGCATGAGGACAGTGGATCAAGATTACCAACTGGTCTGCACGTTCGACCAATAACAAAGTAATTTTCACATTTTTATTAAGAGTATTGTTACTATAAGCTGATATTTGTGAGTCATGTCATAGTGAGCTATCATGGTTTATTGGGAGAAACCAAGCAAATCTAAGTTAAGCCATTCAGTCTTATGCCGTCCTACATATAGCTGGAACGAAATGATCCTTGTTTTCTAACGACATTGAATCAGGCTCCATAGATCAGTCGATTATTTGAGCTCACCCTTTAAAAAATTCATCAAAGAAAAATGTGGGGATAATTCTTCCGTGGTGTCTATAGTGTGAGCAATGTGTCAGCAGAGCAAATGTTACAGTGCTCTGCATGATGCTGTAGCAGAAAAAGAAAAACTTCCAGTGTAGACACACAGAGTGAATGATGCAAATGTCTGTGCAGTCTGTTGATGTGTCTTCTCAATCTGCTCTTTTTCTTCCAGACCTTTCTACGGCTACCATGCCAAGGAGAAGCACTTCATGAAGATCTATCTGTACAATCCTCAGATGGTCAAAAGGTAAAGTTACTGTGGATTGATGCAGTTTAATGTGAGCGGGCTCCCCATGTTTGGTGTTACTGATCTCCAGACTGTGTGCGCACAACTCTGCCAGCTCACTAAACTGAAATCGATTCCTGTGACTTGACTTGAATTCAAATTGATGGGCTGTGTGTGTGTGTGTTTGTCAGAGCAATCAGAGCAGTGACGATGTGAGTGGAGTTGTGCGGCTGAACTGGCAGAGTGCGAGTGACTCACACACAGGGAGAGTGACAGGAAGAACAGTGAGATTAGAGAGAAATGGAGGGACGGGGAAGAAGAGGGAATCAGAGAGCAAAGACCAAAAATAGTCCTGTGGTAAAACATCACAGGGAGCTGCTCTGATGGGGGGAATAGATAAGATAGTCATGAGACGTGTTGAGTTGAGGAAGTAGCTGGGGGAATGTGAGCCCCCACATTTGTGTGATTTCCCCGCCAGATGCCAGATACAGCTGGTACACTGTGTATTTTATGGAGCAATGTCTCTTTGTTGCAGGGTGTGTGAGCTGTTGCAGAGTGGCGCAGTGATGAACAAGAGTTACCAGCCCCATGAGGGACACATCCCCTACCTGCTGCAGCTTTTTATAGACTACAACCTGTATGGCATGAACCTGGTTTACCTGGCGGCTGTCAAGTTCCGCAGGAGCCAGAACAAAGGTAAGAGAATAAAACAAGTTCCAACAATCTAACAATTCCCCATTTTCTCCTCCTGTTTCTGTATATGAATGAGATTAAAACTAATCATCAACCACTGTTATACACAAAAAAAAATTTAATTATTAAAATAATAATTAAAACTGGCCCTTATCTTAACCGGCTGCTCGTGGCTCTCAGGGGATGATGTTGAGCAAGTGTCCGACCTTTGCTGCCTCATCAGCTTAAGGGGCGCAGGACACAGTGCTGTTTATGTCTATGCTGGACAGTGTGGGCAGAGTCAGGCTTCTTGATGCTTGCTGCATAGTTCTGTGGCTCAGCAGGCATGGCGAGCAGGCCAGGAATCACTGCTGTTTCTTGTGTCACATTGAATTAGTCCTGATCTCATCTCAGCCTCAGGATGCCTCTGTTGTCCTTTTAACAGTGCCGTTTCCCTCGATTATTTGCCCCATCCCTTCTCTTCTTTTCATGCTTTGTCTTATGGTCTGGTTTGGTATTTTATCTTTGCTCTACATTTGACCTGTTTTGTTATTTTCACTGCTGCTAATGAGCCAGTAGAAGCACACACAACCTCCTGTCAATCATTCAGGAGGTTTCCACAAACAGCGGACTCTAAAAAGAAATCAGAAGGTGTCAGGACAGAATGAGAAGCAAATATTGAGTGATGGTAGCAGTCACACTCCGGACTCTGAGCTGCCTTGAGCCAGGTCCTCTGGAGATAATACAGAAGCTGCAGCTTCTCCAGGTTTGGCCTTCAAAGAGTTGGATTCATAAAGCTGATGCACAGAAAAGGTTGGATGTATCAGTGAGTGATATGTAGGTAAATTAACCTGTTATGACGGTGTAATTGATACTTTTGGCCCCTGTAGATAACCTGTTGCTTGACTCTGTTTGAAGACTTTGTTAAGACAGTAACTTTGTTCCTACTGGAACGCGAGCTGCTGTTCTGCGGCCTTGGATTCAGGGACAGTAGAGAGTATAGGTTGTCCGTGCTTCAAAAGCCACTAAATGTTTGTGCCTAAACAAAATGCATCAACACCAGGATGTTTCTACATTTACCTCCATTCACATTAAAATGCCGATCAGTGGGAAAATGGATAAATTCTCCTACTGACCATGTGAAAGGGACTGATGACCAAGCCAGCCACAGAAGAAGAAACTCCAATAATTTTGGAGTTTTGGCTTCATCATAGAAGAGAAGGAAAGAACAGTAAAGTCTCTGCTGGGTGCGAGTTCTTCAGGCAGTGAACTCGGTCACTCCCACAGTGGGAGTGTCAGACTGAGGTTAGGATTTCCTCCTCAGATCTTGAATAAACCTGACCCTCACAAACAAAAACTCCAGCCAACTCCAATGGAGGCTAAACCCCAGATAACCAATTCAGTTTGATCACAGCTTAGCCCTAATCTGACGGCTCTCTCTCTCGTCTCCCAGCGTGCATCCAGCCCAGCGTGGCTGCCTTCACATGTGAGGGCATTAATGATTCCGGACAGGAAATTCCACACTTTACTTTAATAAAGTTCCCTTTTCAAAATCCTCATGCTTGACTCTCCACCAACAAAAGCAGGGTTCCCACGTTTGATCTACCGGCACACTGATGCAATCAATGCAGAGAGTGCTCCAATGCTGCGTAGCACAAAGAAATCAAAACACCTCAATAATAGGTACACCTGTTTACATTTTCTTCTCCCCTCAAGCTCAAACTTGAAAGCAAATGCCTAATCTGAGATCAAGCGGAGGACTGAGAAATGGTGCTGGACCAATGGACCATTTTAAGATGAATAGAACTCTTAAATGGTTTTGAAGTCCCATTGCACAGCTTGAACACTCGTCTCCAAAATGGCCGGAGTCAACAACAGCAGTGACATTACTCTTGAAATGTCCCCACCTGACATTGTTTAAAAAACACTTTTGGTTCATTATAAGTGGGTCAGATTTTGATTGGCCATCATTCACGTCACTAAAACATTATACTCACCTGGTTATTTGCATTGACCTGGGAACACAGTAAGACGATCAGATTGGCTGGAAAGAGTGGACAGTGGTGCACCAACTGATTACCCACAGTTTGAGTCCAGTTCCTGGTTCAGTGTTCATCTGACTGTACTTACTGCAGTTGTTTGTGCATCATGCATCATCTGAATGTCAGATAAGTCAGCTAACCTCTAGACGTGTTTGTGTGTGTGTTTTTCCAGACGTCTCAGACAGGCGAACTCCCAGCAGTCATCCCAGAATCAGCCCCTGCACCTCCAAGCACAACGACAGCACCCTGGGGGGCACATATGCCCACTGGGAGGAAAACGCCTTACCCTGGTGAGTCTTTCTGGTTGTGCCTTTCTTGCTGCAAGGATCAATTTAGTATATCCCTTTTTGGCAGGAAACGTATCTGAGTGCATATCAATTTAATATATATATTAAAGTTTTGAGTTTATTATTTGTAAAACAATAATAATAATCATGCACTTGAAGTATTTTTTATCAGTTCATGACCATGAACATGAATTCATAGCTCCTTAGTCCTGGATGAGGTGGAGAAACAGAGCACCTGTGAGCTGGAGGTTGATGCTGTGGCTGTGGACATCCTCAACCGCCTGGACGTTGAAAGTAAGTTTCTCAGGACAACGCAGTCACACTGCTGCACCCTTACATCACTCTGTGTGACAGAGGAGAGATTCAGTGTTCAGACGTCATCTGCTGAATCTTCGGTGCTTAAAGTGGGTCACATTTGGCTGATGAGTGACAGGACAGAGCACCGCCCTCTCACCGTCTCCGTCATCTAACGCAGCAGCTGCTGACCTAATCCATCCTCTCATAGAGAGAGACCTTAACAGAGGCAGTCAGAATAGCCTTAAATGTCAGGCTTTCATGACTGTGGCTTGGGCCTCTGTTGCTGTATTTAAAAATCACATCTGGATTTGTTTTACTTGAGTGTGAGGGAAGGGGAGGGTTCATCCCCGAGCTAGGTGTGGCATCTTTTCAGCCTCCTTTCCTACAAGCAGGCCAAACGTATCCTCTTTTTGTTGTTTGGGTGTGAAGAATATTTCTGAACATAGAATAATCTTAAATAAATGGCAAGTTTAAAACCACAACTGGAGTCAGTCCTGGATGTTTTGCCTTTTTTTAATCCCTTCATTCAAAGCCACAGGCCATGCTGATAAATACGAGGCTGCATTTCACTGCTGACACAGACGTCGTCTGGCTGTTAAAGTCAACGCATTCTCCTGTCGCTACATTTACTGGCATTTGAAGCCACATGTGCAGTGTTTGTAAGTGCAAGTTCAAAGGAGCAGTTCATGAACTGTCCATGTCCCTGTCAGGCAGGGCGAGGGTTGCTGAGTGTTTTGTTTGTGTGTCATCAGGGCTGTTATATGCAGTAGGAGTCCTTATGATTTGGATCAGGCTGGGTACAGAAGTGTAATTACCACTCAGCATCTGCTTTGGAGTGAAGAAAGGAAAGGAGGGGCCACTCTAGGGCCTGTATTGACTCATACTTTTCCACCCGCTTTGTAACAGTATGTTAAAACTTCACTTCACAAAATAGAACTACAGGATGTTTGGGTTGCATTTACTGGTCGGTGTAGCTTAGATACAAAAACCAGAAGAGTTTTTTATTGTAGGGTTTTAAAACTCAGTAATGTGATTGTCTTGTTAGCTAACACACTGTGTTGTAATTCTCCTCTCCGTGCAGATCAGATTGGCAGAAACCCCGGCCTGCAGGCCATCTGGGAGGACGAGAAGCAGAGGAGGAGAGAGAGGAACCAGGCCTCCCAGATAGAAATCCCTGAATCACAAGGTGAGCATATCCACGTCTGTCCTTTTTGTCACAAACTTACTGACTTATTCTGACTATAGAAGCAGAGGAAATATCATCAGGCTGTAAAAGTGCAGAAACCCATGAGTGATGGCACATGGGGTTGTGGAACACTAATTCACCTTCAGGTTTTACCACAGCTCTGAACAGCAGACTGGTACCGGGCCAGAAGGAAACAATATGATTCAGCAGGAATCTCTTAATGAATTTTCTTCATCTGAGGCTGGTTTTGCAGGAATAACTGAGCTTGCTTCAGTTAGTTTCATTGATTTGAAAGAGGGCAGGGTTAGGGTTCAACACATCATCAGCATAAAAGCTAAACCAGGTTCACCTTTCCGTGGAACACAATGCGACATCACACGTTAAAGTGTGTATCTGCAGGTGTCCTCGGCCTTGGAGCTGTAGTTACTGATCCTGTCAACCTGCCCAGTGCTTCATCTGCTGCTCCTTGTTGTTGTCTTGATATCTGTTACCTGCTGTTCTTTTGTTTCTCCTCTGTCCACTCACCCCAACCGGTCGAGGCAGATGACTGCCCACCCATGTGGGAAACATGGTTTCAGTAATTGGGGTGGGGATTAGGGACACCAACCTGGGGTAGATTTGTCCTAGAGAACTACAAGGGTTTTTTTGAGAATGACCAATTTATTTGCTCTTAATTTTTTTTTTTTTTTTTTTTTTTTTATGTAGTAAAACATTAAACCACAAACAAAAGAAAACCACACTCATGAACACCCATTTCCTCTGGAGCAGGTGGTGTTCATCAGTCTGAAACGAACGACTCATGACTGTGCAGTTAAGTGAATCTGACTCGGCTCACTCACACAAACAAACTCCAGAGAAAAACAGGAAATTTAGGACACGAATACAGAAATGTTCTTGCATGAGACAGAGTGTTTTCCATTAGTGGAAAACGTCAGTGAAGAATCATTCTCGAAGGTGACTGTGCAATTGAAGAAGTTTGTGTGAACACATATGGAGCACCCTTTAAAGAGAGTGATAAATAATCCCGCACTCTGCTGTGTTGTAATGAAATGTCCTTTGTCCAAGTACAGAGTTCTAAAAAGTGAAGAGAAAGGAAATGATGTGTCAGGAAAGGCCCAGGATTTACAGAGATTAGTTTGTACAGAAAGTAAGACTCTTTGCTGTGGCCTCGTCTGTGAAGTCCATTTCATTACTGTGCTTATAGTAATAGCTGTAGCATCACTGATGGCAGCTTTACCCAACCACCTCCAGCACACTTAACAGCACTTACTAACCAAAATGGTAAGAATGTGAGGACTGGAAAATGTCTGGATCTCCAGGAATGACGACTGCTGTGTTGACGTTGTTTGTCTGATGTGTTCCAGACCGTGTGTTCGTCACTTCGACAGAGAGTGAGAAAATCTTCATGAAGCGATTCAAGGAGATTCTGACGGAGAACAAGTTTGACGTGTGAGTTCCTCATTTTTCATCTGATCCGCTTTTGTGGCGACAGTCAAGCTCATCAAACTTTGAGTGTCTTCTATTATGCCTGAAAGTTATTGTTGGACAATATTCCCATTTCTCTGATGAAAGCCAGAGTATCCCGCAAGTAGCTGTAATTTATAGAAGACAGAAAAAAGTTAGACAGAAAGCACAAGATGTTTCCAGTCACTGTAGTGAGACAGGCTTCCCACAGTGTCAGGCTGATTCTCTGTATTGAACTGTCTCTTGGTGTCACGTCAGTGCGTTTGTCCACCTCCTCTTTCCTCTCAGGGTGGAGTGTGGGAGTGAAAGCAGAGGTTGGAAGGCTTGGAAAGGATGGAGAAAGTGGGGGTGGGGACACAAGGGGCATAGTGCAGCAAATATGGGAAAAGGAGAGAGTGATGTAGACAAGGTTACAAACACTCTCCCTCCCACTCCTACAATGTACAGGCAGCAGCTATTTCCTGTTATAAGTAAAAGTACAGTTGGGTCGGCAGCTGTGTGTGCCTGTGCATCACATCCAGATGGCTTCTATCCACTAACCCCTGATATCAGACAGGAACAGCGAAGAGGGAGAGAGCAGCAAGCTGTGGGAGCAGTGGGGGCTTTCAGTGTAGAGCAGGGTTCTTCCTGAGAGAAGGAGCGCGCGCGCGCACACACACACACACACACACACACACACACACACACACACACACACACACACACACACAGTTTGCTGGTGGGGCTGCCAGCGCTCTCTGTCACACACACTGTCTGCCACTTCCTTTCTTTCAGCTTTCCTCCTTAATTTATTATGCACTGCTACTGTTGCTGCTACAATCTCTTGCTCTCCACTGGAAGTGTCTCATTTTTGTTCATTCACTTATTCCAAGATTTTAGTCCAATTTTGAAACACTTTTTATTGTTTAACCCACTGCTGCATGAATTATCAGAGCAAAGCAGAGTCTACTTATGCTGCAGTGTGATAGTGGGAAATTGATCTGTGCCATGTTGTAAGGTTATATCATACATGATGATTCTTCCTTACGATTCTTTTTTTTTTCTTCATATTACTGTATGATGATGTAGTCACGTGATGACATATTTGCCATAATGTGGTAATTTTACATGTGCCTCCAATCACAACAAGCGTTGGCAAAAGATGGAGCTCAGATTAGAGAGAGTTGAGTTGAGGGATTCAGGTGAATGAGGAAAAAAAATAGTATAAGATGCTGTCAGGATGAAGGATGAAGTCTATCATTTTCTGTTGTTACGGTGCTAGATATTGGTGAATAGGGTTTTATTGTGTTGTTCAAAGACACTTGGACATTTGGTCACATGGAACTGGGAGTAGAACCTTCAATTGTGGGGTTTGAGGTCAGTACATAAAACACTTAGTAGAAAGTTGTATTCAAAGCGTGATCCACATCATCAGCAGATCTCAGCACCAGGCTTTGTTCACTGAGGGATAGGAAAGGACTTTGATCACAGATACACACTTTGAGCTTTTTACCACTTGTTGTGAACAGTATACAGTACAGGGCTGTGGTATTTCAGACTCTTTTTGCTCAGGGGACCCAGTGAAGCTAGTGAAGGGGCGTGGCTTGTTAGTGAAATGTGTTAATTGCTGCAGCACTCTCTTGACGCCTGCCAAGCCCCCCTCCCTCGTCGCCTCTAAAGTCGTTAGCTAGCAGACTAATTAAGAGACAGCCAGACTGTGGCACATGCACACCGACTCTCTGGAGCCTTTTCCCAAACGGCCTGGCAGAACAAAGTCTCTGAATGACAATGAGACAACAGTAAAATCTCAACGGCAGAATGGGAGCTGATTTAGAAAGTTCAAAACTAACACAAAAGTCATGTATTTACAGCCATATGCACATACTTTCTCAAGCTAGTGAGCAGGTTAGGATCGATTATTTAGATGTTGTGCCCCACTTTGGAGTAATTCCTCTGGAGTTTTCAGCTCATTCCTCAGGGTTGCTGCTGGGCTCAGACACCATCTATCTGCACAGCTGTGGCTGAAGTGTTTTCAGAAAGTGTTTGTTTTTCCTGCAAAAGTCACTGCTCCTCAGTCAGAAGTGAACATCCTTCCTCCAGACAGCGTGAGGATCAGTTCGAGACCAGCACCTTAAATGGAATTATTCTTCTTTTCCTTTTCTCTGACTGTTGCTGTAAAATTTGTTCCACTTGCAGCGGCTGCTAGTCTGGTCTAAATTTCAATATTTTCAGTGCCACTAAGTGGTGAGTTGCTAGGCGATGCAGTAGGGCAGTGTGGGTAAGAGAGTGTGATAGGCAGCTTGTAGCTGAGAGCAGTCTGGAGAGATACAAAGCCTAGTTGGCTGCCTGCCCGTTTTCCATTCATATTCTGTCTCCAGCACACAGACACACACCACTTATCCACACACGCTTGTATATGCTCACACACACATGCACTTAGCAGACAACAAACACTCTCCACACACACAGACACACACTCTTTGTACAGTTAATGTTCACAGACGCACAGAGTAAACAGAGCACTTCCCTTGATTAAGACCCACAGTTTAGACATGCTAATAAAACAAGACTGCATGAGAGCAGATAGCAGAAGGTCATTTGCTTTGTGATTCAGGTAACAGCCAAGCTGACAACACTGCTCATACATAGTTTGGGGCTCTTAGTCGTGTTGAATTGTAGAATTCCCCTGCAGATGTGATACATGATGGATTTCAGTTTATTCTTAATTTAAACTGGTTGTCTTAGTTTACTTACTGCTATGTGATATCTTTTTTTTTTTTATCAGTGAATCAAAGCTAGTGTTGTAAATAGTAATAAAATTTGTTCCCAATATCTTTAAGGCTTGGATGCACTACAGTCAACCTACATCGAATTACGGCACATTTACTTATCACCATGCAGATTTTTATTCTGTTTGTCCAGGCAGTGTCTTGCGGTGCATAACCTGTTTTGCAAGAAAGACTTGGCCAAGTTTCCATCTGCAGACCATTTGGAGCAGAAAACATGAAGGTTTTCTTTCCCACCTTAGTCGTCACACCAGGGACAGACAGCAGATATTTGTTTTGTGATTTTTGATTGGAAGATGAATGAGGGAAGTTTGCCTGGAATTAATTCTAATTAAAAAAACATTTTTTAATTGATACTTTATTAATCCCCTTGAGGAAATTCAGGCAGCACCTTAAGGTGCCAGGGGTTCAGGAATCAGTGTCTTGTCCAAGGATGTGTGACCAGGAATGGGGAACCGGCAGTTGAATCATCAACCGTGGCGTTTGCTTTACTAGACTTGGAGGACAGTAATATTCTGATGTTGAGTTAAATCATATTCCTTTGACTAGGACACAAGCTTCGTCTGTGGGTGCTGGGGAGGACCAAGAGGATTTTCCTGGTGACCTTACTCTCCATGCTGATCCCCTGACCCCAGAGGCACTGCTGTGTACCCCTGCCAATGCTGTGGAGGTGCACAGGGACTCTGAGCCAGGTGAGGAAAACCCACTGCTGACATGCATGAAGCAGATATGTCACATATTTGTTATTACAGTGCATCTTTATTTAGGATTTTTTTTACTAAACCAACTTCAGATGGTGCATCACTGTCTTTGCATAAGTGTCTCTGTTGTAGAAAATAACTTATAGTTTAGTGGCCCATTGATAGTACCACACAATATGTACATCTTATACTTCTAATAATCTCCAGGCTGAACAGTTGTAGGCTACTTCAAATGGAACCAGTCATCACATCCCTGTAGCACAGTAACATTTACAGACACCTTTACTAAATCCATTTCTTATTATTAAATTAGGTTTTTCACAGTTCTGATCATTTCATTTCAGTATAACTATTTTATTTTGATACAAAATCTTTTCAATTTCAGCTTTTATTTATTTTATCACATTCACTGAATTGTCAGACGTTTCCATACACTGTGTTAACATGTGTTTGATGGTGCTACCCTTAAATGGTGGAACTTGAATCAAACACTTGGGTCAGGACATGACTGATTTCCTTTTTTTCCCCATGATGACAAGCAAAAAGCACTCTGTTAGAAGGGAGGCCTTAAAATACAGCCAGGGGGAGGCCCCCCAATTATGTCAGTCAACAAATATGAAGCAACTAAAGTTCATGACAGAAATTTCCAAAGAAACAATCAACTTGATGGCTGTAAGTTTTTGATCTGCTGAAATTCAGATATTACGAAAGAGTGAAATAAATCAGTCTCTGATCAACTGTAGGAAAGTGACTGGACAAACCAACTTGTCAAAGGACATGTGTGTAACGTAATGTCTCTGAAGTGCTGATTTCTTTTTTACTTTTAAAGATGAATAATAATTGTATGTAAAGTTCTGACCTCAACTGTAACCTTACTGTGACTGCCCCAGAACACATTTTGTAGGAATGTACCTTGTTACTTTGATTCTGTGTTGCTACTCTGCAGTGTGTTCTCTTTATCACTTCTGCTGTGTCAGAGGTTGAAGGTGTGAAACTGTGTGATTAGCCCAAAAATAATCTGCAGACACTCTCTGCCAAGTCTCCGGCAGCAGCATAGAAACCGGGGTGTGGGTGTGTTTTTCCGCTACCTCAGTCAAAGTGTGCCTGGATAGCAAGGTGATCAGAGATCCTAACGTCTGTTTTTTTTCTGCTTCCCTCATCCAGACTCAGTGAGGAGTGTTAAGATCTCGGAGGAGGCAGTGGTTGATGAGGAGGCCATCTTGAGTCTCTTAGAGAACAGTCAGACTTTCCTCCCGCTCTCCCAGACGTCCAACCACTCACCACTGTTAGGTACAATAGCCACTGGAAGAAATGCTATGGTCTCAGTCCCTGTTCTTATTTTCTTTTTAAGATATACTAGTGCAATTTGAAATTGCAATATTATTTTTAATTTCAATTTTTTTTTCATAATTCAAAAATAAAACTCATATTCTTGATTCATTACATGTTAAGTGATGCAATTGTGTATATACAGAATTCAAAATCTTAATTCATAACTTATTATTTGTTTCTGTGTTGAGAATCTGTGTATATACAGTTGAGGCAAAGTTACAGTGAGAACAAAGTTTGATTAAAATATTTTATTGCTGTGCTGAATTGTAACAAGAAAAC
>JAUBNQ010000016.1:1598595-1614723 GCA_032353495.1 Ctenopoma kingsleyae
GTTTTCCAACTATCTCTGCCCTACCCACTGCTGATTACCTGGATCAGGTGTGTTCAGCCAATCAGAAGCTGTAAGTGTATGGATGTTTGGAAAACAAGCAGGACTGCGGCCCTCAAGGACCAGGATTGCCCACCCCTGCTGCAGAGTATAACACAAGGAGCTTACGTTCAAATGTTTATCTCTGTTTCCCACAGCGCCACAAACTCCGGCCCAAAGAGTGAGTTAAACTTAAGCCTGTCGCTAACGTGTCAGACACAAAACCTGCACTGTTTACCTGTGGTGTGTCTTATGAAAAGAGAAGTGCCAAGTGGTGCTAGATAACAAACAGAAGACTCAGTATCCACAGCGATAGAAAGACAGAAAAGATGGTTTTAAAAAGCTGCTAAAAACATTGATCGGTACCAGTTGGTAGTGGATCAGTAAATGATATTTACTCAGTTAGCCAGTCAAAATAACAAAATGGAGACCAGTTATCTACCAGTATTCCAGCTTCCATTCGTTCTTAGGTAACTCTCAGTGGTATGCTTCTGTAGACTCACAGGACTAGCCACAGCAGGCTGGTTTTCACCTCGTTCACAACTAAATGCTATTAATGATGAAGATGAAAATGAGTAGTAAAACATGTTGGAATGCCCTTATGCAGTTGTTGCTGATGGTGCTGAGTCACGTCTGTTTACCTTCTGTAATGGTGTACTACAGCCATCGATCCTTGGAGTATTACTCTTCATATTATACATAAATAACATTATTTTACTTGTATTTAATTGTAATTATAATCCTTAGGCTCCACACCAGACGGCTTTTGATGCCTTTTTAAATGGTATTTTTTGATGTTACAGAAGATTAAATACTGGGGCTGCGGTGGTGGTCTGTCTAAGAACCCCAGGATAGTTGGTTCACATCCTGGTCCCTCCCTAGTGCCAGTCCCAAGCCCAGATAAATGGGGTTGGGTCAGGAAGGGCATCTGGCATAAAATCCTTACCAAATCAAACATGCAGAGTGATTTGCTGTGGTGACCTGGAAAGAGGGCAGGCGAAAGAAACTTTACATAACATTAAGTACGGTGTGTATAAAATGTAATCACAAAACCTTTAGTTTTTCATATACATCATCATCAATTTAATTTGGCTTTTTTTTTGACAAAAATAAAAATGAAAACAGATCGCCACAAAGTAAAATAAGTTATTATTGTTGTTATTGTTGATTCAATAAATCCACAAGTGTATAAGTTAGGTTTCAAAATCACTTCTTCCTTTTGAAGCAGTATGTCTTGTTTTTTTTATTCTTACAGGTGCAATACCTGACACTAATGGGCATGGAGCTCCATGCAAGAGCACGCCGTGACCTTGAACCTGATCCTGAGTTCGACCCCATATGTGCCTTATTCTATTGCCTCAGTTCAGATTCTCCCCTGCCAAATGTAGACAGCACCCAGCTGACTGGTGCTATCGTGGTGGATAAAGACCATCAAAGTTGTAACCAAGGTAACGGCTGGGTCTGGAATCACTCCCTAGTTACTATATCATACACCACATTGCATTTACTGCTCACTATTTATTATAGTGCAAATGCTAATTCATTCACTCTGCAATGCCTTAACGGCTTCAAAGTGACATGATCAGTGCCTCCTAACAGTCGGACTGATGAGTCATATTTCAATTCCCTCAGCAGGTCACAGAGGAACAGCACCCCTGCTGGTCCGGTCCGGTGTGTCTGGGCTGGAAGTGACATATGCCACAGATGAGAAGATGCTGTTTCAGGAGCTGGTCACCATCATGAGGAGGTGTGTGTATTAAGTGCTCTCATTGAGTGGTCCTGAGTGGGTTTCAAGAGCTTTGGAACTTCAAGTATCAAGATGTTTTTGATGCTATGCTGTGTCAGTCTGTCTTCACCTAAAAATCACCTCCCTATGCTAACGTGGCCACATTTTCTCAGGTATGACCCAGACATCCTGCTGGGATATGAGGTGCAGATGCATTCCTGGGGCTACCTCCTCCAACGGGCCGCAGCACTCGGAATGGACCTGTGTCAGCAGCTGTCACGAGTGCCGAGTAGGAAAAGCTATCACCAAAGATTCAATGTTACCCTAGTTAATGTGATACTTTTTAATGGTTTTGAAAGAAAGTCAAGATGTAATAGGAGGATGTAAAATGTAGCTTTTGAAGGAAGAGACGTCCAGGTTCACTTATATCACTTCCTTAACCATATATAACCAAGTTATTTGTTATGGAATGTTTTATGGCTTTAAACTGTTAAGTTGTTCTTTTAGCCACAGAGACACATCAGAGTAGATCCATGTATTGATGATGATATATTGTACATGTGCAGGATTTTGTAGAATGATAATGGAATCTGACAGTTTGAGTGAGTCTGCTGAGGTGCAAGCTTTTAAAGCAGGCTTTTATTTTCAATGTCTTAGTCTGAAGGAAATGATTCAATCTAATGCAAGAGAAGTACAAACGTGTGGCTTTGATTGTGTGTGTGTGTGTGTGTGTGTGTGTGTGTGTGTGTGTGTGTGTGTGTGTGTGTGTGTGCCTGGGCACAAGAGCACAGTGTGCAGTAGCTGAATGGAGAGCCTCTGGCAGCTCTCCTCCACCCCTGTAATTGGCTGTCTGTCTCACTCCGTGTCTGTGTCCTCAGGCGACTCCAAAGAGAACCGCTTTGCTGCAGAGAGGGATGAGTACGGAGCTGACACCATGACTGAGATCAACATCATCGGACGCATCACCCTCAACCTGTGGAGGGTGATGAAGACTGAGGCAGGTGTCCCGGCATGACCTCTACTGTACCTTCCTCACACACACACTGTTGTCAGTTATTACCATTTGGAGTTTTGGCCTGTGACCTACTGTCTCTCTCATTCTAGTGTTTCAGGCAGGCTCTTACCACCGCTGCAGAGAATATCTGTGGTTACATGTAGATGTTTAAATAGAAGAGACCAGGAACATTAGAAACCACTGTGATGAAAGATTCAGGAGTATAATTTAGAACAGGAAACTGTACATCATATAGCATGCTGCATATTGTTTTCCATCTGATTTGACATGAGATTATGGTGAATGGCTGTTGCTTGTTTGCCACTAAGACATTAACAAACAAGTCAGACTCTTCTTTTTCTGCCTGTCTAGAAGAAGCAAAATCAGGGTGGTGATACCGTGAAGAAATGGTCCAAACTTGTCTTTTCTCCTCCAGGTCACATTAAACAACTACAGTTTTGAGAATGTGGCCTTCCACGTGCTCCACCTGCGCTTCCCCCTGTTCAGCCCCCGCACGCTCTCTGACTGGTTTGACCACAACTCCGACTTGTACAGGTTTGTGCTGACACCGAGCACACTTCATCATAAGTGATTATCATAAAACTCATTTTGAATCTCTCCCCTCTTTGAATAAAAAGTGACCTACTCGAACACTAAAGCAATAACATTCATTACTTCATTCTAATGGTACCTAACAAGAGATGAGGTTTATAATGCAACAAGTGAAGAAGCAGTCATCAAAGCTGAGTTGGAAGCAGGAAAAATGTTCAGCATAAAGGTCTGGCTTTAACAGGGGACGGCTGACTCAGAACATCTCCAGTAACAGCAGGTCTTGATGACTGGTGCATCACAGTTTTGCTATGCATGAGCTTGTGTTGCCTCAGACACCCTGTCCACCCCTGAAGGAGCTGACACTGGACAGCAGAACTGCACTATAGATCAGTAAAATAAGCTGGCCTGGTCTGATGAATCATTATAATATAATAATCATGTGGACATCCGGGTGCATGACCTTCATTTACTGGGGAAGAGAATCCACTGGGATTCACCATGTCCAATCCACTGAGACCCCCCTCACAACTTACAGTATTTAGAGGAGATGCTGCTGACGTCTTGGTGTCACATATACAGTCCAAATCTCAGTGGGTCAGAGTGACTCTCTCCTGTCCTCATACAATCAGTGGTTCCTTACATTGTATCATAGTGATCACGCATGTGTGTGTTACTGTAGGTGGAAGGTGGTCGACCATTACGTGAGCCGAGTGTGTGGAACCATGCAGCTTCTGCAGCAGCATGATATCATCGGCAGAACCAGCGAACTAGCCAGACTGTTTGGGATTCAGTTCCTCCATGTTCTGACCCGAGGATCACAGGTACCAGCATATACTTTGGACAAACCTTCTCCTTCAGTGTTTTTTCTTTATTTTTCTTATTTTCCATATTGTACATTAATACTGAAGACATTGAAATTATGACAAATATGGAATAATGTCAACAAAAATGTGTTAAACAACCTAAAATGGTTTTCAAACTATAAGTAGTTTCCACAGGTGTTCAGAAATGTACTCTCTAGTCCTGCTCATCCCAAATCATCTCAGATGGATTCAGACTGGAACCATGGTTTGGACTGTTCACAAAAAATATAGATATATATAAAATAAAGATATGATTCACTTGATGCTGTTTATAGCTGCACTTAACAAGAGCAGGGCATGTGTATATGTGTAACTTGGAAGTTGCTCCTGTTGACCAGTGAAGGGACTGAGACCAAAACAAAGCTAAAGCAGTGTGTATTTTTGACTCCATATGATATGCCATAGTTCTGACTTTGGAATTTGTCAGTGTTGGGTCTACAGATCATGGTTCTGTCACACAATAGATGCACAGAACAAGCGAGAAAAGGAATTAATGATGTGATCAAAACTCCTTGTGTTTCATTGTGCTGCTCCTCCTGTTCTCATCCCCACAGTATCGAGTTGAGTCCATGATGCTCCGTCTGGCTAAGCCTCAGAACTACATCCCCGTGACACCCAGTATCCAGCAGCGAGCTCAGCAGAGGGCGCCACAGTGCATCCCATTGGTGATGGAGCCCGAGTCCCGCTTCTACAGCAACTCTGTGGTGGTACTGGACTTCCAGTCGCTCTACCCCTCCATCGTCATCGCATACAACTACTGCTTCTCCACCTGCCTCGGCCACATCGACAGCCTGGGAACGTAAGGACACGACAGGCCCACACACCTTCAGCGTATAGTCATGTCTGCCAGGAAAGTCGGCTTCCAGTGCCGCCTTCTCTCCCTCATTATTTTTAATGGAACAGTCATGCTGAGAGCTCTGCATGTTGTTCACTGCTCAGAGCAGCAAGCACTGCAAGTTAGAAAGTATTATTTTCACCAGGATTATTGTAGTTGCATAGCAACAGTGTGGGCCATGAACATGTCTTTCCAACATGCATATGTCTGTTACTCTAAGGTAACAGGAAAAAAGAAAAGTGCTTGGCAGACATACACCAACTTCCTCCATCTCATTCATTCTCAGGAGAGTAGAAAGTGTCAAATTAGCTCTTCAATTAGGTTCCAGCTTCTCCTGTTTTTATAAATCTTATAATCTGAAACATCTGACTATAACTCAGACCAAAAAGCAGTGACTCCCTGAAACCTCTCATCACAGGCTGCCGGTCTGTATCCACTAAAAGATTTCCATCAGTATTTTATCCCGATTTGGGGAAGAAGTTCACATCCCCAAACTAGAACCACAGGAGGCAAGTTGAAAACTGGTGAAGTCGCCCTTTAAGGCCTGCTGATAAGGAAAGTCTCAAAATCAAATTAATGCTGATTTGATGTGATCCACAGATGCATTAACGCCTGTGTTTGGCTTTTGACTGGTACAGTGTGGTCAAACCTGCTGTCACTGAAGTCGCTCTACAGTCTGTTTAGCCTTTAATCTCTGTGCCACAGTGACACTGCAGCCTGGGACACACCTGACATCACTCGTTGCTGTACTCATGCTCAGTGATGGTGAAGTGAAGCAGCAGCTCAGAGAGGAAAGACGGTGACAACAGAGTAGTGATAGGAAATGAGAATGAATGGTGTTGAATGATGTTCATACACGCATCTCTGTCGTAGGCCTGAGGAGTTTAAGTTTGGCTGCACCTCCCTGAGGGTTCCTCCTGAGCTCCTCTACCAGCTCCGCAATGACATCACCGTGTCCCCCAATGGCATCGGCTTCGTCAAGGTACAGCACCCTCTGACCACTCCTAATGAGATTTCACTGAATAATGTTGTGGAATACCGTGGCTGCATGATGAAGCAGTGCAGGTTTAAGGTTCACAGTAGCTGCTGTAGAGATGGAGCACATCTGCACAAAGCCACCTTCTCCTTGTTCTTTTCAAAAAGAACCACATGAATACATGCAAACCCTGATGGATACACACTGCATATCCTGTAGTTTTCTTCACAAAAAAGCAATTATCAAGTGTTTTTCAGCAGGAGTGACTGTGTGAAAAGTCACTCTGAGACATTTCAGCCACTTAGGAGTGATTTCCTCCAAGGAGATACTTAGTGATTATGAGCTCAGGCCTGTTAGCCAAGTCTAAGACCAAGATAAAAAGGCCAGATGTGTGTGACAAAAAGCAGCATGCTTCCATGCTCCTCTGCAGGAGTAATGTCACCATACACACTTTCTCACACTCTTTCTATTTGATGTCTCCATCCAGTCGACTGTGCGGAAAGGAGTCCTGCCCAGCATGCTGGAGGAAATCCTCAACACCAGGATCATGGTGAAGCAGTCGATGAAAACCTACAAGGACGACAAAGCCCTGATGAGGCTGCTGCACGCCCGGCAGCTCGGGCTCAAGCTCATCGCCAACGTCACTTTTGGCTACACCTCCGCCAACTACTCCGGACGAATGCCCAGCGTGGAGGTAAGCTCGTCAGACGTCGCTGAGAGCTGCCTTAGGCGTGACAGTGATGTTTTCAAATTCATGATGAAAGCCACCTGTTCTTCTTCTGGAGAAGCAGAATGTTTCAGTACTGCACAGCTTCTGCATTATCACGGTGTTTGTTCATTGTCGTCATGTCACCTGTGGTTTCCAGGTGGGAGACAGCATTGTTCACAAAGCCAGAGAGACCCTGGAAAGAGCCATCAGGCTGGTCAATGACACTAAGAAGTGGGGAGCGCGTGTTGTGTATGGTGACACCGACAGGTAAGCAGCATTGGTACTTTTCATCACGATCAGAGATCTGCTCAAATAATAATCGACTTTCTCAAGTAAGCTGACTTATGTAAACGGGAAACCTGATTTCTCCCAGAGAACTCTAATTACTCTGCCACGTTTACATGTAACATGTCTTCTAATCAGCTTTCTACAAGAGCACACATGCCGGACAAAGGCTGCCAACACTCACCTCTCTACTACTTAGAGCAAAGAGAGGCAGGTGGATGAAAGAGGAGATCATTACAGAGCGATGTGATGTGTCATTTTTAAATCAATTCTGCCCAAAATCCGACTAAAACCTAAAACCAACACAAAGTGCTCCTTAGACATCCAAATAAGTCACTTTTCACTGTTACAATGACCAGAGAAACCTGGACGTGAACTGTGCTAATGAGCTGCTGTTTGGCTCTGCTCTCTGCAGCATGTTTGTCCTGCTGAAAGGAGCCACCAAAGAGCAGGCCTTTAAGATCGGCAATGAGATCGCTGAGGCTGTGACTGCAACCAACCCCAAGCCTGTCAAGCTCAAGTTTGAGAAGGTAATACTTCAGTAGACACAGAGACACACACAGCACAGTGTGGAGTGCCTGTGTCAGTCTGTGCCGGTTGTCTGTCTCCATTTATGCACATTTAGAGACAGTTATGTTACCTGTGTGTGTCCCAGGTGTACCTGCCCTGCGTCCTGCAGACAAAGAAACGCTACGTGGGCTACATGTACGAGAACCTTGACCAAAAGGAGCCCGTGTTTGATGCCAAAGGGATCGAGACTGTGCGCCGCGACGGCTGCCCTGCTGTTTCCAAGGTAACAGGCAAACCATCCTCCCCTTGGGGGGGTTGAAAAGCCGATCACTTTTGTGGCGATTAATACGCTGGTGTGTTATACAGAGAGTGTCTCAAACTTACTTTTAAGGCCACCGTCATTTGCGATCTCCAGCAATTGATCTCCTTCCAGCACGGATATGTTTAGTGCACCAGGAATGTTTACAAATGGAGCACATTGAGGGGAGCAGACGGTAGTGAATTTGGTTTTTCAAAATAAAAGACTGTCGTGTGAAAACGGAAATAATGTTTTTCTTTCTGTGCGGCCCACGGACCGGGCCTGGTGGTTGTGGACCTCTGCTCTACACCCATGCTTTTCTCACTTAGACCACTTTACACGTTTCAGTGTTAACTCTATTATATTTTATTATATTTTATATCAATATCTCTGTTAGGCTCTTCATTCTTACTTATGTTCTCCCCAGATTCTGGAGCGTTCCATTAAGTTGCTGTTTGAGACGCGAGACATCAGCCAGGTGAAACAGTTTGTGCAGCGTCAGTGTCTGAAAGTTCTGGATGGCAGGGCCAGCATGCAGGACTTGACCTTTGCTAAGGAGTACAGAGGCAGCGGCTCATACCGGCCCGGAGCCTGTGTCCCTGCGCTGGAGCTCACCAGGTGTGTGTGTGTGTGTGTGGGAGTGGGAGACAGAGCAGGAGCTCACTGTCAGCTACAGTTACAGTACTGGGTGTGAATCAAATTACTCCTTCTCCACAGTGCTCATTGTCTGGCTGCACTAGCCTGCGTGTACAGTACCTGAGTCTGTTGCTAGGCAACCCAGCTCTCAATGGGTGGAAAAAAAATCTAATTTCCAAGGCCTGTGTAAGAAGGAAATATTGAGCCTTGTTCATGAGCACTGGCACCGTGCTCTGAGACACCACTTATGAACAGTGTGTTTTTGTTTGTCTCAGGCGTTTGATGGCATACGACCGGCGCCTGGAGCCAAGAGTGGGCGAGCGGGTGCCCTACGTCATCGTGTACGGGATGCCCGGCGTGCCGCTCATCCAGCTGGTGCGCCGGCCCATGGAGGTGCTGCAGGACCCCAGTCTTCGCCTCAACACCACCTACTATATCACCAAGCAGATCCTGCCACCGCTGGGCCGCATGTTCCAGCTGATCGGAGTGGACGTGTTCAGCTGGTACCACGAGCTCCCCAGGGTGAGAGGATGAAGCATAAACACAGTTCATGTCATCTTTCCTTTGTGATTTGATTTTCAAGCAGTGCAGATCAGTGTTGGTAAGAACTCATTCATATAACAGAAAGGGAGCGAATATACCTGATGAATTAACTTTTGTTATTGCCTGATAATTTACAATTAGGTTGTTGAAGTGAAAGAGAGAATGTGCTGCCCCTCTCTTCCAGTCCTGTCAAAATAAAAGTATGCTGACAGATGGATTCAAAGAGAACAAAGGATGAAGAGAGTCCCTCTTCTGCTTCCTGCTGACGATAGAATGCGATACATCAAACTGGAGTCAGTACTGAAGACGGGTTCAGTACTGCAGAGCACCTGCGCCATCTGCTGGTTCATCACAGTAATATATGTGACGACGCAGTTGCTGCATTGTGGCATTAATGCTTAGTCTGATCAGTCTATGTCCTTGCAGATTTTACTACATGTGACAGTAGCATGTCTAACTTCCCTCAGGAAAAAAAAAGAACTCAGCAAGAGTCAGTACTATTATGTTTTTTCTACTGGGTTAAAGTCCATCCCTCATTTCTGTGTCCAGATCCAGAAGGTGTCCTGCTCCTCAGCAGTGGCCGGAGAGGAAGTGGGCAGGAAGGGAACCATTTCTCAGTACTTCTCCACGCTCCACTGCCCCGCGTGTGACGAACTGACCCAGTTGGGCGTGTGCTCACGGTGTCGCGCAGAGCCCCAGAGAGTCGTTGTGACACTCCACCAGAATATGAGACAATGGGAAAGTCAGCAAGAGCATCTGCTGAAGGTAAGCTGGAGCTGGACGCAGCAAGAATTTCATTTGGTTTCTAGTTGAAGCAGCGGTGTTAGACTAATGCATAGTAAAGACTATGCTTTATCGTTCTGACAGATTAAATTGGACCATGACGTCACTTTCTTTATAAAATAAAGTAATTTCTCTTGTTTTTTTATTTAACAATGATTTAATAAACTACACATCTCAAAGGACTCACGCTATTCTTTGGCCTATGTCTCAAAATGAGCTGGGCGGTATGACCAAAATTCTATATCACGGTATTATGACGGTTTCACGGTATTCAACAGTATTTTTTCTGCATGCATGACTTAAGTGTTAATCATATTTCCCACTGATTGACAGAAGAGCGCCAGATCACAACAGAAGTCATTCCAGGTTAGCTTTCATATAGAACAGGTCTATATGTGGTCCTTTTATTAAACTAACTTAACAGCCTTAATGTTTATTTATCTTTTTTACCCGACAACGTCATTTCTGTGACTACATGATCCTCTGTATCCGCACTGATGCGCACACACACAGGTGAACACGCTATCAGCAGAGGACAGAGAGCTCGGACCACAACAGAAAACGGAAAATGAATTTGTCATTAAATCACTAGCACTAGCAAACACGTCTACAAGTGACGTCTGACTGGAAAAAGTGGAACTTTTTCAGTTTTACCTGAGGATGTGGTGGATACTCATCTTAGTTTCATACATTCCTGGTTCTCCACAGTATGTTTGCGGCTAAGGTTGTGCAGCAAATTGCTCAAGTTGCCACCACCAGTAACAACTTTAGCTCATCAGCATTTGCAGTAAACAGTTGTTTGGCCCATGTCTGAGCTTTTAAAACCAAAGTATCTCCGGACAACAGACAAGCAAAAGTCCTTCCGTGTCATCATGTTCAACTTCATCGTCTGCTACAGCTTCTCTGTTCGTTTCACCGCTCAGTACCTCCACTAAGGCAGGTACTCCGTTACATGCGTGATTAGCGGTGTAGCAGTGAAAAAAGCCCCCCTACGCTCCGGACGTTGTTTAGGCTATTTAAACCGGTATTACGGTATAAGAAAAATCCATATCATAACGTATAAAAAACAGCACTAGTCTCAAAAGACTAATCTGTAATATTTGTCTATAATAAAAACTGTCTGTCGGGTAAACTTCTCTTTACATCAATCTGTACACTTAAAAAAGTAATTTTCTCTGAACCATAATTCAATGTAAACTCAGTGACTATCTTGGAATTTCATGCATCACCGATAATATCGGATGTATTTGGAGAATGATTTGTTATTGTAAATATAATCCAAGTCAGATATGCCCATAAATCTGGAGCTAGGTTAATACATAAAAATACTGTTGCTAGCTTCCTCCTACTTCACTGAAAAGTATGATGTCAGAGTTTGTGCACTGAAGGCGTCCACATCACATATTTGCGTCATTTGCACTCTACGTTCAGGTGTTAAACTGAGACTTTCTCCCTCCATGATAGATGATTATAAAAACAAAGTTTAACCAGCATCCTCACTGACGGAACAATAAGCAAAACACACTTTGTAGTGGAAGATAAGACAAATAAGCTGTGCTTTACACATTCTACTATAAATGTGCCTGATGGCTCCACTGTCACACTGTCATGTCGTACCAGCACTTCTATAAGAACAGATAAAGGGACAGACGTAAGAATTGGACTCATTGGACAGAGGGAAAGTCGTTCACTGTCTCTCCCTTCCTGTCAAACATTTCTTAGTTGATGCAACAGTCTTTGTTCGAACTAACCTTCGACCCAGTCTGCAGTCATGCAGATAAAGTGTGATTTCGCTCTTTATCTACGTGACTCTTTCCCTCTTTTATGATGACACAGCAGGTAACGTTTGAGAAAATGAAGGGTGAAACGTCGTCAAGGAACTAAAACGAGTCCAGTTGCCATTGAAAAACCTTTCTGAGGTAACCATGACCTGGACGACAGATAAAATGAAAAAATGTTTCAGATCTGAAAGACTCAACATGTTTGTCCAGTTTTTCTGCACAGGACATGCAGCACAACCTGTCCTCCTCATCATGTGTATCGTTTCTCCAGATCTGCAGGAACTGTAGTGGCTATGCAGAGCGGCAGGTGTCCTGTGTGTCCCTGGACTGTCCCGTCCTTTACAAGCTGTCCCGGGTCAACAGACAACTCTCCAAGGCCCCCTACCTCCGTCAGCTGCTGGACCAGTTCTGATTGGCTTCTTAACCCCCAGAACTCCTCACTGATTTGGTGCTAAATTCCTCCACACATATCACTGTCTCAGTGTTTGATTGTCTGTTCAGTTGTAATAGTTTAAATGGTGCTTCGATCTAACCCCACTGGGTTTTCATTCTGTCTCGTAACTTCTTTGTTGTAAGAATATTTCTGAGAATGTGCAGACTGCCTGTGGGGGAAGGGGGTGGGTGGTACGGACACTTTGTGGGCTTGTGTCTGTCTTCATGCATATTTGCTGCCATCTCTGTTTGCTGCTATGGGCTGAATGAAGCAGACGAGTTTGGTGATGCAGCCACAGACTGCCTGTCAAGTGCAGTCCAAGCAAGGAGGAGTGTGAAGTCACTGGTCTTTAAGGAAGAGATCTCAAGATAAACTACACCCAATTCACTAACAGACTCATCTTCTTTATTCTAACTGCAGGCTTTTGTAAATAATCCCTGTACAGCTCCAGCTATAGTCTCACTGTGCATTAGTATAAGAAACCTGATGCTCCAGCTGTGAAACCAGTCTGTTAAAGGATGTCACTTCTCATGTTTCATTTAACTTTGATTGTACTGATGTCCATGTTGGCAGATCTGACATTTCACACTCTACCTTCAGAGTGCAGGAACTGGAAGCTATTTCAGTTTTTTAATCTGGGACTGTTGCAATACTGTATTTTGATAATTTATGTCATGAAGAGGTCTATTATTTCCTTGTGCATATATGGTTTTGTGTACGTTTTAAAACAAACAAAAAAAAAAAAAGTCAAGACTATGTCATTGTCTGCTCTTCAGTTCCCCTACACAGCTCTACACAGGATCTGTGTATATGTATAAATGTACAAACCAATGGTGATTTTTTTTTTCCTTGTTTTGTTTTTGACATTGCTGTGGGTGGAGCTTTGAAATTGATATAATAAAAAGTCAAAGTATTAAAATCAATAATTCAGTTTTTTAAATCCAAAGAGGAGTCACAGTGACAAACCACACATGATACATTACAGCACATGACAAGTCAAATCAAACCTGATGTTTACACATGCGCAACAAGAAAACTTAATTCAGATCTGAACAGTCATCACACTCAGCACAACAGTGCAAAATTAGACTGCAGTTTTAAAAACACCAGTTTTTTGGCAGCAGGGTGGCATAATGATGAAAAGGATCAATTCCTTCACTCTGCTCATGTGTCCTTGAGCAAGGCACTGAATTCCTACCAGCTGAGTGCTTACTTCTCTACAGCCCACCCTGACCTTTAACCTCAGTGAGGAGGGAAACAAGATCCTCACAGAGAATCACTGACATGATTTTAAACTGTCTGTAGTGTAGCAGAGTAACATCCACCTTCCAGCAGAGCTCCAGAAGATGCCGATGAGTCTTTGTGCAAATGTTTCAGTCCACATCCTGTGTGTTATTGTAAGCTGGACATGATTCAGACAGTAGCTAGTGTTGCACTGCACAGTAACTGATCAGAACTATACATAAATATTGGCAACAACACATGAGCACAGACATGTTGAGGCATGGCTCTTATATTGTTGAGTCAGATCAACAGCACTTGGGAGTAACAGGAGTACGAGGTTTTAGTCTCTTTTCTCTCTGTCAAGAGAGAGCAGTAGTTTGCTTCTGGGGGAGTCTTCGACCACAAAGGTAGTGTCTGAAGAAGAGGCTCCACCTGGAGGCTCTGGCCCCTGGATGTTACAGGTGGTGGAGCTCTCTCTTAGGTCAGTGGCATCAGGAGAGGAAGCCTTACTGGGCGAATTAATGAGACTCGCCGTGTCATCCATCTCAATCACTTCAAAGTCTGCATCATTCCACTGATCGGCCTCATTGTCCAGCTCCTCCTCCTCCTCTTCGTCGTTGGCTCCAGAGTCCAGCAGAGCCTGCCGGTATTCACTATCATCTGTGTCTCGTCGGCCCCTGATGCATGGTTTCCTGCTCTGGCTGGTGGGGGCTGAGGCCAGCTTGTACATGACAGGGAAAAGGATGGAGGTGAAGGTGGCAGTGATGAGCGACAGGTACATCAGCAGAGGTTGATCATGGAACTTTCCCAGCAGGAAGCCTAAAAGAGAAGGCAGCACCATCTCCCCCAATGCTGCGCCCACCACAAACAAGGATGCCGTGTGGCCCGTCACTGTGGTGTACTGCTCCACCCAAGAGATGCCACTGGGGAAGGTAGTGGCCATGGAGGCCCCGTAGAGACCAGTTCCTAACCACAAAGCCATTTTCTCCCTGCTGAAGAGGCAGAGAACCAAAGAGGACACAGTGGAGGCCACCAGGCTAAGCAGAATCATGGTGCCTGGGTACACACAGGCTGCAAAGAAGATGGCCAGCCCCCGGCAGACAGCAAATGTTGCCCAGAACAAAGAGTTCATTCCGGCTGCCTGTGACTTAGGCAAGTGGGCAAAGTCCTTGGCAAAGGTGAAAATGAAGGAGCCGTAAGCCACTTCTGCACCAACATAGGCAAAAAAGAAAAAGAAGAGCAGGATGATGAGAGCCATGTGGTGTTTGGCCACCAGGGGTTTTTCTGATGACATGTGAGCTTTGTCACATGACGTGCGGCTGCAACAGTAGAGGACGAAGAAGAGGACGGAAATAAGCAAGACAAACACGCCGATCATGATGTAGGCCCACATGGACGTGAGGGTGATGATTTTAAAGTAGGGGATAATGGTTTGAATACCAGAGGCAGTGGGGGTGGGTTCTATGGTGGGAGGAGAAGTGGAGTTGGTGTGGATTGGTCCCATTGTGCTGTTCCCATCTGCTCCAAACAGCAGCTTGGCTATGATTGGAGATACAAATGCTCCGGCTGCAAAACTGAAGTGCAAAGCCTGCATGTGAGGGCCCGCCTGCTTGCCCCAAGTGTTCAGTATGAGCACGTTCCCACCTGACACAAAGAAAAGACAATATCATTACATCACTCACTGTAGGTCAGTGTCTTGCACCATCGTCCCACTTTCTGATTCTGCAAAACTATTTCTGAAATCTTTGCCTTCCCACAAGAGATAATAAAGCAATTGCAGAAATAGACTAGAATTACCATGTTTAGCTTATATTTCTCAAGTTGCAGTTTACATTCATATCTGTGCTGACTTATATTCTCACCAGTTCCCATGACTCCAAATCGATGAGATTTAACCTGTAGAGGGAGATTGTTCCATAATCTAGGAACCAGGACTTCAAAAGTCTTTAAGGAAAGTCTTTAAACAACTTGGACCTGAGGCAGCTCACTGATACATAGTCAAGTCAAACTTTATGAAAAATGTTAGATGGATTTGGAACTCAATCTTAAGTTTCAATGGGGTCAGCAGTGGAGTTCAAATTAGTTGACTTTGTGGAGTCTGTCGGGAACTCTGAACTAAATAAAAACTAACTAAATGTACACTTGCGCTGGTTTTTGTCCTAAACATGAATAATGTATTACATTTGTCAACATGCTCTCTCAAGAACTCTTGATGGCAGGTCTTCTGAGATCTCTTTTTTTGCACGGCGTGGCTCACATCAGCTGATGCCTCTTTCAGTGTGAATATCACACCGACACATTGTGAGTGTTTTTATAAGGCAGTTGGAAACATGTAAACCACACATCCATTCTCATTTCATTAACTGGACACCAGGTTTGCTAACACTTAACTCCAGTTGAGGTTTAGTGACATTAGAAGCCTGTCACTTACTTATTCCATGAGTGTTACTTGTGAATATGAGATCAGATTTCATGTCCAATTTATGCAGAAAATCACTAAATTGCAAATAGTGCCACCACTTGTTCTTGCAACTGTAAATTAAATATGAAATGAAATAAAATAGCAAGGTGCTATGTTGTTTCTGAAGGTTTAACTAGAAATTAGTTTTGGATGGCCTCCCTTCTTTTTCACTGCACTGTATGTTTTCACACCAGGTAGGAAAACCATGCACTGTTTGTATTAAGATTTTTGTTTTACCTGTATCCAGAACACCCATAGAAATCCCGATGCTGGACATGAACCCGGTGAGGAGAAAAGCATGCTTACAGAAAGGGATGGCGCACATTCCAAATGCTGTGAGCAGCATTGAACAACCTGGACAGACAGAAAAAAAGACAAAGGCTTTTATTTTGGTAGAATAGCTGTAAAATACACTGCTCAAAAAAATTAAAGGAACACTTTTTAATCAGAGTATTGTATCAAGTCAGTTAAACTTCTGGGATA
>JAUBNQ010000016.1:1668842-1679141 GCA_032353495.1 Ctenopoma kingsleyae
CTTTTCGTGGACAACCCCCCCTCCTCTCCCCCCCCCCATTTTGACCACAGTGCGCTGCCAAACTTTTTGAAAAACTCACTTGCTAGTTATTCTTTAGCTGTTGCTCTTCACGTTGTCGCTGTCAGCCGTGTGGCAGGCTAACAGAAAGACTTCTGTGACAGTGGTCCAGCAGTGTCACTGCCAGCACGAACTGGCATCAAAATCCTAATACACGATCATTATAGCTGACAGTGCTGTTTTATTTTAACAGCAGCCTATAACTGAAATTAATGTAAGTAGGATTGCTAAAATTTTATCACTTTGACCTCAGCTTTGATTGTAAGAGGGGCCTTTGCCAGTGGCATAGTGCGTAAAAAGTTGCTTTCTTACATAGCACACACACACACACACACACACACACACATATATATATATATATATATATATAAAGTATATATTCACCCCTCTGGCCAATCAGAGAAGACCTATTATTTTTGCTTCACTGGTTAGTTTGTAGCTTGTCATTCACTGACGTTTCATATCGACCTGAAGGCCCCGGACAGAGCGTGGCACAGTGTGGACAGTGATGGTTGGGTAGAGTGGACTGATTTCAGCTCTCATGCTACAGCTATATCTTGGTTACTCAAAGTTGCATACTGTGGCTTTAAAATGTCCGCAGGCCCAAAAATGTCACAGCGCTTTTAGTATCGGCTAGATGTTCAGGTGCGATCTAAGAGGTCGCACGTAGTTGCTGCCTTACACATGCAATATTGTGTAAGGTCATCAACTCAGTGAGTTGGAAAGCTGAGTCAACACTGGATGATAGAGATCTGATGGGAGGACAAAAGGTGAGCACAGGCAGGTCATGGGCAGTCATCTCTGCAGCACTAACACTCGAGAGCTTGTTTAACGCTGCAAGGTAGTAACACCCTCAGGGGTATTATAGATTTTTTACAGGTTGTGTATTTATGGGATTTCAATAAAATACTTGACTAATTAGAGTAGAAATACAGCAACACGACTGAAGTATTCACTAAAGCACACAGTTCTGGAGGATAGTTGCCTGCTTGTCAATTTTGCCACTTTTCACAGCTTGTTGTTTCACACAGGTGATATGAAACCTTTTGCCTTCTTTAAATGCATCAGCAGACCATTATCATGTCTATATATTCAGTTATAGTAACTAGCAGGCATGGCAATGATTTAGCCCCGGCGATATGGCATCTTGTCATGGAGGGGAAAGCACAAATGCAAATAATGACGTGTGCTGGCTCGCTTCTGACTGATCTCAATGGAGTTTTATTAGTTAGACCTGTCATTTTGAATGAGTGCTGTGAGACGCCTGTAACCCAAACAGTGTTGCATTACCACCAGAGTTGGTACTTCAGCTCTGAAACCCACCAGTAGATGAGCTTGTTCAATTTTATCACAGACTGTATAAGAACTGGACATGCTGCACTGTCTAGAAATGCTTTTTTTTTTTTTGCCATGGCGTTGTGTACTAAATACTGTGAATCAATCCTGCAACTTGTAATATATAATATTGTGGTGGTTTGTGTCCTTGGAAAAATAAACTATGTAACTATAAGTGGAATGTGGACCGTGGTTTGTATTCACAGAGGTTGTTGGCAAGGCGGGAAGGAGAACATCACGTGTTAAGATGTAACTCTTACCTGATACCACACTACTTTCTGTGTCCAGTGTGTTCCATTCTAGAAATGCCAGGGTTCCATTATCTAAAAAGCTTATCTTTGTTGCGGGGGTGCTGGAGCCAATCCCAGCTGTCACTGGGCAGAAGGCAGAATACATCTGTGCATCTCCCTGCACAGTTCAAAAAGGCATCTTTACCTTACTGGGGCCTGTATACTTTTAGACAAGAGGATATTTAAGTGAATGCTTGAAAACATGGAGCAGATCCAGCTCTCACAGTGCAGACACATGGATGGATGGAATTGTCACTTTAATTTTTTAGATAACATTTTCAAATAACTGTCTTTATATTTTAGCCCTATCCAGTCATGTGAAGTCTACTATGGGTGCACTCTAATAACATTATACAATATATAAAAGTCCTTGATTGTCCATGATTGTTCATGTCTGAAGTAAACTTTGTTCAGACATTTGCAGTGCACTGCTTGTCTCTGGTGGTTTCTTAAGCATAGGTTTCTGGTGCTGGCATTGCATAGTAAATACTCACAATCACCAGTGCATCCGCAGACCAGAGTGTTCCAAATTTTGGGAGAGACATGATGGCACTGTGTGGAAACCGCAGTGATGTAATTACAGGGGCCTGCACTGGCATTACAGGCACACACTAACTAGCACAAAAGTGATGCAGTGGCCTGGAGGGACCTGGCCGGCCAAGCAGACCATCAGCCTTAGATTTTGTGTCGTGTGACACACTGTTAGAAGTACTGGCAGCAATTCCACTTTGTCAAACCAGCTTAAGAGGCACTGTACATTTACTTTTTTCCATAAGGGGGAAATGCCATTATAAAGCAAAGCAGTAGCACATGAAACAATTTTTTAGGCATTTTTAGGCATTTTGAAAATGCAGTTGTATTAAACAATTGTATTTCCTTGTTTGTTTCCTTATTTGCAGTCATTGCAGCTAGGAATGGGAATTGAGAACCAGCTCCCACTTGTCCAGTTCATCAAAATAAAATTAATCATCCCTAGTTGCATTGTGTAAATGATGTGAGGCATGTGTGTCTTTTTTAACTTGGCCTGGTGTGTCAGTGCCTTAAGAGTGCAAGTCCAGACCTGTCGCCAAGCTCCTTTTTATTAAACTGTCCGTCTCTGTAGAGGGTGGATACCTGATGGAACCCCTTGGGGGCCAAGGGTTCAGGTCAGGTGCGGACAGAAATTTTGAAATTGCGTTTGGGTTTGGGAGACTGACATTTCAATATGCTGATCTTGCTCAGAGTCAAGCACGAGGGCCCTGCTAGGAACAACAGCACACAAACTCAACTGTCTCGGGCTTTGGTCAGGTTCAGAACTACACTGTGCTTGTTGGGTTCTTGTCGGGTTGGGGTCGGTTTTGGCCAGTCTGCTGGATCAAGCTCATGTCAGTTTTGGACAGAAATATGCAGTCTGATCCAAACTCTTCCTTTCTGCAAACTGACATATGGGTCAGTTCCAGTACTGTACCTGGAGGATTATATAGAGAAGCTGTCTGATCAGTGGAAATCACTGATGTTATGTCTGACTAAAGGCTGAGCTTTCAAGCACATATCTGCTGTATCTCTGGATGTGATCTGTGGCACTCTAATCAGTCTTCACCCTGCATTTGCATAGCACAATAGTGGATAATTTGACTAAAATCATATGAGGACATTTTGTTTACAGACAAAAGATGAAATGTTATGAGCTGTTTTGAGCATCTGTGCAGCTCAATTAGTATTGTGCCTGAGAGCGCCAGTTAATCCATGACCATCTACAATGCAAATTAGACTGAAGTGGGTTTGATCTCAGAGCCACGAGGACCTGTTTGATCTGTGCTGGCTGCTAACTGAATGAAGTTGTTATTGGATGCTTTCCACAGACTGTGTTTACATTTTAATCCTGCTTCTTTGCACCATTTTAAATAGAATATGTTTCCCTTTAGCCCGTGTTTCCTTCATAGCTTTCTGTTCAGGCTGGATTTTACCCAGCAGAACACTTCTTATCGCAAATAATCAATATTTATCTGTGGAATGTGCTCAGCCCTGCAGTCTCACATTTCACTTATTAACCAGTTTTCATGCACCAATGTGATTCACAAGGACAAGTGATTAACTTGCACACGCCAGAATGGAGACAACTGCAGAGCACTCCTGCAGAGAATTCAAGATTCAAGATTCAAAAAACTTTATTAATCCCAGAGGGAAATTGTTTTGCCTCGTTACAGCCGCTCTCAGTTCAAAAAGAAAGAAAAGAAAAGATCTGCAACTAGAAACAAAGATGAGCACCAACACATAATACTAATACACAAATACACAAAGTACAGAATATACAAAAACAAAAAACATGATAAGAAAAGAGAAGAAATCTCAAAATGGATGGAAATATTGTTTTTTGTTGTTCTCCCCCTCCCCCTTTACAGAGGAGGGAGGAATTGTAGAGTTTTATGGCAACAGGCAGAAATGATGTCCAGGATTGAGAGAAGTTTAGACAGCACCCTCCTCTCAGCTACAACATGTAGAGGGTCCAGCTCCACACCCAGGGTGACTGCTTGCTATCTTAAACGGCAGAGATTCCTCTGTGGCAGTTTGAACCTTTGGAAATGTTTTCGTGCCCCCTACTGTTCTTGTCATCCTCGCCAAAACATGTTCTGCTTTAATAATGAAATCTCAAAAACCTAAATGTTGAAAAGGCCGCATTGTTTGCCAAAAACGTTGATGTTGTTTCACAATGTTTCTCCCATTTTCCTCTTTTTATCACCACAGGAAGGATGAGAAGGAATATGCACTGAAGCAAATAGAAGGCACTGGAATATCGATGTCGGCCTGCAGGGAAATTGCTGTAAGTTCCATATATTTGTTTGTGTGTTTGTTTCTGGGGCTTCAGATAATGCAACGTTCAACATTTCGCAAAATGTTCTAATTTAAGTTTGATTGAAATGTGCAGACATTATTACATGTCTGTGTTAAGAGGCCAGGGCTAGAGTGATGAGCCTGCAGTGCTGATTTTTTTTTTCATATTTGTCACACTTAAATGATTCTGATAGTCAAACAAATTATATTACACAAAGATAACCTGAGTAAAAGCTGTACAAAGCTACCTGACCCTATGTGACAATGTAATTCCCCCCTAAACCTCATAACTGGTTGTGCCACTAATGGCAACAACAACTGCAAACAAGTGTTTGTTGGCCCCAAGCAACAGCATTCAGTTGCATTCCATTTAATTTACACTGATGTGCCTTCAGTGTCTCTGTCACTCTGTCTTTTCCAAGCTCACTGACAACAGACATTTACTGGACAAGCACAGTTTTCATGTAGGCCCAGCAGAAAGAAATCAATAGTTTTTTTTGTCCAATATTATTGATTTTCCCCTGTTCGCTACGGAGTGCAGGGAAGGTGAACGTATTCATGATCACAGTGACACAGGGGGTGAGATCAATCAAGAGAAACCACCAATTTGCAGGCTCTTTTCTTGCAACTCATCAGGTAAATTTGACTTGTTGGTCTCATGTCTGAATAAACTAGAATCAGTTTTATTAAAAGACCTGATAACCCAGTAACAGTTCTGTAAAACTTCCAACACGCCAAGAGTCTGAGTTGAATATTATCTGATAAACATAAAGGTACGGTAAAATAAACAAAGCATATTTGTCAGTCCTCAAGCATACAAACAATTCATTTTCATGCCTAATGCTGAGTGTATTTACTTTTTGTCACACTGACACAAATTAAAGTATGATAGTGACTTCAGGATATAAACTACAAAAATCGCTTAGAGCAAGGGTAATCAAATATGATTTAAGGAGGTCCGGATAGAGAAAATTTCCTCATGTCCAGGTCCACAACATCATCATGTTTAAATAGGACCTCTGCAAGCTGCAAAATATGAGCTACAGGTGATCGACTTTTGTGATCGGCAATGAAAGGCATTGATCGCCCATCACATACTTTTTCATGGAAATCGGCTGATACTGATCGGTGGCCGACCGATCGGAGCATCCCTAGTAGTTATACATTGATATTAATTTATATATAAATTTAAGTAACTTGTCATTAAGCTATAATTCAATGCCATTTCAACAATATTTCTTTTGAATGCAACTCTGGATCCTGGAGGGCTATATATAATAATAAATAGTAAAAAAAAAAAGAATAAAGCTGTGCACTGTCAGTGGACTCATCTACAGCTAAGCCTGTGGAGCCTTATACAGGGCTTCATGCAGCTGATCTAACATCTCTGGTTAATACCTTTTATTCCTCTTCTTTCTTTATTGGCTGTTGCAGATATGCAGATACAGGTATTTGTTTTATTTTTTACTTTTAGTTTTCCCTCATAAAGGGTTTTAGCTTCTGCACTCAGACACTCTGACTCCATCACTGGATGTTTTTTGTGGGGAAACACTCATTAGCTTGTTGATGGCCAGTAAAACATCCTCATTGACCGATCACAGTTGACTTTAGGATCGCTTATTTTCTGTAACCTAACAGCCAAATTTAGTGGGTAACTTTTCTCAGATGTAATTCTGTGTTTAGTTACATTGTGGTGTTTCACGTTCCCACTTTTAACCACTGAGAGCAGATCTCAGAGCAGATAAGACGTAGTGGTTTCAGGCTTCCATCACGTCAGTGTTACGGTTTGGTACCAGGGGGCCAGTAGGTTTTTATCATAATAGGTGAATAAGCACAACATGACAGAAGCAAGTTGGTTGCTGTTGGTGACGTAACTTAAAAGTGACAAAGTCTGTGTCGGTAGGAGGTTGGGGTGGATGGGTGGGAAAACACACGACTAAAATGAGTTTCCCCATTTCAAGCACTAGCTTTATTTTAACCCAAACCATGGTATTTTTTAAAATAAAAATTTAAACTAAATTCTGCATTTCTTATTGTAACCAGATGTGGCACATAGTCCTGTTTGTCAATGTGTGGTGCTGATAAGAAGATCTACAGTAACTGCTGCTGGTGCTACTGACGGTGCTGGTGAATGGGTCAAATAAGCGACTGACTATAATAACTAACTTCCCGTTGCTTTTTAGAGCACGGTCAGGGAGCAGTCCCTTTCATTTCATCTAGTGTCTTTGGAAAAATGTCCCACTAGTTCAGGGGTCGGCAACCCGCAGCTCCAGAGCCGCGTGCGGCTCTTTCATCCCTCTGTTGCAGCTCCCAGTGGCTTTGAAATAATAATGTGTATAAATGACAATTTAGTTATTTTTTATTCTATGTAAAACTATTTATATAGTAATTATTTTGGACAATAATGAGATCTTGTAACAATAAAATAAAAAGTGTTGTAATATTGTGTCGTTAAAAATTTGCATCACAGCTCTGAAGTGGTTGTCACCTGTATGCATCACCTGTCGCCTCCTGGCAAGTGACTCGTTCTGGATTGCAGTTTAGTTGTATACGAATGTAATTTTTAGAAGACAGAGCTGATATGTGTTGTTTTCATTTTAGGGATCAGCTGGTTTTGCGGCTCCAGATGGGGTTTATTTGGTGGGAAACAGGCCCAAATGGCTCTTTTAATGCTGAAGGTTGCCGACCCCTGCACTAGTTCATGATGGTCATTAAGTAAGGCTCTAGCAATGAAATAGGTTTGAAAAGCTACCAGTGATGCTGCCTGAGAAACAACAGAAAACACTCTTCCACATTCATGTCTTAACTTCCACCCGACTACTGGAAGCTGCTTCTTCTTGTGCACCAGATTCCAAATACAACATCATAGACCTTTTCATAACTTCACTGTCATGTACAGCTACATTTCATTTCAGTTTTCACACCACATTTCCAGCAGTCTACTGAATAATATAGTTGTTTTTAGTAATATCTGTGTTCTATTTAAAACTATATCAGTCTAACTGCCAAGTCTCTTGAGAATGCTATTATTGGAACAGATACTGATAATTACCATTCATGGTCCTCAAACAATGCTAAGTCTTTTTTCCTATGGTGCCCTTGAGAACCCCTGATCCTTTCATCATCCCTAGACATTAATTAAGCAATTTGTTGTACTTGAAGACTCTCAGAAGCATTTAGTTTTTGATAATGAGTGATCTGACACCAGAACATAATGCTTGAGATTCTTATAACATTTTGTATTGTCAAACATCACCCTGGCCAGTCATCTACATACAAACCAAACAACAATTTAGGGTGACTGTTTGCTTTTGAGACTAGGAGATTGATGTACCCTTTCACATAGTTTCCAGCCAGCGCTCAAGTTGAGGTCTATAGTATTTGTGGAGAGGGGTGGGAGTGGTGCTGCCTGAGGTCAAACCAGCATGCCACTTAGTCGCTTCTCTCAGAAGCTGCAGATAGAGAATAATATGGCCCCTTTTACTGGCTGGTTATGTAAAAGGCTCTGGTTTCCACTATAACATGTTCACCCGGGGTCGGGGGTGGGGGTGGGGGTGGGGGTGGGGGTACAAACACTGACTGTGACACTGAGCAAACATTCAGAGTGAGCTGAGCAAACCTATAGGACTATGTTTAGTTGCACATTCAGCAGACAGTCGCAGTTCCTCTTTTTGTCAGCAACAAGCCACAATTTTTTTACCCTTCAGGTTGAGGGTGTGCATGTTGTGGGCGGCTGGGAAGGTGAAGAACTTTTGATGGCTTGAAACGTTCCTCAGAGAGATAATAATAATAATACTAATAATGATAATAATGAGTTACTTTATTAATCCCCTTGGGGAAATAGTTGTTGGAAATCTGCCAGCCTGTGCTACTACAGTGTTTGGTTCGTAGACGACAGCTCTACCAACTGAGCTAGAGTAGTGAACTTGAAGTCTGTCACATGAAACGTTCCAAAAGTCAAACAGTGACTGTGACAGAAGAACAAACTTGAAACAGCAAACCAATGTTTTTTATATCCAATCACGTCTGTGGCTGATTTCCTCACTGATTTGCCAAAGAATAGAAACTAGTGGTTGTCTAAAAATTCCAAATTTTGAAACACAATGTTATGCATTACTAGTTATTAGTATTAATATTAAATATACTATATTATGCATAATATTGGGTCAATATATTTTTTCTGGGGCTCTGTGGAAATAGATTTGGGTGAAAAAACGCAACTAAAAACTTTCCTTTTAGCGTCTCTTTAAGGGCCCACTCCATTCTGATTGGCTTGCTCAGTGGTTCCCAACCTTTTTCCCAAGGGACCCCTATTTTACCAGTGAATATGTTGACAACCCCCACCTTCTCCCCTCCCGGACAAAAACTATTACCAAGGAAAAATAAAATAGGCCTAGTACTTTTGAATTGTTTTAATCTTTAATATTCAATGCATAACAGTAACAGTACAGAACAATTAATGGGCTACATGTTCATTGAAGCTGTGAGTATAATGTGCAATAATGTGCGTAACAGTGTGTATTACTTTTCTGTTTCCTTTTCTGTAATTTCCTGTTAATACCTCAATGTATCAGCCAGTCTTTCCTTTGTTCCTATGGACTCGTGACACATGAACTTGTTCCCTTTCATACATAGGCTACAAACAGGATGGCATTTAGCGTGACGTTTGGGCTTGTAACTCTTGAGCCAGTGATGGGATGTCAGGTGTGATTTCGGTGACAACCTTTGTTTGATGGTGACCAGAGCACTGAAAGCAGTCTCTGATAACTTGCAAACAGCAGGATGAATTGCAAGACCCAATCGTAAACTCCTCGCGACCCACTGTGAAGCTTTCGCAGCCCCTAGTAACGATCAGAGGGCTAGCTAATGGACCAGTGGACCAAGCAGGGCGGTGGAAAACTTACCAAGTAACCTGAGCGGGTGGTTGCAGCTGTGTACTCTGTGGCTGTGTGGACACATAACGGAGGTCCATTTATGGAAATGAAATTCTGTTTGTGCATGGTACTGTCAGGAATGTTTCGGGAGAGTCCAGAGGAAGTATCAGGGACCCTCTGGAAATTCTTGTGGACAGACAGAGACACGAGATAAAGTTTTTGTGTGATTTCGTTGACATTCGTTCAGCTCATGTTTTAGAACTTAATCGTTATTTAATATGAACACCCATCTTAATTTAGGCCTGAAATACCCTGCATGTGTCCTACTTGCGTCATTTTTTGATGAGTGCGTGGGCCCCAAAAATTGTGCCTTTTTATTTTTGAAACTCTGCGTTGGGCTGATGCATGACTTACTGCTGTTTGGCTCATTGGTCAGAACCCCACCTCAACCAGGTCTTTCTGTAGTTATGTTTTATTGTTGACCAACCTCTAGCAGCTGTAGTACCGATGACAGTAGTTTATAGAGCAACAAAGTCCTCATTGAGTGGAGGTCAGGGTGGATGGGAGAAATCACACGACTTTGATATGAGAGCAGAGGGCAGAATGAACTCCGTCTCAGCTTACCTGGATGGTTTGTAGCTGGTGAGGGTGGACCAACAAACGAGACCACTCCACCTGTGGCGTGTGTAGGAACGCTGCCCCAGGTCCACTGTCTCTGCTGCGATCACATAGTCCTGGGCGGTATACCAGTTCATACAGAAAACCGGTATTTATTTTTGTTTTGATATGGATTTTCCTTATACCGTAACAACATTTGGAGCGTAATAAGTCTACAATCTGCTTTTGTGATAAATGACAGCATTTATTCTTTAATAGAATCGATCTTCACAGTGAAAACTCAAACTAATGAATCAAAATATTTCAAAGTAAAT
>JAUBNQ010000016.1:1711306-1728947 GCA_032353495.1 Ctenopoma kingsleyae
CCCCTCCCCTTGTTAAATCATGAATGAACTGTGATTAACCAAATGTTTTCACTTGCCACACCCATGAATACTGCCACTTAAATAGAAGCTGTCTGATAAAGTGAAGACTAACTAATCTAACAATAACTAATGTTTTAGTCCTTTTAAAATGTTTTACTTATTATTATGTGTGTGGTTCAGAAGCTGTCAGTCACGTACAGGTGGTCTGCTGTTTCATCAGCATATACATTACAGTAGTTGTTAGAAAATTCTGCTAGTTGGTCATATCTTTATGAGTACTGCTGTCCAGTATCACCTTATGTATAAGAAACAGACTACTTTGCTTTAGAAAGCTTTTTCAGCTTCTCACATATTTTATATGAAATTGTATCAGTTCCTAGTTATATAGAAATAAGAAAAAGGTGAATGATTCATTCATGAAAATGAATGGATTAATTAATACAAGTAGCTGCCTCTAAAAGTCCTCTCATCACTATATCAGGATCACCACAGATTTATTTATTTCATTTTATTTCTTTGGATTTTAGGTTGTTTATTGACATACAGTGCTGTGAAAAAGTATTTGCCCACTTCCTGATATTTTTTCACATATTTGTCACACTTAAATGATGAAACGATTTTTCAGCAACAGCTGTTTTCAGCTGCATCATGTGAGCCTCTTAGTCTGAAACTGTCAGTAAACCCTAGTTTAATGACAACCCTAAACTAGCTAGTAAATAGGATTATTTTAGGAGTATTTGAGAATCTAAACAACCAAATATTTCCCTTGAGAAAGGAAAGGGAAAGCATATTAGAACAGACATGAAAGTAATTATTGGACTTTCATTAGCAAAGTTGCTCGAAGCGTCTTAAATTAATGCTAATGTTGCTTCATGTTTGCCAGACGTGTAAAAGACAAAGTTAAAACAAAGGTAAATATTTACATCAGTCAAGTAGAAGCAGACTTTCTAATAATGTGTAAATACACAAATGTGTGCTAACATGTTTGTTTCTTTTGTGTTCTGTTGTTTCACAGCCTCGTGGTACAAATATATAAATGCCCTACAGCACTTTAAAGCTGCTATAGTGAAAGTTTTTATGTTGATATGGACCTTATGGTGGTTTATAATGTGAAAGAGGTCACTGTGAGTGACAAACCTACAGAAAATGATGGAGTGTTCTGGAGTGTTCATCAGCTCTAGCGCTTGCTTTAGGTTCATGGTTGAGGTTGTATGACCTGCAGCTTTAATATTTTGATTGAGTCTCACTTCAGCCTCAGCCCGAATGCACAAAGAACCAAATGGCAGATAAAACCAACAACCAGCTAAAAAAGACTTGAGAGTTTAAATAGACCAGGAATGAATGTGTGTTTTCCTGCCTGTTTGCTTGATGTGTGAATAAGTGAATAATGTTGGTATTTTGGGAAAAAGTGGATGTAGTTTCAGTATCTAATCTCTCTCTCTGTCTCCTTCAGAAACCAGCTAACATCCTAGTGATGGGGGAAGGTCCTGAACGAGGAAGAGTTAAAATTGGTAAGGACGACAGCTTGACTGATTCTGATTTTCAAATTAGACAGATAACACATACTACTATCGCTATGGCAGCGGGTCAGTGAGGCTGTTGACTTGTTTGAGTGTCTTAACGTGTGCAGCGTTTCACCTGCTCTCTCAGAGGTCAACAGGCAACTCAGATCAGTGCTATTACATAAGCCAGCTGGCCAAGAGACTGTTGGAGGCTCCCGCTGCAATGCTGAAACCTATTTTTAAGTTATTGTTTTAGTGCAATTAGATCCTCTACAAGTGGTACTGATGAGACTGTTACTGCACAGGGCTGCTCCAGCACAAACTGATTTTACTGAAACAAAGTAGTGAAGCAAATCAAACTTCCTAAAGCTTTTTATAGAATAACACTCGCTGAATATAATTCACAGATTCAAGATTCAATTATGCAAGGATATGAAGATAGACAAAGAAGAGAGTGAGAGATTTTTTACTCTTGAGTTTGGGCTGTATAGAAATGTTTGATAAAACTGAGCCAGAATGTCATTTTGGCAAACAGATTATTTTATTGAAATCTTAATAAGAGAGTGCTCTTCTTTGTGGTTTTAAACAACAGAGGTGATGATTTGCTTTAGGTTGAGCTGTTTTAGGTGTTTGTACTATGTTTAATGACTCAGCCACATTAGCATTAGTGTTTGTTCACTAACTGCACCTGTCTTCTCCCCCCCGCCTCCTGTAGCCGACATGGGTTTCGCCAGACTCTTCAACTCTCCTCTCAAACCTCTGGCGGACCTTGACCCAGTGGTGGTGACGTTCTGGTACAGGGCCCCTGAGCTTCTGCTGGGGGCCAGGCATTATACCAAAGCTATTGGTGAGTTGCTATGATTGTATGTGTGTGTTTAAAACGTGAACATACAACCAACTCCAACAAAGTCTACATAAAAACAGAACAATGATGTAGGATTCTAACAGTGTGGTATACTGCTTCTTCTTTGTATAATAGAGCTTTAACTTCCATTTTTGGATGGCGCAGTGAACCTGAGCCCATACAGTGATGTCCAGTGATGTTTCTACATTGTGCACAGAGATTTCTCAAGATACTCAATTATGAGTATGATGATGATATATTTAAAGTCTTTATGTTCAGGGACATTATGCTGAAACTGTTTGACTCTTTTTAGACACAGTTTTTCACAGATTGGTGAATGGCTTCCCATCTTTACTCCTGGGAGACTCTGACTCTCTAAGATGATCTTTTTATCCGATCGTGTTACTGACCTGTTGCCGATTAACCTAATTTGTTACAAACTGTTCTTCCAGCTCTTGTTAGTACCACATGATTTTCTACCCTTTTGTTGCCTCTGTCCTCACATTTGAGATGTGTTGCTGCCAGTAATTTCAAAATTACTGTGTTTTTTGCTTACACTTTACATTTGAGATGTTTTCTATGTGAACAAAATATGAATTTATGAGGTTGGCAGATCATCACTTTCTGTTTTTGTGTAGATTTTACACTGTGTCCCAACTTTTATGGAATTGGGGCTGTAGAGCCTGGTTCTCTCAGGACTGTGGTCCATGATTGTTATGTACTGTAGATCTGTGTTATTTAATGAGTGTGTTGGCTGAGAAGGTCTGAGCGCCCATGTGATCCATGATCTTCACCAGAATGAAGCAGCTGTGTCTATTTTTATCATTCCTGGAAGAAGAAACAACACTCAATGGTTCACGCTGTGCGGGCGACACTGTGCCTCAGACACACAGTTTGACTGTGGATGGGGACGTGTGCTGCGTGTCATGCTCCTTTCTCTCCCCTTGTTTCTAACCTTCCTCATCACTACCAACTGTCTACTAATTGTTAACCTTACAAATGTTTTTATATTTACCATTAACAATCTGTGTTGTACAAATGTAGAATCTATCTTCCAACACACTTGAAAAAAATGGAACCCAATAATTCTGGGAAGACTAATGCGCTGTAGCTAATGTACAAGAACACTCAGACTAAGTGGCGCCTTTGTGTGTGTGTGTGTGTGTGTGCATTAGATATTTGGGCAATTGGCTGCATCTTTGCGGAGCTGCTAACGTCAGAACCCATTTTTCACTGTCGCCAAGAAGACATCAAGACCAGTAACCCCTTCCACCACGACCAGCTGGACAGAATATTCAGCGTCATGGGTTTCCCCGCAGGTCTGTATAACCACACACAGCACAATGCAGTGAACTTTTGAGTATGCACAAGCAGTAAAATCTGAGGAAAGTCCTTTTTAAATAATCAGTCCGTTTGTTCTGTTACTGCATTTGTTAAAGCATCACCTTGGATGTGTGATTGTACCTTCCACAGACAAGGACTGGGAAGACATTAGGAAAATGCCGGAGTACCCCACCCTGCAGAAAGACTTCAGGAGGACAACGTGAGTGGATGCTGTGATGATGTGACCAACATCAATCAATCAATCAATCAAGTTTATTGTCATATGTACAAAGTACAGTATACAGAGCACAATGAAATGCTTACTTGAATACCATTTTCACAGGCAGAACATAAAAGACATAGCAGACATAGCAGTGCAGCAATACAATAAAACACAGTCTTGGATAAACACAGTTTTAGTTCAAGTTGCATAAACGTAAAGTGTCAGAACCTCATAGTCCAGTGAATGAACTGCGTCTTTGTGTTGTCTGCTCTAATAGGTATGCAAACAGCAGCTTAATCAAATACATGGAGAAGCATAAAGTCAAACCGGACAGCAAAGTTTTCCTGTTGGTACGTGCACCCGCACGCACATACACACACACACTATACATGAGAAATGTACAAAAAAGAAGTAATGTCTGCTTTTAAGGTAATGCACACAGTACATTTGTGTGAGTGAGTGTCAGTCAGTTTGTCTGACAAAGATGTGTTATGTGCCAGTTAGAGCTGCACGTTATGAAGCTTTTGTTTCCAGGTGACCCTAAAGTGACTTCTTATATTGGCCACAAGTGGATTTGTAGAATATTCAGATGAACAAAAGAGAGTTGTCGAGCATTTGAAAGTTCTTTATCTACTGTACATGTTGGCAGTTTTTACTTCCCATTCGTCCAGATGTGTTGCTAATAATAAATACATTCTAGGAGCAGATATGACTCCTACTTAACATCCCCATCATTTAAAAAAACCTATATATGTAAAACAGGGCCCCGCATCTCACCCAGTGACAGCTGGGATAGGCTTCAGCACTCCTGCAACCAGTGGTTAGGATGATGGATGGATATATGTACAACATGTTGATGAAGTATTATCACTAAGTATTATTTAGTGATACAATATGTAATTATTTTTAGGGATATTTTAATGAGAAATATTCTATTTTTATTGGAATACACAGTTCACTAGGGCTGTAACGATTCTCCAAACTCACAGCCCACTTTTTTTGTTCCGTTATTTTTAGTCCACAGGTTTATAAAATCATAGACTAGAATTTGGAAGCTGTTGTTTTCAGAGTGCTTTTGAAACATGGATGACACTTAGTAATGTTCCTGAACGTGTCACCCGAGCTGAAGCTGACAGACAACTCAGGCTATGCCTTCCCTCTTTATATCAGATTTGTGGCATCAGGGGGCCTCTATTAAGTATGAGCGGTGGGATGCCAGTGGTGGTGATTGGGGGGAGACGGTGGACATTTGTGAAAATCAAATCAAAATTAAAATGAAATACAATTTAAAGTGCCTTAGAGGTGATTGAGAAGTTAAGAACAAGACTCAGCAAATGAGGGAAATAAAACTTAAAACAACGCAACTTATGTACAGAGAAAAACCATGACACATAATACCATAATAAAAATAAAAGTCTATTAAAAATTAAAGAATTAGAATTGATAGATCAATAAAATAAGTTCAACTAAATTAGATGTGAATGAAACATGAAATCAGTGACTCTCAGTAGTTGTCAGATCCTCAGGCAGACTGACTCACTGTGTGTTTTTCTCCAGCACTTGGAACATTTGATAGACTTGTACCAGAGGACATTTGATACACTGGAATCACGTCAGACAAATAAACCATGAAGTGCTTTAAAAACAAGTGAACGACTTTTAAAATGTTCTCGCTGCTTCTGGCACAGTTTCAGAACTCTTACATTCCTGCTGTTCATGTATACTATTACACACAGTTACACACACTGTACGTTTGCTCATTAAAGATGTGAAAAGCAACACTGTAACCTCACAGTCATGTGACACTGCTCATGTTGTTCCTGTGTCTCCAGCTCCAGAAACTCCTCACCATGGACCCGACCAAAAGAATCACGTCGGAGCAGGCGCTGCAGGACCCGTACTTCCTGGAGGACCCTCTGCCAACCACTGAGTGAGCTTTGTAAACTTATGCAGAGAGTTTTGCTTTGTCTTGATTTAACAAAGGAAAAACAGAATTTAAGTATGAGGAATGAGTTTGTTCTGGTTGTATCCTGTGTTTAGAGGCAGCATGTTGTATGTTAATGGAGAAACATTGTAATCACTGACTTCTCTCTGATTGTGTCCAGTGTGTTTGCTGGGTGTCAGATCCCCTACCCAAAACGAGAGTTTCTCAATGAGGACGAGCCAGAGGAGAAAACAGAGAAGGTAATTATCCCAATTTCACCTGGGAGACAACAAGTCACAGCATGGAAAGAGTTTTGAATTTGCACTTCTGTTAAGCCTTTAAATGTCATACCATGCACGGTGGTTTTCAGAATGAGAAAACCACAGAGAGGAAAACCAAGCAGCATCATCGTGTTAAATGTCAATGCCCCAAGTCCACTTGTTGCAACATCCTGTTTATAAAAATAAAACACTACACAGCAGAGCTGCTGATACACTGCTCACACGTATATACGTGGTGTTAATGCAAAGCCTGTGCACAAAGATGAGCCATAGATTGACTTACAACAAGGAGACAGTAAATATCCCCTTTCCAGTATATTGTGTAGAATTGGAGGCATAACAGGGCTTCTGTTAATATGCAGAAGAGACACCTGTGAATCAGTAGAATAGTGTGAGAACAGTGGCATGACCGTACGCTGCATTCCCTCTATTCCTGTGTGCACAAGGCAAAAGAACAGGTGCAGCTAATAGAGAAACGCCTCCACAGCACTGCAGAGCTCCACAGGAAACCTTTACCTTGGTTCTTTTATTGTAATTCAATACATTATGCATTTTTTAGCAGAAACAGAAAATTCTTTGTTGTTTTGCAGTCGCACGTAAAGTTTTCATGTAGCAGATATGAAGAAGTTTTTCTCAGTTGAAAGGTGACGTCAGCACAGTAGGCAGCGTGTCAGTGTTGTGACAGCTGTGACTGGGGATCAGTTGTCCATTAGAGTCCAGAGTCCAAAGACTCCAAATCTTTCTAGTGGCACCATCATCTATGTGCATGTGTCATTATTACTTTTAAATGATTTGAATCCAAATCAAGACTTTTGGACACAGATTTAGCAGACAACTGCTAACTGGGATCAAATCATCAAAGAACTGCAACAGGTCGTGAATATAGCCGACAGGATAACAGCACTGGCACAGGGACTTCATCTTCATCTTCATCTTACACACTCAGTGTATACTTTTACAAATGTAGAGCGCCAGAGCAACATCTCCTGACATTTAACACTGACAATGGTAGTTGTCAGTAGTTTATGCGGTTTTTAAAACTCTTACCATTCAATGTAGGTAGTAATTGCAAAATTTCACCATGTCTCCATCCAAGCATGAAATAAAACTTAATAAAACTGCACAAACTACTCATTGACTGTTTCTCAGTTCTCTCTCAGCTGTACACTGTACACTCACTGTACAAACCTTGTAATAACGTAAAAGTACAGTGTCGCGTTATAACGTAAAAGTACAGTATCATATTATAACATGAAGTATATCTTGTACTTTTCTCGTTATACCCAGAAAAGTATCACGTTACTGGACTTAGGTGAAGTCCCAACTCATCTCCTTTTCCCTGTCTGTTCATAAACTCTGTCATTAACAGCAGTCAGTGCGCCATCACACACGTGCCAGCACAGGGGCTAACTACAGTCAGCAGAGTTCACTGTGTATATGAACGCTGTCATGTGATGAAACCTCCCAGGATGACTCAAACAGACACTGTACACGGTGTTCATATACTCGACAGACAGCAAATGCTTGGGGAAAAGGAGTCGAATCATGACCTCTTTCCATATGAGACAAATAAAATCCATTGAATTGTACCCAGATGTAATGAGTCTGTTGTCCTCTCATGACTCAGTCACGTGGAAAGCTTCACAAGGTGAGCTAACAGTACAGATGTGACCACTTCAACTGGCTACTTCTGACAATGTGAAAACATCTGTGTAAAAATAACATGTTTTTGTGACATGAACCATCATTACAGTCCACATACCACTTTGCTTGTCTGAGCAGCTGTACAGTCATTTCTCTTAAGTTTGTTTTTGCCAAGTTAGAAGGTGTTTGACTCATATCTGTGTGAAAGTGGGTCACAGAGCTGTGCAAAAGAAAAGAACGTAGAGGAAGCAGAGTTTAATACAAAAAGACCAAACTCGTTTCACACACATAGTTTCTGGCTCTAACTCACTTGTGTTAAGCCTCTGTCATTTGCCCCGTGCTTCCGTCTGCAGAACCAGACCCAGCAGCACCAGCAGACAACAGGCCAGACTCAAGCCCAGAACCAGCAGCAGACGGCAGCCCAGCAGGCGCCCTCCCAGCAGAGCTCTGCCCAAACTAACGGCACCGCCGGAACCACAGGGGCCACCGCCGGCGGGGGTTTACAACACGGTCAAGATCAGGGGCCGCCCAACAAAAAACCTCGCATTGGGCCCTCTGGGGCCTCCTCAGGCACTGGGGTACTACAGTCAGAGTACCAGGTTAGTGAGATTTTTACACCAGCAGATTGAAGCAAGATGCATTATTCAGAGAGAAGTGGTTGTAACATGGAATAATAATAAAGTTGTTCAGTGAAGTTGACAGTGAACTTGTTATTCCAGTCTAGTGGTACTTTTGGTGGACCAAACTGGATTGTTTTTGACTCCACCCAGCTGAGGCTTGTCTAAGCAGCTAACTGAAAATGAAACAGAGCAGGGGACGCTATGGTTCCACTATGGGGTAATGTGAAAGTCAGAACCACAGTCTCCTGGGCAGAAAGACAGTATGACATATGACTTTAGCTTGAGATGTGGTGCAGCATTCCACTTTGCAGCTTTGATGCACAGACAGTGCCTTCATGGAAGAGTCATTGCATGGAAAGGTCAGTGCCTGAGGTGTGCAAAGCGACCTCAGAGACAGATACAGTTCAAAGTGAGAGAAAAAGCAGCAGCATTTAATGTAAAGAACACCTCACATTAGGTTGAGCACAATTGACACAGGATTAAATGATTCTTCTATATTTTAACTTCCACAAACAAAAAAAAGTATTAACATTTGTTGACTTTAACCCAAAGCTATAGGAAGAATTGACAGTATTTCAGGAGCACTTTTTTCTTCCCTCCAGCAGTGGGAACTTTTGTTTGTTACTCTGGCGTCGGTTTTATCTTTGGCTCGAGTCTTATCACAGTCCCAGGGAAGAGGGTGATGTCTGAGTGGTGGGGCTGCTGTGAGGAAATGTGGCATTGACAGGGAGAGCGTGTGTTGATGAGAGCACAGAGCACGGTGTGATAGAGGTGACCGCTGTGACCTCTGCTGTGTCCATATGAGTGTGCTCTATTGGCGAGGCCACGTGGAGGCGAGGGTGTGTGACACTATCAGGTGCACATATAAGTATATCACATATGGAGATATTTATAGCAGGGGGTGAGGCTACGTGTGAGACGGCCTCAGCAGATATTTAAATAACAGCAGGAGGGTGGCTACAGCACCCTGTGACTGTGCTGTCACTGTCAGTGTCCTACTTTTCCCCTCATTGATCCCACATTCCACTATCCCACAGGCAATCCCACTCTCACTCATTCTCCTGAACAGAAACAGTGTTATGACATGTGACCTGAGCTGTTCAGTGTAGGCAAGCAGTCAGTTCAGCGTAGGGCCCCGTTCCTCACAGCCAGCCTCACAAATCCTACTCCGGCCTGCTGTTCAGTCTCATTGTCCAACGCGTAATGACATGTTTTTCAACCGGTGAAAGTTGAGTCTAGAAAATTGGGGAACAAGAGAAGATGGAGAGAGATTGGGGGGAAAAAAAAGACATAAGAATTGTTGCAGCAGAGACCAAAATATTCAGATTTATAATACTTAGCTCAGTTGCAAAACTGACTTCTTTGACAACTTTTTTGCGAAACAGCTCAGACTCTGTCAGGTTGTATGGTGGTTGCAGCTCTTTCAGCCACAAATTCTGCACGTGGATTAAGGTCTGGGCTCTGACGTGGACACTCCAGAACAATAACACTGTTACGTCGAGTATGCTGGGGTTCAGAGTCTTGCCCTCTGCCTTCACTCCTTTATAGGCACTGTGAATCCCATAATTCCCATAATGCAGTTAAATTTCCACATTGTCCTTGGCTAGAATGTACAGTTACGGAATTGTTAACCCCCTTTATGAAATCCAAACAAAACCCTTCAATTTTCCATGGAAATGATTATAACCAAAACTCCACTAAGTTTGATTAAGATATTTTACTGATTAGCTGAGAATGAGATCTGGGCTCTGAAACGGCGTAACGGCATATTTCTTTACATTCCCCTTTAAAATGTCAAAACATAATCTTCCTTCTTCATGATCCTATGCGCCCAAACAAGGTTCACTGTACCTGTAGCCCCACAGCATTATGTCCCCACCACCAGGTTTTCAAGTCCAGATCAGGCCAGCAACAGTCATGTTGGCAGAGATCTGTGGATTCTTATTGACGTCTCCCATTTTTTTCCTCTCCAAAAGGTTTGGAAAACTTTTGACCACGCCCAGGTTTATGTCTAACATAATTTGTTTGTGTGTGCTTTGCAATTATGGAACGTGAAGCTGTTCTAGACACGGTGAAAGACTTCCCCCTTAAGATGAGCATCCACTATCTTCTTTCCAGTTCTTTGCAGAGTTCCAGACTGATTTATTTATGTTTGAAGAGGTGAAGAGTACTAGTTGTCCCTCCCAGTCAAGATTTCCACTGTGCCACTGGCTCTGTTCATTATAGTCCCTTAAGTAAAGTTCAGTGCTGATTGGTTGTTCAGGTGTGATATGAAAGCATATGGAAGCTAATGACTTTGTCATTTTAGTTTTTTCTTGTTTCATTTCAACACTTGTTCTTTTGGAAGCAATTAAACCATAAAGACTTTTGTTAATGATCATTTCCAAAAGTTGAGGGTTTTGTTTGATTAATAATTTGTCCACAGGGTGTAATTCTGACTTTTCCATTCATTTGTAGTCTTCGACTGAGAGTCTAGGTTACCCTGGTGATGTCGCCATGGACACATGCAGCGTCAGAGTCGTTAAAGTCATTAATCGCAGCTCTATTTGAAAACACATTAAGTTACATCTGCTCACACACGGTGAGTTTCAACATTAAGAGACTCACTCCTGTGTTTTCTCTTCACTCATCAGCACTCCAGCTCCCGCCTTGGTTACCAAAGCAATGTCCAAGGCTCCACCCAGCCCCAGAGCACCATGGGATACTCGTCGTCTTCCCAGGTGAGCTCCCAGTACACCCACCAGACCCACCGTTACTGAGGCTCCCGGTCCCTCCCAAACCAGCAGAGGAGCCCCCTCCTCCTCCTCCTTCAGCAAACCCTCAACAACCTCAGCAGGTGTCTTCGGACCCCATCGGCAACCACATCCCAGTTGGACCTCCCTCTGTGCGTTACATCATTCCAAGTCCACTATCCACCTTTTTCAAAGCCTCCCTCACCTTTGACCTCCTACCTGACGGCCTTCAGCGGCACTGCAACGCGAAGGCCAACAAACATAGGAACCAAAACGTTCTAACTAGGAGTTGGTCCTCATTGGGCCGCTGAACCATTTTTAAAACTGAAAATAATGTAAGATAGATGTGAAGTCACACACACAGACTCTAAACCAAGGCACTTACAAACACGTTCCTCATGAGGAAGAATCGCAGCTGTGTTCATATATGTACATTACATAGCATCTTTTTGTATTTGATTTGTTTTCTCTTGCTTGTTTGGTAGAGTTTTCAAGTTTACCTTGATAGTTGATGTCATTGTAAATATTGCTATGTATGGAAACTATCAGATGAAAGGAAACACAGGAGGAAAAAACCCTTTACTGTCATGTCTAGTGTACTATTACCTTGGATAATCAAAAGAAAAGTTTGAGCTAACCCTGTCCTTTTACGAAGAAAAAAAAAAGAGTTGACATTTCTACACATATTAATCAGCTCTTTAGCTGATGCAATTGCAGGGAAATATTAAATGCGCAATTTAACTTCTTATTATAGGGTTTCTATATTTCGACCTCTCTTTATCTAGATTTGGACCTTAAGAAGCATCTTTTTACAGCTCTGTGTTCTGTATATTCTGATTCACTCCACTACCTTTAGAGATGAGGATCACGTGACAGCCAGGCTTTGTTTTCTCTGACGACGACAGCGTCTGCAGGACGCTGGACGCCTCTTGTTTGTGGCCAGCAGCTTCGCTTTGTCTTCTCCTTCAGGAGCTGTTGGTGGACACTTTGCTCTGACACCCATCTTGTTGTGGACACTCAAGACTTTCAAAGTGTCTGAACATGAACGTGCGCATCATTGTACAGGGCAGCTAATGGTATGGCCCCCCCCCTCCACTTATATGCTTCTTGAAACGGTTACTGCCTAATGTCAGATTGATGTTGTTTTAAGGTTTTATTATCACTGTTGCCTTGTGAGTGTGTTTGAGTTTGAGTGTGAGTGTGTGTGTTTGTGTACAGTTTTTTTTATGCATGTTGTCCTTTTACTTATTAGAACTGCACTGACCGCTGAACCAATCTGCAATGAGCTGGAACAAATGTGGGGTGAGTTTTCTCACCTGAACACCCATCCTCTTCCACTCCAACCCATTAGATAAGCACTGAGCAGACATTTAATTGAGGCTACGGCACATTCATTGTCAATGGGTGCGTTTTTTAATACATACAGGCAGTGATGGGCTGTAAATACATAAAGGAAAGTGCTTTTAAGTTTATTACTCAAGTACTGCATTTAAAAGACGTTTCTGAAAAGCAGTCACTGTCTTGCTGAGAATTAGACAAGAACTTTGTGGGTCCCTGAGGCCTTTGACAGTACCTCTCCACATTAAGATATGTTTTGGAGAACAATTCTGCTAAAAGAAAATTAACAAATAGTCACATAGTGTAGCTTGAAAACTTAACAAAATATATGATCACTTTTCAATTTATTATGCATTTTCCAGAGAAAACCTCTTCTTTTTTGTGTTTGAATATTCAGAAAGCTAGTGCACTGACACACCTTAAACTTTCATACATGACAGAAATAAGAAAAGACTTTTAGGACCCAACTGTATATAATATAATTTTATGTTTAAGACTACAACTTTTGTACTGAACTGCTCAGCTTTTTTACAAAGTACTTCAAATTAGCTGCACCACGACTAGAGTAGCTGCAGCAACATGCTACTTTATCACATCAGTAATAATAATTTAGTAACAGAAACTGAATGTAACACTATGAAAAGAGACACTCTTCAGTACTTTTACTTGCATTTCTTAAATATACTGTATAGAAAGTATATTTGCTGAAATTACATAATTTACCTTTAGTAGTTAGAGTATTTTTAGATTGTTATATTACTAATTATACTAATAGCAAAGGGTCTTATAACTTCATGTACCACTGAGTGAGATTTTCCTGCTGCTTTTCATTTCCAGACAGTTTGCTCCATCCTCACTGACCCTGCTCAGTCACATGACCAGTTAGTATTAAAGAACGCACCCAATGACTGACTGTGGATTAGGAAACACTGACACCTTCTGGATGAAAACAGAACCGGACCTCTGTCCTTTTGTGAAACCGCAATTTTACAAAAAGATAGAAATTATGCTTTTAGTGTTAACTTATGACATTGTTGCGTCCAGAATCGCAGTCGCGTGTCACTGGTCCTCAAAGTAACACCTGCTCGGCTCTCCGTAACACAATACTGAATATTATTTACATCTCATCTCTCTTTAGATATCCCCTAAAGATTTTCTGTACTAAAATGAGCCTTTGCCTGTGATTCAGCTCTAGAAAAGATTTCCTCTCCTGTTCCAGACTGTCTTTGTCTGCAGGTGGATACATTACAGAATACAGATGTTACAGGTTCCATCCAAATTGTGTCAGTTCTGCACAAAGACACGTGTTGTTTTTTAAATTCCATTCCTTTTTAAAGAGAAGAAAACAACACGGAGTTGACTGGTGTTTGTAGTAAATGCAGCTGACGTTTGCAGAATCCTGACAGTGTCCTTGAGAATCCGAAGAGTTTTTAAAAAATAATAATATTTTGAACATTGAATATGATGTTTTTAAAAGAAAACAGGTATCTCTGGTGTTTGACAAAACCTTTTGCAGACCGGATCTGTATATTTTACACATATTTAAAGCTGCGTTAATTGACTGTTTTTGGCCACTTAGGGGCAGTGTAAGAAGCTGAAAACACAACAAGGCATATTATCACCTTACAGAGAGACAAAGTCACCTTCAGACCAGCCTCTGAGTCACTCTGTCAATTTGTCAGTGAGCATTTTCATTGGTCTTTCACAGGAAAATAAAAGAAGTGGAGCTCACAGGGTTGAAAACCAAAACAATAAGCTAAAAGAGGCTAAAGTGCTCTGTAGATCTGATGGGAATTGCAGAGTTGAGTGATAATTCTCATTCACCAAAAGCATCACTTTACACATTAGACAGTTATTATGTTATACATACATAGTTACAAAAATATGAAGTAATGCAGCTTTAAGGACAGACTTCAGGTAATACATTTCCATACAGAATGGGCATGTAAAGCGTTTTGGAAATGACCTCCTCATACTGTATGTTGCTTTAGTTTTAGTTTTCCGGTTCCTCTTTTCCAGGCTTGTGTTCTGACAGTCTGGCAGACAGCTCCGATGGGGTGGGGTGGGGGGGATGCAGCCTGTTCAGTTTTATCTGATGGGGATCAAAACCAGCAGCTATTCAAAAGGTTTTCTCCTCCCTTTAGTGCGTGTCTCTGAAGTCAAACTGACCCGCAACGAGGATACATTAAGACACTTTGTTGTAAATTTCTCTCTCCACGAGGTGTCACAAGTATTACTTAGCACGAGGCTCCAGTGGGAGACAAAATACTGTCAAACAACTCCTATGCAAAAAAAACTCCCAGACTAAAGCTTTCACCTGTGCTTAGGTTTTGCAGTTGACAGGTTTTATTATATTTTGATGGATGATGTGTATTTACTCCTTGTGTAATATTGAATACAGTAGTCCAAGACAGCGCTCACTTATGTCCTTTTTTCACAGCATTTTGAAATGTACTCTAAATGAACTATTGTAAAGAAATACGTATATATATCGATAGAATACAATCATATTTATTATTTCCATACATCTATGAATAATACCCATTTTGAACCTTTCCTCTGCCTTAACTATAGTAGCTATAGAAAGGGACCTCTGTCAGCCCAACCAGACATCACTAGACCATATTTCTGGTTCTGTTAGGGTTCTTTCATCTCTACATGCTCACATGAAATCACGTCTAGTTACTGAATGTGTTATTGCCACCTCAGTGTACAGTACAATGAAGGTCGACGCCGATGTCTGGGGGATCACTCACTGGCTTCTCGTGCTCTGTCACGCAAATGTTAAATGTTCCACAGCGTCACTGTTTTTTTCAGGATTGATGATGATGATCCACGTTTTTGATTTGTGTGGACTGTGCCTTTTTTCTTTTTCATCTTCTGAAGATGTCATGGGAATTTTAAAAATTTCTATTCAGTGTTTTTATTTTTACTCCTCTGTTAGCTTGTGGAGTCTTTTCCTTGTCTCCTCTTTTATTTCTTCTCATTGCAAAGTAGCATATTGTTATTTACACAATGTGGAAGCTAGCAGTTAAATATACAGTATGTTTTATTTCACCTCTAAAGACTGCAAACAATCCTGATGCAGGGTTATCTTCTCTTCTAACACACGTTGTCCTCACGCATTACTGAAGCGTAGTTATAAGTATGTTTTAAAATGCTGTACAAAAACAAACACATTTTAAGAATTTCTCATTGAGATATTGAAACAAGAATTGTCTTTTAATGCACTGTTGTTGCTCAAATATTTAGTGGTAAAATAAAAAAAGTATTTAATGTTTTTTAATGTCTTGCTTTAGACACTAAAGTTCTGGCTATGAAAGTTTGAGACTCTCGCGTGTGTGTAGATACGGACAGACACATTAGTACACGCCTATATGAGAATCTAGTGCACGTCTAGGCTGCTTTGTCCTTTCGCATCTCCTGTTTGATAGTATTGCATGTGCCTGTCTTTTGCCAGCAGAGAACATAAACACTTACCGTCGCCCTCGCCACAGTTTGTACAGGCAGACAGGCACTCCATCTGCAAAGCTGAGCTTCTGCGATGCCTTCAATGCCCGTTGTGCCATTCAAATAACGAGCATTGTTTGGCTCGTGTCACAAAATGTGGTTACAGTAACCCTCTATCCCATCAGAGCATCTTTTACTAAGCAGCTGTAGAAGAAAATTTGAACATTTTGGTCTGAGAAAGACGAACTAATAATAACAATAGCGACTGCTGTTTAATTAAGCATTTTTAGATGAAGATTGATGCACTTTGCAGTCCCCGAGGCTCTCATAGAGCTGCACCAGCTTTGCAGGTCGGGGTGTCTGTCCACTCTCCTACATTCTCTCTGTATTATCTGTGTGTGTGTGTGTGCACACACAAGTATAAAATATACATATGGCCTAAATGTGTCGTCTTTTCATAGCATTTATAGATAAGGCAGCAATAGCTCAACGTGGTAACATAAAAAACATTTATTTAGCTGCTTTTGTGCAAATCTCACTGTACAAATGACTGTTAAATGAGAAAAAGTCATGTATATTTATTTTATATCTTCTATTATAATAAAAATCTCTTTTGTCTCAATCACTTTGATTTGTACAGGAGTTGTGACAATGCAGCTTCTGTCTTCTTCCTGCAGCTGATCACCACTGGATGTCACCCAAGTGTGACGGGTACTGGGATAGATGCAGTAAGTTAGTGAACTGCAGCTGCTACAGCACCGTCCTCTAGAGAGAACTAGAATGCCAAAAGTAACATATATAATTAAAGGACAACTGCATGTTTTAATCTATAAACTGTAATTCACCTGCTGCAGCTTACTTTTCTCTTGACTTTTCCAAACAATAAGAAAACTCATGCAGTGCAGCCAAATGTTTTTCAGACCAGTAGAACAGGTTGTAGGCTGTGAACATCAGTCAAGCTGATCAAGTTAAAACTGTCTTCTCCACCTGCATATTTTTTGAGTTTGATGAATAATTGTAGAATGTTTCATAAATTGAACAGGGGCTCTATGATATATTGGTATATGCAAATATAGTTGTTTTTTTTTTTCTTCAAATAGATGCACATTGTGTTACTATTCTGCTAAATGAAAAGTAAAATGTTACATTTCTGATGTAATTGACTTGCTTTTACAATCTCAAACACTGAGTCACAAACTATCATGTACATCACACGTAAACACACAAACATATCCTGAAGCCTTCACTGATTATTTGGTATCTAGTGGTTAGCTCGATGCTAACATTACATAGGAAATGCCATAGATGGGCTAAAGTGTTAGCACCGCAGCCGTTTCTCCTGCACATCAAAGTTTCTCACACAAAACTCTGAACCTTTACACACAACAGATAACAACTTCTTTCAGGCTCCGCAAGAAACAATGAACATAAGGTGGAAAAGACACCAGTTTAGCTTAAAGGCTTTTTCCAGTGGAGAGAAACTGCAGCAGGTCTGCTGGTACAAAAACACATGCCTGCCTTAAAGAGACAGCACAGTTAGAGTATTTCTAATGAACCTGGCGCCTCTGTGATACAGAGGTCATACAGCCTTACTTACTTATGGGGAAAAAAGGGCAGATTTAAAACTAAATCTAAATATTTTACAGTACGTTTGTGGAAATTATATTATATATAAATTATATATTGTAACTCAGAATTTATGGAAACCGAATGAGAATTGCTGGTGTCTTCTCCTTGTAAGTCGCTTTGGATAAAAGCGT
>JAUBNQ010000016.1:1760899-1773842 GCA_032353495.1 Ctenopoma kingsleyae
ACACACACACACACACACACACACACACACACACACACACACACACACACACACACACACACACACACACACACTTGCACACAAACACTCTGATAGCCTTGTTTTCAAAAGTAACTAAAAGCCGAACAGGCTGTTTTGCAGAGTTGATCCCAGCTCAGTGTACACTGGGAGGCCTGGGCTTCATGGCACAGTTGAGTGCAATTTGGGATCTGCTCATGAAGTGTGGTTTGTTTCTGTTCTGGAGACATTGCCTGGAACAAAAGAAGTGCTTCAGACTGTACGGAGCTCATGTGTATGCTGAATATACTTTCAGTGAATGTGTTGTCTGCTAATGTTGTCATTAGTATGTTGAATTTGAATTGATTAAGGAAAATATTATTGTCTGAAGTGTATTTATCTGAGTAAAGTGGTAATTTCTTTCATTCAGAACACATAAACTGGTAATAGCATTTAAGATGTATTTTCTAATCTTGGCTCAACCTTTCAAGATGTTTTAAGACAATCTTGTTGAAGATGCACAACTGTTTCAAGTTTCCACTGATGTCACAATTGCAGTTTATCTTAAAGTTTATTTTAGTAGGACTTGTGACATTAATATGGTGGGAAATTACTTTGTTTCAATGCGTCACAGCTTTTGTAATGACTCAAAAAGCTCTTTTGTTAAGACTTGTCTCCTCAGTAAAGTTTTCATGTAAGTCTATGAGTGCCCTCTCTGTAGGCCTGTGGTAATTCAGCATCAATAAATCAGAAAGGAACAGTGAATGTATATGAGAAATTTGCAGAAAAATGAGGAAAGAATAGCATAGAGAGCGTGTAGCAGACCATCTGAGGCAGTGCTGTTTGTTTTCAAGAGCTACCATCTGAGGAAAGCCCTATTAATTGAATATTTTAATTTTTTAATTTGTCTTCCAACAATTACGAAAACATGATTATCAAGTTAAAACAATTAGTGTTCTACATTGTGTTTGCTATGATGTTACTGTATGATGCTGTTATAAATCCAGTACACCTCTTTCCTTTACAGTGGTACGCTTTCACTGCTCCCTAAAAGCCCAAACTCTCAGCCACGCTGTGGCCTGTTCATTTTATATTTATTGCATGGTATGATATTAACCAGCTGCTGACTTAAGCACAGCTTGATTTCCAATCATTGCTAACTTTAAACACTGAAGATGCTGATTCAGAACTAAAAGTTGGTCTTGATTTATTGACATGATATGAACATTTGAACTGGAAGATTCTGAAACTGATGACTGATGAGGTTAACTGATGGTTTTACTAGACAACGTGTCTATTCTGAAAGTTCTTCAAACTAGATTATCTCACATTGTTCAGGGGTGTTACAGAATGATATCTCTTACCTGACGTAGACGATCTTTCGTTACATTTAGCGCTGTTGCCCATCTCGCACAAACCCCTAATAGTACTGTTGTTGTGTTATCATGGAATTTGTGGGTTAGTTGGGCCTTATTTTGACATTTTTAAATAGGGGCAGCGATCATGACAAAAATTTGTGCATCCTTGGTTGCTGCGTTTTATCCAATTATCCGTAATAGAGAACAGTCGAGCAGACAACTATCATAATTGTGAATTAGATTTTTGCGATTATGGAGCAGCATGTGAAGTACACCATGCTCCACAGCTGAAACCACTTTGTGTTACAGCTTAGCAAAGTGGCAACGTTTCCCGTATTATGTAGAACAGATCTATTATTATGAAATCAACTTTTGTTTTCTTTACATAAACATTTAGTGTTTGTGGGCATTAGTACCTGGCAGGTATTTTGAATTGACTTAATAATAGCACTCTTTTGCAAATGTACTAGTTATATTCATCATTATTTTTTTAAGCGGAAAATTGTAAAAATAATCAAAATTGATTCATGCACATGATTGGGTATTCTGAACAGTAGCTGATTGTGTATTCTGCTCTACATTACAGCACAGTGTGTGCACTACACACATAAGCATGTCTGTTGCTTCTTTGGAAGACTGGGGTGTCTGCCAGCAGCCCTCAACAACATCCACTGCCAATTAGTCCCTCTAATTTGTTTAAAATCTGCTGGACCAGCACATGGCAGTCAGACATTCCATGCTGCTGCTTCTGAAAGCTGTGGATGTTTCCTGAAGTTGGGATGTCATCCTGATTCCACTGCATTCAGTTAATTTTCATGTTTGAACTACTGTTTCTGCAGAAAACGTTTGACGAGGCCATCGCTGTCCTAAACAATCCTGAATAGACATTCCAGTCTTTGCACACTGAAGATAGAATGAGATGACATTTTGTTGCATGTGTGTGTGGTTTTTTTTGTTTTGTTTTGTTTCTAGTAATGTGTAGCGTCTTTGTTTGTGTTAGCTACTTTTGTCACAGTGTTGTACGAGCCGCAGCATCAGGTGCTGTGCTGATATTTCTGCCAAGGGCTCCTGTTCATTGTTTATCCACATTTTCTTTAGGCTTTAATTGATTTGAACGTTATAGGTGCATTCACTCTGGCAGAGTGAATGAGCCCATTGATGGAGTATGGCAGGCCTGCTACCTCCAGAAATGAGTGTGGGGCTGTGGGTCAATGCTTTGGCACAGTGACTAACAGCCTCAGCAATAGAAGCTTTGTCTCTATCTCTGCTGGCAGCACTGAGCTGCCTCACCAGTGCCTCCAGGGACCGCAGGGACTAACGTGCCTCCCTCACAGCCACCCTCACACATGTGCCAGCTGCAGGCCTATAATTACGAATCGTGAAGAGGTGTGGACCTTTTTGTTTTTGAAGCAGGGAAACAGCCTAACCACACTGTTGACCTGTAACTGGGTCAGTTGCCAAGTAATGAATTTCCTTTCCCACAACAGTTGAGCAGACCAGCCTTCTGAGGAGATTCTCAGTTGTGGACTGTTGTTTTCAGACTCTGGTGGTTACTCATACATTAAACATTAAACAAATAGATGTAACCTGATTATGTATCAGGCTTGAAAAGTGGTCATTGATTCTGGGTAATTTAAAGGCTTTGTTTTCTGCAGACTTAAGTTAATCTACTGAGATGGAAAATGCTTCACTGGAGGCAATAGAGCTTATTCTTAACATGTAATCTGAGATTTGGTGATGGTTTGCTTTTCCTTTGGTTTGCATTTAGAGGCTCTCCACACTGTGTTTCAGGCTTTTTTTTGACACATAATATGAATTCCACAGTCTGGTGGCATAATTGCTAAAGTTTCCATTTTCTTGTAGTGGAAAAGAAAGGAAAACATAGACTCATGGCTGATTTCAGAGCCGTCTAACAGATGCTTTCATGTTTTATTGTCCATACTTTCAATACATTGTTGAAGGAATGTTGTGCGTTTCTTTATATTAATATGAAATGCATCTTTCCTTTTTCATGACCATTCTCCGAGGACAGCATGGCTTCACCTCCTGTTGCCCTTTGATGCTGAACATGATCTCTACAAACCAGTTACCATCTTTGACGCGTAGCTCAGGTCTCCCTGAGTTCAGGCTCCTACATACAGCTGGCGCCCTGCTATTGACAGTAGCCAAACAGCTTCTCCTCTTATCAGCCACAGACGGATGTATTGCACAGCTGATTTATGACCTTTCAGTTATGACATTACACATCCTCACAGCCTAGATAAGACACAATCACAGCTGCTCACATAATGCTTTGTCTTACTGGCACCAATAAGAGGAAAGTGTTATTTGAAGCACATTATTCTCATCATAAAATAAGTGTCAGTAAATTTTGTTCTGGATTGTTTGAGACAATCTAACATGTCTCTAACATGTCGTCAAGAAACTCGTCACTTGTTCCTGTGCTCTACACCAACACATCATCACACTGTATAAATCGGCTCAGAGCAGAACAGGGTGTGCTTCATGTGTCACGATGTTTTGAATGGCATATCTGAACCTCCCACAGGAAGGTGTTTCGTAAGAGTGTGGTTTGAAGAAAAGTGTGGGGTAATACAAGACATGACTGTTATGCACTCACACTTTTACACTTTCAAGTTCTCATGACTCTTCGGTTTCACGTCACCCTTGTCTGTGTTTCTAGTCACCAAAGGTAGTAGGGTAATGGCTGGAGAAGTGTACGTCAGAGTTTGCCAGATAAGTTCCCTGCATTAGCTGTTTAAAAAATCTTTGTTTAAAAAAGAATCAATGCAAGTTTATGGAGCTTGGCTGCTGTAGTGGGTGTGCACAGTGGATAACTGTCCAGTAGTGTAGTTGTCTTGTCCAGCTCCCAGATATGAGTACGGCTAATGTTTAGATGAAGATAGAACCAAGCATGATTGTGCAGATAACGGGTAACAGCCAGCATTTGAAACATATGCTCAGTGCTGTTGGAATTTCAAATACAAGCGAGTGACAATGGACAAAGAAGGTTGCTTTCATGAATATTACTACTACACACAAAGGCAAATCAAAATGTGAAATGGGAAATGAGTTCACAGGGAAACACATGATGTCCCTTCATACGATAAAAAAGACCAGAATTACAGTGATACTGAACAAGTGTTACTTTACATTCCTCCTGAAGCAGGGGCTTGTAGATTTTGCACGATGGTGCAGCTGGTAAACGGCACATCTTGGATAGGAGGACTTTGTTGATATGAAGTTTAACAGCCATCTGTTGAAACTGGGGAGAAAGTTGAAGCTAAAGGCTACATGCAAAAAATATTCTTCATCTCAAGACAGTGACAAAGCAGTCCAATTAGTTAAAATGAGAAAAAACTAGAACTAAAATAAAATTAAGCAAGGAACAAAGCAAAGAAAAAACAGCAACACTACAAGAAATACCCATACATATTCATTGCAATTTTCCATTTACGTTCCGCTTCATTAAGGGATAAAGAGCAGGGGCAATTTTGTTTGGTTTGCATGTATTACCACACGATGATTACATAATAACAGTGAAGCACTTAACTATTTATTTATACATTTACCTCAGACTGCACTGCAAGTGCTGTTAGCATTGTCTTGTACTGGAGAGCGTATGTGAGCATTCAGCATTCTTATCCTTACCGTTTTAGGGTAGTCTTAGTTTTGAATGTGGTCAGTGTTTGTTCTGTTTTGATTTTATAGATTTGCAGTTTGTCCAGTGACAAGTCTGCATCTGTTCAGATCCATTTGTATCAACATAATGCAGCACCTAAACATGAACTTTACTTAATGCAGACGCTTTTATCCACAGTGACTTACAAGGAGAAGACACAAGCAATTACCATTCAGGTTCTGTAAATTTGTTACTACAAACTAAGAGCCCTGATAAGACCCAACTTGTCAAGATAAAGAACATGCTAGGAATTGTTAAGTGCTAGACAATTGTGTGTGTGTGCGTGTGTGTGTGTGCGCGTGCGTGTGTGTGTGACTCATTTGAAATACTTTTTAAATATGAAGTTAAACATTAACCTCAATCTGATCCATGATTTTCACTGTATGTGTTGAACATATGCTGCAAAGCCCCCTAGGAACCCTTTTCTCTGGTTAACCTACAGTTATGTGATGTTCATATTGATGTGCGTGTATCAGGGTCCTTTTGTTTTGCTGCAGCTTCTTGGGAATCAGCTGTTCTGCAGAACTACCTTTTGCTGGAGCCTAACAAATCTTTCTGTGGACGTTTGGCTCCAGATACACAAGTAAATGTTGATGTTAAGATCAACTGGAAAAGCTTCTGACATGAATGCTTGAGTTACTTTTTCATTGAACAGTAACAAAACACTGACAACAGCACATGTGACTGTGTGAAGGTTTTGACTAGAGAAAGGTTGGATTCAGTAATCTACATAAACTGTACAGCAACGACTTTGTAGACGTGTGTTTTCTGTCGTTCTTTCCATTCAGAAGATGTTCAAGATGGAGATGAATTGCTGCCACGCCTGATGCCCCAGTGCGCTGAACAGAGCAAGCAGTCCTGACCTGGCAACATACGAATGGCACAAGGAAGCCACCATATTGACATTCGGGTTTTGCATGACCTGCGCCAGAAGTTCCCTGAAGTCCCAGAGGGTGTCGTCTCTCAGTGCATTCTGCAGGTAAGGAGATTCAAGACTTCAGAGCCCAGCAGAATAGATGCTGTTGTTCACAGTAGATCTGCTCTCCTTTGTGTATATCTTTAACACATCTGTGTCTTTTGATTTTTTTTTTAGGGTTCTTATCTGAAACATTTATTGCCTAAAAGATAGTCTTTTTTTTTTTTTTTTTTTTCCAGAACAACAACAACTTAGACGCCTGTTGTGAGTACTTGTCCCAGGTCAGTCCGGGCTACCTGTACAACGAGGAAGGAAACCTGAGCTTTTCTGACGACCCCACCTTCAACAGGCTCCATAATCACATGACCCAGCTGAACCTGGGCCCGCAGTCTCAGAATGTGCACGTGGCCCCGGTTCGAGACGGCCTGAGAATGAACGGCAGCCGGACTCTGGCCCATAGCCTGAGTGACGGGCCCCTTCAGACAGGCCAGGCTCCCAACAGTGACTTCTATCCGCAGGAGCCCCAGTCAGCTCCAGTGCAGGTGCCCTCTAGCCTCAGTGTCTTTGGTGTGATGGAGCCCACACGCAAACCGCAGCCTCCACAGCACCTTGGACTCTACCCTCTGGGTGTCAAAGGAACAACTATGGGTGGCCAGCAGATGCCACGCTTCAACCCTATCACTGTGACTCTGGCCCCCAATATCCAGACGGGCCGCAACACCCCCACTTCTTTGCACATACATGGCGGGCCACAGCCGGGAGTCAACAGTCCACAGGGTAACTCTATTTACATCAGGCCCTATGTTAGCCAATCCGGTACAACCCGGCAGAACCAGCAACAGGGAAGCAGGGCCCAATACAGCCCCACGTCCCAGCCCCAGCAGCAAATCTACCAGGTGTCACATCCCTCCTCCATGTCTGGCTCCTGGTCCAGCCCTCAGCACGCCTCGTCCTCACATACCTCACAGCACCAGACCCAGGGCCACCAGACCTCTCATGTCTACATGCCAATCAGCTCTCCCACAAATCCCCAAGCACCCTCGATAATTCCCAGTGGAAGCCAGGCCTCCTCCTCCGGTGTTTCCTCGTGTTCTTCTTCCTCTTCCTCCTCTGTCATGCCCACCTCCTTGTCTACCATCAGCCAGTACAACATTCAGAACATCTCGACTGGCCCACGGAAGAATCAGATAGAGATCAAACTTGAATCGCCCCAGAGGAGCAACTCTACAACTACAGCTGTGCTGCGGACAAGCAGTGGGCCACGTTCATCCTCCACCTCCTCCTCCTGCCCTTCTTCTTCTTCCTCTTCTTCAACTGGGGTGGCTGCTGTCCCCACCACGCCTCTGTCCATCGGAGGTCCGGGCCTGAGCCGCAGCCAGCCCACTGTTTACATCTCTGCCAGCCCACCTACTGCTGCTACCACTCCTTCTGATGAGGCCGTCATGGCCTCAGCCGGCTCCCGCTCCCAACCAAAGTTTTACATTTCTGCCAATGCCTCCAGTGACGACAGTGGGGTTAGGAACCCTCCCACAGTCTACATCTCAGCCAACCCCCCCTTGCAGGGACCTTCTGGGCCCAGAGTGGGTGGCCAAGTGAGCATGGGCCCCGCCTACATCCACCACCATCCACCTAAGTCCCGTGCCTCTGTGGGAGGGGGAAGCACAGCTTCTTCCCCTCGTGTGGTGGTGACTCAGCCCAACACCAAATACACTTTTAAAATCACAGTGTCCCCCAATAAGCCCCCAGCTGTGTCCCCTGGAGTGGTGTCCCCCACTTTTGAGCCCAACAACCTCCTCAGCCTACCCTCAGACCACCACTTTGTGGAGCCAGACCCCCTCCATCTCTCAGACCCGCTGTCACCACACAGGGAGAGGCCGAGTGAGCATCGCAGACTCAGCATGGGTTCTGATGATGCAGCGTACACACAAGGTGAGCAATGCTGAGTGTCACCACTGATATAGAAACCTCAGTGTGCACTCCCCAGGAAAAACAAATGCACAAGCACTTTGACAGACTAAACATTAATAAATAAATTCCAAGCTGTGAGTCAGTGCTCACATTGACTCACAGCTTGGACCAAACAAACAGAAATGCCCAAAAATAGTTGACACTGAATTCTCCATTAAGTTGCCTCTGATGTTGTTAGAGCTGTTTGCTTCACCGTTTATTGGTTGTTTAGTTAATATCAAGTGGCTGAAGTGTGCATTTCCTTTACAGTTATTTGTCACTTTTTAATGATAAATTATAGTTCACAGGTTTTCACTGTGTGGTCTTTAAAAATCTCTTTGTGTAATGGAACTATAATTAGTTTCTTGAGCCAAACTGTGTATGTCTGCTGTCACTAAGGTTCATTCAGGGTAGAAACATTGCTCTGCAGGAAGGTCAAAACACAGACAGCTCTCTGAGTGTGATGACTCTAGTGTGAGTTCTCCACACTAAATGCTGCGTTTGCTCTAGTGGCCTCCAAGACTGTTGGATTTTGTAGTGTGAGTCAAACGTGTCGGAGCACACCGCTGTTTCCTTTTTTGGGCGTTTGACTGTATTACGTGTGAGTCATCGACTGTGGCTCCTGCACTGCAGTGACTACCACCAAGAGGGGGCCTCACATCATTTATGCTGCCTCTGCTGCTGACCCTCCTAAGACTGGCTTGGAAAAAATGTGACATAAAATGTCAGTGTTGTGCTTGGCTGAGTCACTTTCAGAGCTGGAAGTGATAAAGATGCACTTGTCACCACATAACAGTTAATTAATACATTATTGTGTTAACTATCCAAACAGAATCCATTTAATCAGATAGATACCAGTTGATTCATGTCTCCCTTTCACAATTGACCTTCCTGTAGAACTTTAAGGAGAGTAAAAACTGAAATCTGTCCTTTACACAAGAATTCAGAGTTTTTGGTTACAGAATACTGGGGGTGTAACAGCTCTGTAACTGTGACCCCCAACCACAACTCAAACATACATGGTCTTGTGACGCGGTTCCGGCATAGAAGGCGTAGCCTGTCTGCTAGCTGCACCTCTGTTAGAGGCAGGTCCAGGGAAAGCACAGACATGCCATGTTGTGAGGCGTTCAGGAACAGTACATAGAGTAAGTCATTTGTTTGAAAGCTTCTAACTTCCACAAAGCAAAAATGGTGGTATGGATGGAACTGTAGATTTGGAGGATCATTCCATGCGTACTTTGTATACCTGGATTTGTGTTTACCCGATTTCTGCAGATCTGGCAGATCCTCCTCCTTATATTTGACTACATTCTTCCTTCCCTCACTTCTGATCCCTCTCACTGTCCAGGTAATGAGCAGTGTCTGCTCTTTCTGAGCTGTGCGTTCGGGGTTTGTCTCATCAGACCAGAGACACTGGTTGAGTTTAAAAACATGTTTGAACTGTGTCGTTTTGGATTGTAGACAATAAATTGTGGAAAAAGGGAAGGAGCCTGAAAAGTGGTGTGAAACAACAGTATTAGTGGCCTCAGCCTCAAGAATTTAGTGAACTGTTTGTGAGAATTTAAAAAAGGAAGCAAAAGAGACAAACAACAGTGCATGTAATCACACAGGACATGATGTTTTTGTGTTCACTATATGGTCAGCACATGTTACACTGGCTGACTTAAAAACAGCTAGCTGTTTAGCTTGAGGACGTTATGACAGGATGGGAGGAGGACAGTCAGCCATGTTGCTGTTGAGCGGCACTGGTTTGTGTACAGCAAGTGAGAAAGTTTATCACTGAATGTCTGAGTAGGAGGTGTTACAGCCTGTCAGAAGCTTTAGCTATGATGAATTACGGTCACATGCTGTAGAGACATGAACAGATCTTGTGCACGGTTAAGGCTCCATATTAAACACTGTGTACTTCTGCAGAATTCGCCTGAAGCAGGGATAAGTCCAGTCTCCTCATGTTACCACAGTAGGTGATGGAACACACTGATACACAGAGAAATACCACGTAGTTCCTCCTGTCTCTCCTTACACAAAGTAGTTTTAATGCTTAAAACTGGTTTGGCTGGTCTGTGCATGGATCAGTGTGGTGTATCAAATAATCAATCAGCAGTGTAGATCCACAGGAATGTTGCTCAAAGGTGTTTTCATCAGCAGTTTTGGTTTTGATCAGCACTTTGTAGCCACTGAGAGTTTCTTAGTGTGGTAATAAGAATAACAGTTGCTGACAACACTGCGTGTGTGTGTGTGTGTGCATGTATGTGCACATGCGCGTGCGTCTGTGCTCCTCTTCCAGCGTTGCTGGTCCACCAGAAGGCCCGCATGGAGAGGCTCTGGCACGAGCTGGAGCTGAAGAAGAAGAAGCTGGAGAAGTTAAAAGAGGAAGTCAACGAGATGGAGAACGACTTGACCAGAAGACGGCTGGAGAGATCCAACTCAGCCGCACAAATTCCCTCTGTGAGCTTGATTCACTTTTTTTTTTTTTTTTTTTTTCCATTGTGAATTAATGCTGTTCGTTGTTTTCAGACTTCTTTTTATTGGTGTCAAGCTTTAATTTCACACTAACAGTTGATTTACAGACAGGAAATATGGGGAGAGGTGGGGGGTAATAATCATCATTATGTCTTAGTGTCTTCATTGGTTTGCAGTTAACTTAATGTGTGTGATCAGTAGTGATGTTCTTAATCACTCTTTCTTCTGGTTATTACTGACAGATGAAGGAAATCTGGGTCACGTTAGTTTTTCAGTGCTCCTACACTCTGAAACTATGCTGATTACAGGGTCTGTTTATGATTTGGCTCTTATCTCTCCATATTTCCAGACTGACAGAGCACACAGCCTACTGTATTCACTTCACAGTCTGAACTGCAGCAACGTGTGCAGCTAACTTGGAGAAAAACAGTGATAACGGAGAGATCAAACGAACATAGAGTGGACACATCTTTTCATATTTATTTTCTGCACCTGCTCATGTTGACGTTAGATTTGAGGCTGTGAGTGTGTTGAAACCTCTCGTTCTGTTGAGTCTGCTGTTTTATTCAGCTATTACAGTTTGAGTCAACAGAGCATGGGGGGAGGGGGTGGCTGCAGAAGGTTAATTGGCCAGTGTTGCTGAGCTCAGTAGCTGCAAGGTTTAGTGTTGTTTACTGAGGCGAGCCAGCGCGGGAGAGTGGAGCAGCTCGCCTCCTGACACGGCCAAAGCTCTGCTCCACTGACTGAGAGGAGAAGCAGTGTCGTAACGTCTGCTGCCTCAGGGTTAACTGAACTTATACCATGCCCTTTCCTTCTTCCTTTCCTGTCAGATTGACGAAATGAAGCAGTTGCGAAGCAAAAACAGGTTACTGCAGATTGACATCGACTGCCTAACCAAAGAAATCGATCTCCTTCAAGCCAAAGGTAGGAGTTTTCATTTGTTTGTGGACATTCAGCTGATTCCTTTGACATGCAGCTGCAGCTCATGGATCAGGCCTGTTCACATCCTCTCGGCACACACAGCTTGGGTGCTGCCATTGTACTGTTAACTACCAGTTCTTCCTGAATTACATCCTGTTGCTGGTTGGTAACAAGGGTTTATTAGCCCCGTGGCAGCACTCAGCTGCTGACAGAGATCAGGCCACTGGCTCACTACTTCACACATGTGAAGAAAGAAAGTCACAGACCTGGAGATACCTGGAATTTAATATCAGAGTCAGTGTGAGCAGTTATGATGATTAATATTTCTCCAGTAACTACAGTCCTATTCTGAAATGCAGGTATTCAACATTCAAAAATGTGTTTCATCAATAATTTGTTTGCATGTTTTACAAACATCACAGGGACAAGGGTCCACTCTTATGCCATCATTGCAGGGAAAGTTATTTTTGTTGAGGATATCCACACATGCTTATTCCACGTGTTTGCAGCTTAATCAAAATCTCAATCTAAACTCATGTTTACAGGACCACACTTCAATCCCAGTGCAATCCATAATTTTTATGACAACATTGGATTCCTCGGTCCAGTCCCTCCCAAACCCAAAGGTACTTCATCTGTTGGTAAGTTTAGAACAGGTTTGTTCATTGTTTATTATAACCATTATTTTGATTTTATTTACTGGGCTTTTACGATGTTTGTTTCAGCTAGTGTTCTAGTTCTGACACAGTGGTGATGGAACATTTGTGAACCCTTCACAGTTTTCTCTATTTTCACATGAACATTTTCATGCAACTCCTAAAGACCATGTAGCTATAATGGGGGTTTTATCATGAACTCATGATAAAACCCTCCTCCACCGCACGGTCAGTCTCTGTTCATAAACACCCTGACAGCTTCTGTTTCCATCCTGACTTAATGTGGCAGCTACTTCTCTAAAGCTGCTGATGAAATCATGAAACGTATCTAAACACGTTTTATTCTGCACTCACGCTGTTCTCCTCCTCTGTCATCACAGGCGCAGGCAGTAAGATTGTGAAGCCCACTGCAGACCAGGAGGAGGATGAGGGGGCACAGTGGAACTGCACAGCCTGCACCTTCCTCAACCACCCCGCCCTCAACCGCTGTGAACAGTGCGAGTTCCCGCGGCACTTCTGAGCCAACGAGGCTGCGATGCGCCGCCGCCCCTCCTCTGCCCACCCGCCTGCCTTCAACCAGACTAGATTAGAAAAGGGGCCTTTCTCTTTCCTTCTTCCCTACATGTATGAAAAATGGGATGGGGCGTAGTCACTGTGCATCGTCCAGCCTATTTAGTTTTGTCCTTCTCCTCCCTCTGTACGGTTTGTAGAATGCTGTCCGCTGAAGGCTTGACTGGATAGTGTTTACAACTTGTTTCCTCCTAAAGACTCGGATGATACCTCACCTTAGAGACTCGGATCGCGTGGGGGTCACCTCCCCCTTTTTCTTCTGCTCGACGGGTGACACTTTATCCCCGGGGATACCTCACTGCTCCCACTTACAGTATTACAAGCGTGGCCCTGCAGTGTGACGGCACGCATCCCCGACACACACACACACACACACACACACACACACACACACACACACACACACACACACACACACACACACCACCAGGTG
>JAUBNQ010000016.1:1803924-1816891 GCA_032353495.1 Ctenopoma kingsleyae
ATTTATTTTGGGCTACCAAAAACTGAAGAGTGCCTGCCCGAAGGGCTACCAGGGATTTTGAAATTTTGCGAGCCCTGTGAATATTTTCCTGCAAACCCCCATCCTCACATACTCTGCAATACCCTAGTGTAGTATCTGTGTGCAAATACAGGTATTCTGTGACACTGAAGTATATCATGAAGACAGAGAAGACGCTTACCTTTTCAAATTCAATAAAAGCATAACAGAGGGAATCTCCAGTTTTCCAGTCTCTGATGATCTCACAGCTGCACAGAACAGAATAGCACGTAAAGTAGGAGTGGTTAAAAAAAATTATGCAGCTAAAGTACAATGAAAAAGTACACATGCACAAACCTTTTTATAGACCCAAAGCGGGAGAAGATGATTTCCAGGTCCTCATCTGTGGTCACCGGGTTCAGTTTGCATACAAACAGCACATTTTCTGGAGGCTTCACGTCTGCGTCAGGGAGGTCACCCAGCTGGAGGAATGTGAGACACAACATTGTACAAATGTTTCAGGCTGCACTTCTACATTCTGTAGAAAGCTCACAGCAGGATTGCTCTTCTTACCATCTCCAGTAGAATAGCTTGAGTCTTAGCCTCCTTCTCCTTCACCCTCTCCTCTAGCTCCTCAGCCCCTTTCCCATCTGTGTCGTCAATCACTTCATCCGCTCCGATTCTGCCACTCTGCACAGGATAAATACTGGATTTACATTCATTGTTTTGTTCTTCTTTACTCTTTGATGTCAACATTAGGTTTTCAGAGCAGACATAAACATTGGAATGATCATCTGTTTTTCGGTACCCTCTGTCTATTAACATCAAACAACTTTTAGCAGTGGTTGACAGTTTGTTCGATCGGCCAATGTCTACGTTCATACCAGCCAATTATAAAAAAAAAACAAAACAACGACAACATCTCCAGAGTCATCAACAGCCAAGACTGGGAGCATTTCACACGCATATTGTACTGACAATTGCCGTGTATGAATGCGAAAAGTTATTAGGGTGATTTAGTGTGAGGATGTACTTTATTAGCACTCGAAAAGAGCAGCGAGTGAGATTAGTGGATCTGAAAATACAGTTACAGTGTTTCTGCTGCAGCCTCTCCTTTCTGTGTCTGCATCTCTCTGACTGAAGGTGCAGTTCAGCAGCTCCACACAGAGCAGACAACAGGCAGGAGACCAGAGAGAGGCCAGGTGAGCTGAGACACGCCTATCGCACACAGGAGTACACCACATAGCATGAGTGACCATCCTCACAGCTGCAATACTGATAAGGCATTCAGGGACAGTATGGAGTCAAGGTAATCTGGGTTACTGAAAACATTTCTTATTTTGAAACACCTGAAATAATAAAAATATTCTGGTAACTCACTAAATGCTAATTTAAAATAAGAATTTTAGTGTCTCATTTGTAATTAGTAAATAGTTTATTTTATCTGATGCAAAAGCAGAAAAAACAACAATTCTTATTCTCTTAAGATCAGTATCAGCCATTCAAACCCATGCATCAGTTAACCACTAATCTTTATACCTTTTCTTGAAAGAATGTTTTAAAATTGCACTCCTATAACACTGTTGGACCCATGGTTGACAGTTTAAAAATAAAAATACTACAAAAGCTAAAATCTGCAATTTGTCAATTTTCTTGAACCTTAATTTATCAAGGAAAATATTTTCAGTCTTTTCACTGGGCAACTTAGTTGTTGATTCCTGCAAAACACCAGAATGCTGGCTAAATAAAAAACTGAAAAGTTTATAAAGATCATTCTCAATTTCTCAATGCATGATTTCAAAGAATTTAGGTCTTTCACCATCCATAAGCATAATACTGTAAGATTCAGGAACTCACGTCCAGCTGCTCTTTGGTGGGTTCAGGTGATCGATCAGGAACTGGCAGGTCAGGAGGGTCATCAAATGGATCTTCCAGGATCACAGTGTGGTTTATCCTGAAGAAAAAAAGCATAATTTTCTTATCACTGTAACACTTCACGCTTTGACTCTATTTTGGTAATATAAAAACAAGGAGGATGATAAGCAGATAATCATTCGAGTGAAGTACAACATTTTCATGCTTCGTATCTGAAATGTTCCATAAATAGCAGCCATTAAGTTTAACATGCACATCCTAGTGAGTCACTCACATGCACCCAAATAACTTTCATAACATAACATAACATTCATACACAGCAACTGTCTGCAGCATGTGTGTGTGAAATGCTCCCAGTGGAGGCTGCAGATAACTCTGCACATTGTTTTTTTTTTTTACCACTAAACATTTCTGTTACTGTTAACCCGTTTGAAGGTAACTGACCCTGACAACACTATTTAGTCACCTCACCTGATATCCTGAAAAGGGACAAAATCCTTGTCAACAAAGGTCTCATTGATTTTGGCCAGGACACCCATGCCTTCTGTAACTTCTCCAAACACAGTATGGACTCCATCCAGGTAGTCCAAGTTCTCGCCAGCAGTAATAAGGAACTGAAACAAGAATATCAACAGTTTACACACATTATGCAACACATTTTACAAGGACACTTAATGCTGTCCACTAAGATTACGAAAGGGCCCATTTACCTGAGAACCATGCTGATCGTTTCCATTGTTCACCATGGATACCGTCCCCTTCTTTCTGTGTTTGATGCGTGGTGCTTTTTCTGCATCAAAAAAGCGGGCCTGGTCGCCATACAGTTTGCTAATCAAACACAAAAGAGAGAAGGTGTCAGAGAACTTGACTTGTGACGTCTAGAAAGGAAAAAATAAATACATTTAAGTGGTGATGCAGATGGCTGACCTATAGACAGATTCTCCACCACGGCCGGTCCCAGTGGGATCTCCAGTCTGCACAATGAAGTCCCTCTGAGGATGAGACAGGCACATTGTTATTAACAGTATGTTATCACACAGAAAGCTGGACAGAACAATTAGAAAGTCATCAACAGAACAGTAAAGATTTTCAATTTAAACTCTTAACATACACTTTGTAACACTGATGTCTACAAATGAATTGGGTAATATCTAGAACATGAGGACTGCCATTATTTTATTTTGTTACAATATGATTACACTAAGTACATTAAGAATACTGCTTTAAGGACCATGTAATCTCCATACAAGGCAAATGTAGTATCTCTACATATATGTACATATATGTACATTATGTAGCTCAACATTACATGTAAAAATGCGGTGATTACTACAGTTGATCTGTTCTACATTTCCAGTATAGTGCAACGCAGATATAAGATTCCTGTTTACATTAACGTTATATTGGTGAAAATAGTGTGTTTATATTATTGATATATGGTATCTTGGCACTATCACATGAAAGTACAGAAACAATATCCATCCCAGGACATCTAGTTTAAGTGTGGCAAATAGTTGGACCTAAATTAAAGTGTTGTTCTACATAGTTCAGAAGCTCAATGCATCTGCACATCACGAGCTCACAATGTTTCTTTGCTAAATTTGTGTGAACCGTGGCCTGAAATTGCAGAGCCATGTGTTTTTTCTCCTCTATGACTACATCGCCCTCTTCAGGTGAATAAATGTGAGTTCAGAGGACCCAAAATTTATTCCTAGCTCTATTACATACCTTTACGAAATACCGTTACCATGTAGCCTTACCTGAACATTGTGAATGAGGCAGTAATTGTAGTATTTTATCTTGCATAGCTTCAGAAAGTTTAAGCAAGCTATAAGAGAAAAAGAGCACAATGGTTAACGTTACGCACACAGTCGCTACTAACCATTAACTAGACCTTAAGAACTCTCCACATGTATTGAGCCATTAGAAATAAGGCTAAATAACGATGTGTTTTGGTTTATTAAAATGATGTTGCTGTTGGTGAATTAGCTGTTAGCAAATGTTAAATAAACAAATGAAACGGAGCATACAAGCTAACAACGTTAGCTAGCAACCCACTTATTCTGTACCACAGCTTGCCCATAGCTCACCCAACTAATAACCAGGTTTCAAAACCAGCTGCTGTTGTGTCCACACATTTAATTTCTTACTTTTAGGCCTTTCTTCTGTAAATAAATCAATTACAATATCGCCCAACGTCGTTTCAAGGAGCACCGCCATGATGACGTTCGTGATCACGCGAGAACTGTGGAGGAACGGATTTCGCGCGCATGCGCACTTCATGTGTCTTGTTCAACGTTTTTGTCATAGCCATCTTGCTGCTGGTGAAGTTTTCAACACAAAATGGAAATGACAGGACCAGTAGTTTGTATTACATGTCTACTTTTTGCTTCAGTAACCTACACAGAGTCGTCGCCTACACAGCTTAACACGGTAAGACCCAAAGTGGCAGCAAACGGCAACAAAACATGATGCTGTTGACGTTAGCACAGCGTTAGCTTGCTGATGAAGGGATATCCTGACTTGCAGACATAGTGTTTCTGACCATCACGTCTCTTTGTGTTTGTTTTTCTTGTTATTTTTTATTAACGATGTCCGTAGGAGAACATCCTAATTAATGTGACAGCAGGGACATTGGCGGACACGCAGTTACAGGAGTCCAACAACTTGCAGGTGTGTAGTTTAAGATAACTCACTAAGCAAAGGCTCAGACATGAGTTAACTTCTGTGATTAAACACGTCTCAACACTGTTCTTCTCTCTTTCAGATCAATTTGAACATATCGGTGGGTGATGAGCAGGTGCTGGTCAATGACATTCCTGTAGAGCTGTCAGGAGTCACCAGGTTCAACTGTCAAGCACTTCTCTGTGAGTTTTTTTCAATTAAGAAAAGTGTGGGAATATAAAATAGTTTTTTAAGACTGCTAACTGAAAGGTGTTAAAAGGAGTCACTCTGGATAAAAGCATCTGCCAAATGACTACATGTTAGCAAATCTGAGAGAGACTGTAGCTTTCTGTCTGGACACAACATTTCAGAGACATACAAAGTAGCTTCAACCACGTTGAGCCATGCAGACTCTGTATTTCACTGGTATCCGTTATTTGGGGCGGCGTGATAGCTCTGAGGGTAGAGCAGTCGTCTTTCAACCCAAGGGTCAGTGGTCTGATTCTCAGTCCCCCCGAAGCTACATGTCGAGGTGTCCTTGGACAAGACACCAAAATCCCGTAGTAGCGGGACATAGCACATTTTCAGTGTGGTTTAATATTTGCTTATAGGTATGTTGCCGTGTCTCCTGAGCAGTGGGTCTTTGCTAATGACCCATGTTTTGTTTTCATTCAGTTTTAGAAAATGTTGAGACACCCAGCATGTCACAGCTTTGGGGCACTCATTCTGGTTGAATTATTACTACATTAATAATATCACTACAGACATACTGTCACTATGCCAGAGAACCATCTGCGCCTCCTGACATACCGTCAGAACTGGGGGTGGGTTGCACGATCATTTGTGGACCAACACTTGGTGATCTCTGGTCTGTCACCTCAATGATGTTGATATTTTACTCAATAAATGACATACGTTACTGCTGTTTCAGTGATAGTATAAATAACTAATAGTCACATAATTTTGCAATATGAAATTTAAAATACACTGATTTATGTTTTTCCAGTGGACAGCATCAATGGAAGCAGTGAGTTTGAATCTGGGGATCTGGTGTCCACTGTTACCCGGGTGATGGTGAGCCAGAACCGGCTATACAGTGACTCAGAGGAGGTGGTGGCTCTGCAGGTGTTCAGTGAAGTAATAGAGATGGAGGGCAAAGAGGTAAACCCAGGTTTTGGAATCTTGTGGTCTTGCTGTAAAATTTCAATTTTTCATGAGTATTCCTTATGAAGATTTTGTATAATTTAAGAATGTTTTAATATATAATATGGAGTTTGTAAAACTGTTATAAAGTGTCCAAGTGTAATTATCTATGTTCATGTCATTTAAATATGTTACTAATCAGTTCAGTTTCACTGTAGGATTCTATATTTACACATGAATTCTTGATGGTAGCCAACAGCATTATCATTTTACAGCGGACTGCTGTGTTTGTAGCTCATCTAACACATAAATAATTACATGAATAGGAATTTTTGGATATGATTTTTCTCCTGTTTGGGTTAAATATTTTAGGTCCAGCAGCCTGACATGTGTGAGGTGAAGATACTGATGAGTCCAGAGTTCCAGAAGCTGGCTCAGTTTACCAACATCTACCCCATCGGTCACAGTGACATCTTCAAGGTTCCCAGAGAGAATGATGTGGTTGTCACAGATCCACCAAATCCAAGAAAAGGTGGGCAAACTTTCCAATCCTAATTATTAGTATGCAAATGCTATCAGCTATAGCTTTTTATTTTCTTTTTTCTTCTGCCCTTTTTAAATCAGATGAAGATCAGCTGATATCCCAGACCACCAGCCAGTACCCACTGAAGCACACAGAGACCACCCAGGAAGAGATTGCCGCTCCTGGAAAGCTCCCAGAGACTCCTCTGCGTATGGACCCCGACCTGCTGTATGATGTCAGATATGATGAAGAGTATGAGGACAGAGAGCCGAGTCAGCCGGATCAGATTCAGATGGAAACTCCACCTAAAGAATTCATATCATCTTACTCTGTAAGCAAAGTCTGATGCTAGATCTAGTTGCTGACATATAGTGTGTATACTGGTAGCAGTAGGTGTGCTTTCTTATCTGAGGAAAAAGATTGACAGTGGGTTGAGGTCAGAAAGTCACTTTATTTGTGGGAAAGTACTTAACTGGTTGCCTTGAAGCTGCCAGCTAACATTCTACAAATGTAGGTGCTAAATAGATTAAATTTTAAGGTTTAATGCAAATGCAGTACAGCAGAAACAATTAAGGTGCATTTCCTTTGGAAAGTTCCTGGTACTTTTTTCCATTCCAGGAACTGTGCTTGTGAAGTCCATTAAAGGGAAGTGTGATTTGCATTTCCACAGCAGGGCCAAAGCCCCAGGAATATATTCAAATTAGACTGTTGACATGTTAAAAGCTTTTTTAAAAAGCAGAAAGCATCACCCTGTGGCCCTGAAATTAAATTCGAGACCTTGGTTCCTCTGGTGGAAACGTAGGTAGAGGAACTAAGTAGCTCCTCAAAACAGGTCTTTAGCCGTTTAATCGATCGACAGAAGGATTATCAGCAAATATTTTAAAAAACAATCTCAATCATCACAATCATTCACATTCACACATTTATGAAATAGCCATAAACACACATGTAACACAGTGTGCTATGTGTACACACTTGTTGCAGTGTTGCTTGGGAACACTATTTGACCTGTCCGTCCTCTCCTCAGGCGATGTGTCGGTGGGTGGAGCAGCTGAGGGAGCGTCTGAGGCGCTTTTGCTCCGAGTCCCTGCCTCTCTTCTTCCTGGTTATGTGGGTGGTGGTGATCGGAGTTGTTGGGTCAGCGGTTATAGTCAAGATCTTGGACATGTTCTTCCCAGCTTGTGAACACAAGTGAGTTGGTTTGACTGGGTTTAAGAATATGCAGGTGTACTTAACCTGACCAGCTGACATTCTGTGTTAACATATTTATTTTCTCCCTTCAGGCACATTTTTCATCTAAACCCTGTCACTATGATGCCAGAGGATGAGAAGCACACTCTGTTGGACAACGTAGAAATAGATGCAGAGGAAGAAGAGAAGAAGCCTTGAATGATGCTCGACTCCTCCAGCTCCTTTCAGTTTGTTCTTGTTTATTCTTTAAACGTGATCACTGTGTTCCATTTTCAGTATGGCCCTCTACCATATGTTCACATTTGTGAACCACTACTTCTTCATTACTTGTCTTGTCTAACTTGTTAAAAGCAGTAGCATTTGCTTTATCTGCTTCCAAAACATGCCGAAGCAAAGTGGTTAATTCTTGTTACTAACGTGATCATTGTTTATTGCTCTGATTTCAAGGTCCATTTAGTAGCTATTTGTCATGGCGACCCTGTGATGTGGTCAAAAGCATTGAGCTTTTAAGCTTAATAAAGGAATGGTTAGACGTTTTGTGAGCTAAGCTAAATAGAAAAAGACTGCAATTTAGCTTAGCTTAGCATAAAAATTTTTTGTTGCTTTGTGTTTGATCAAATGATACATAAGGAAATTATGTATCATTTGTTTGTACAAAGACTTTACTCTACAATATATATATATAGGTCACTGCAGATTTCCAAGCAATCAGTGTGTTATTCTTTTCTCTAGCACTAGGCATGAATGGAAATTTGCATATTTTCCTAAAATGCTAATATTGCTTTAAGCCAATCTGAAAAATTTTACATTTTAGACATTTGTAGTTCCTTGACAATTTACGGATGGTGCAGTAGTTTTGTTGTGGTTTTCTTTTTTAAAATAATTTTTACTTTTTTCTTTTTGTCTGTATGTACGAGCCACACAGCTCAGACCGGGCACTAGTTGAGGAGAGCAGATATGTAGGTTTAACAAATGAATATGAACAAACTGAACATTTAGGGGCTGCAGTGAATTTAGAGTTTTTATGTTTCACACTTTCAATATGCAGTTGTGTACAGGTTTTTCTCACTATACACCTTTACTCCAAAATTGTACCCAACGTGAAAGAAGTTGGTGAAGAAAACTCGAAGGCATTTTAATTGGAATGTGTTGTCACAGATAGCTCTGATGAAACAAGCTCCTATTGAATCTAGAAGGTAATGCAAGTCACAGTGTTTCTGCTAAATGTCATTATAAACCACATTGTGTGATTACTGTTACCCAGCAATGCCACTTTAAAACTGGATCTGAAAAAGAAAGCCCCTCCCTTCAAGGTCACTGCACTGGTCACAGGTTCATATTATACAGTATGTTGTCTTTTTTTCAGTGCCTCACAAAAAAAACTCCCAATTACTTACTTGCATGTGGCTTCCTGTAAGTATTGATAACAATGTGAGATTGTTCAGATTGTCTATGCACTCTAAATATACAAGGGGAGCTCCAAAAGTCCATTTATTTTAATAGAAATAAAAGAGAACACCCAGAACCCTTATTTATTCTGTACTAAAAAAACACTACTGAAAATCACCTTTAACTAGAGTTAAGTTTTTTAATTCTCTGCCTTGATCACATCTTCCTGATTCTTGTAGAATGTCCCAAGCACAGATTTTAGGGAAGAGCCAGCAATCGCAAGGAATCGGGTGAAGAGGGTGGTGTTGCAGAGGTGAAGGAACCAGTTGCTCAACTTGCACTTGTCACAACTGGTAACGTCGTTTTGAAATTTTGGAAAACTTATCTGTTGATGACCTTAGGGCATCTCTCTGTCTGATCATCGTCAGCATTCGAGTGAACAGTGCAGAGTTCTGAGTTGCTCATCAAGATAAGTTTCCAGCCTTTAGAAGTTTTCTGACACTGATAAACCTCAGTGAAAATGTCAGCACTCATTTGTTCTCATTTGCAGGCACATTCACTTCTACCTTTATTTCTTGTGTTCATGATGTCCAAAAACTAGATAATGGAGGTTTCTGAGGGAAAAAAAAGTGATATATATTTTACTTTTAATAACATGAATGGACTTCTGGAACTGGCCTTGTATGTAACAAACTGCTGCTGTGACAAAACTGATGTAGTTTCTGCACAAGCATTACCCATCAATTCAAAGTGTAAAGTACACTAAATTGTGAATTTGGGAGTGAAAAACAGAGTTGAATCTGCACAAATGTTCCTTTGTTGTGGTAAATATCATAAGTTATAGATGAATGATGACATTAGACCTGCTGAGTATCACTCTCTTTGTTGCACTAGGACAGGGGAGGTAACTGTGGTCCTAGAGAGCCACAGCCCTGCTCCTTTTCCAGCTATCCCTGCACTTCCAGCTTCTGATTGACTGAACACACCTGATCCAGGTGATCATGAGTGGGCGGGGCAGAGATAGTTGGAAAACAAGCAGAGCTGCGGTTGCCTACTAGTCTGTCTCAGTATGTTTTTCTCTTATTCTGGAAACTTGCCACTTGTCACTCTTAAACAATCAGCTTGTGTACCTCGGAGCAGCTGAGGTCATCACTTTGTCTCTCCCCAGGGTTCAGTTCAGCTGCAAGATGCATGACGTGCTGCGATAGCAAAAGGTGCATGTGTACTCTAGCTAGTGAATGCAGTTAGCTGTTCAACAGCAAGTCATACAGTTAAACTAGGAAAATGCATGATGAAGTCGACCTGTAATGAAACCTGCCTCAAACTCAATCTGACAAAGTTCCATTGAGGACACTAAATAAGCCTGTAAGGCGACGCAGTAGGCCTAGCATGAAGTCAGATCAGTAAATCAGTAAAATGTTTAACTTTGTTTAAATGTTATTAGGGCCATGTGTTACTATTGAGACATTTGTGTGCGTACATTGTATGAATTACAGCTGGACTGTGTAACTGGTTCTAAACACTGCTGAATAAATGCTTTCCTTTCCTGATGCATGTATGATGGTATCATTTTCATATCAACCATAGTGTACAGCACTCACATGTAAGATAGTCTCCATGTTCATAAACACTGTTAACTTTAATTAAAAATATCTTGGTAGTGTTACGTTCATAACAAGTCACATCTGGAAAAGCGTAGAACCACATGGTTCCACAAATGAAATCAAGTGCATTAAAAAAATTGAACAAGCAAAATAATAACAATTGACTGACATGTGGTCACTGTCAGATACAAAGGCACAAAGTCAGAGTAGCAGTAAAACAAGTGTAAGTGTGCTGCAGGAAACACTTCTTAGTTTTGTTGGTTATCCAAACAGCTGCATTTGATTGTCTACACTGTGACCATGATGACACATGTTGAAGACTTAATTTTCAAGTGCACTTATTTTCCTAATGCTCTAAACATCAGTTTCTTCCATGTTCCACAGCCTGGCACAGCCATGCTACAACTCACTGTTCTACACAGACGACGTTTTTGCCTTTTTTCTTCAGCAAGACCCAAACTCTTCAATCCACTTCTCATATTTCTCCAGGTCAGCTGCAGACACAGATTTGGACACTTTCTTCAGAGCCGACTCAAAGTCCTCCATGGTGGTGGGCATGTGCATCTCATCCCGTGAGATATTGCGGATCTCTTCTGGTGTGAGGCCCTCGATTCTTCGCCTCATAGCCATCAGAGAGGCATCTCTACAGTGTCACACAACAGTTTCATTTAAACACTTAGAGCAGACATTTCACAGGCTTTTAATGACAATGATGACACTAGTAATCTTTGCAGCCTCTGCTTTATTTTCTGCCAGTGATCAGAGTTTTAAATTACACAAGTTTTCTACTAGAAACGCTCTATGCAGTGGAATTTGGAACTGTAATTTGAACAACCTGTGAACGTATTCAACTACCTTGCTGAAAATGACCTTTAGTTTTTCTAAAATTACAGAATGTAGGACAAACATACATTTATTGTCTTGTCTCTGAACTGTTTCAGGAAAAAGTTCCTGTGACAATAATAAACTTCATTTTGTAAAGTGGCCTGACCTGCACACGTTAGTGATGTCAGCTCCTGAATAACCCTCCATCTGTTCAGCTATCTTGTCCAAGTCCACGTCACTCGCCAGCTCCAGCTCCTTCAGGTTGATCCTGAGCAGCTCCACTCGCCCCTTGGCTACAAACAAAAAGGCACAGTAAGTGGAGTGGCCCATACCCTTTAGTGGTTATAAAAAAAATACACCATTTTAAAAGTTGGTACTGTTAGTTACTTGGAAATCTGTTACTGTTAGTTAAATAACCAGGAACAGACAATGTACCAGCACAAGATGGCTGGTTGTTTACTGGAGCTCAACATGAAACATAACCCTCACGCCCTCCTTGGGCATTTTTGTACATTTTTCTCAACTTTTTTTTTCCATTTGGTGAATATTTTGGCTGTGTTGCATCTTTTGGCATGAATTTTTGCAGAAACTCCATCCAGTGTCTTTTTCTCTTACATGTCTTTTATACTCTCTTGATGCATTTTGCACCCTTTCGTCAACAAAAATGTACCTGCACAAAAACAGCTATAAAATCATCATACATCAATATTTCTTTCTGCTTTTATTTCATAAATCACTTAAACAACTTCCACCCTCAAAACTAACTAACTCAAAACCAAACATTAATTTTTTTCAGGATTAACCCTTTAAATGCCAGCTTACTTATCTCCTGCATTTCCGTCATGCCCAGTAAACAGCATCGCTTTGCGTTAGTAATAGTAGCGCGTCATTCATTCACAAAATATGTTTCAATACAACGTAATAATTACGTCCTGTTGAAAAACGTGATCAGGATTACAGTTTAGTTGTATGCGAACATAATCTGTAGGAGACAGGGTTGGAAAAAGCATGAACAAGAGAACAGTGAACTACAAAATCAAGCGAGACGCCCGTTAGGACCAGAAAATGCACCCTGTCTTATCTCCCACTAGGAAAGTGTCACCTCCATGAAACTTACACCACTAACCAGCATCAGTCCTACAACTTCACTGTCAAAACTATTCAATTCTGGGACAAACAGAAACTGTATTTTTAGGGGGGTGCGTTTTGTGGCAGGCCAGTCTGTCATTAAATGCAGTCTCCTACAGAAATAATTACTTTCTAGCAGCCATCGTGATTGTCTCTGGGTTCAAGAGAGGTATCCTGGATTCACTTAATGTAACACTGGTGTTTTTGTTTGTTCATATTCTGTGAGTTTGTTTGTGTTTTTACTGCAATTTTAACATTTTAAATCGATTTAAACATTTTTACTTTATCACACACCACTAGTCTGTGTACAACCAGCACACCTCTCCCTCTACTGTGTAGGTTTGTCTTTTGAAAAAAATCAGCTGGATCATGTCAGTAGTGAAGAAAAGATCATAAGAGAATGATGAGGATACCACATTGTGTAATCTTGATGTGGCCTGTCTCGTGGGCCTGTCATCATGCTGGTGGATGCTTGAATATAGTGCAACATCTCAGCATGAGATGGAGACCAGACTTGCCCATAATTAACACACACACTCACACACTCACGTGGGCCCTGGGCTCCATTCATTTAAAATGGGAAAAATGTTCATGTATCGGCCTACAATGGGAAAATGGTTGAATCTGG
>JAUBNQ010000016.1:1852378-1866854 GCA_032353495.1 Ctenopoma kingsleyae
ATCAGTAGATATAGAACAGGATATTATGCTTATATATATATATATATATATATATATATATATATATATATGTATGTATATGTATCTCTGGCAACAAAAGTGAGTAAACCCCTGTGAAAAATGTCCACATTGTGCCCAATTAGCCATTTTCCCTCCCCGGTGTCATGTGACTGGTTAGTGTTACAGGGTCTCAGGTGTGAATGGGGAACGGGTGTGTTAAATTTGGTGTTATTTCACACTTCTCTCACTTCACACTCTCTCATACTGGTCACTGGAAGTTCAACATGGCACCTCATGGCAAAGAACTCTCTGAGGGTCTGAAAAAAGAATTGTTGCTCTACATAAAGATGGCCTAGGGTATAAGAAGCTGCAGCATGGTGGCCAAGACCATACAGCGGTTTAACAGAACAGGTTCCACTCAGAACAGGCCTCGCCATGGTTGACCAAAGAAGTTGAGTGCATGTGCTCAGCATCATATCCAGAGGTTGTCTCTTGAAAATGGACGTATGAGTGCTGCCAGCATTGCTGCAGAAGTTGAAGGGGTGGGGGGTCAGCCTGTCAGTGCTCAGACCATACGCCACACACTGCATCAAATTGGTCTGCATGGCTGTCGTCCCAGAAGGAAGCCTCTTCTAAAGATGATGCACAAGAAAGCCTGCAAACAGTTTGCTGCATGTCCTGTGGTCTGATGAGACCAAGATGAAATGATTTGGTCCAGATGGTGTCAAGCGTTTGTGGCAGCAAAGACAAATGTGTCTTGCCTAAAGTCAAGCACGGTGGTGGGAGTGTCATGGTTTGGGGCTGCATGACTGCTGCCGGCACTGGGGAGCTACAGTGTTTTGAGTTATTTTGAGGGGACAGCAAATCTACACTGTTATACAAGCTGTAGACTGACTACTTTACGTTGTGTCAAAGTTTCATAATGTCAGTGTTGTCTCATGAAAAGATATAATAAAATATGTATATGTACCACTTCAAATGTAAACCACCAGTCAAAAGTTTGGACACAGATATGATTTACCATGTTTTGCATGAAAAGATATGTCTTTAGCTGTGTTACCATCATTGCAAAAGGGTTTTTTAATGATCAGTTATGCTTTTAAATTAATAAAATTGCATTAGCAAACATAACGTTCTAATGGAAGACAGTACTAAAGTTTGCTGATATTAGGTCTCTGTACATTTGTGTAAATATTCCTTTAAAAACAGTTCTTTCCTGCTACATTAGTCATTTACAATTTTATCAATGTCCACGCTTTATTTCTGATATGATAGCCTTTTTTTCTATTTCTACTGTTTTTTTTTTATTTTTATGTGTCCAAACTTTTGACTGGTAGTGTATATATATATATACCGTATATGTATATGTATGTATGTATGAATCTAGAGACCACAGTCGCACTTGCCATGACTCAACTTCTAAATGTCCACTGGATCAAACATACAGTGCTTAATCAGTTAAGATCATGCTGCACCAAGCTTCAAGAAAATGTATAATAATCACTGAAAACATTTCTAGACAGTATTCATGTCCTTTGTGTGCTGTGATAAAACAGACTGTCACGTGAAATTAGCCACCTTCATTTAGCAGAACACTGTTGTCAGGACCACCTTTGTCAAGCAGCTTGCAATGGGAACCAGATATGAAAAATGACTGCTGCTAAGCTCTGAGCTAATATGGCCCCTAGAACAGAATTTCAAGAACATTATTCTGACTTATTTTTTGTTCACAATTTCACTACCACACTACTTACAGTTGGCTTTTCTGTTATAGCTATATAAAGTATTTACACCCCTTAATTACATCAGCTTCCAGAGATCTAAGATATTTATCACCAAACAAAGTGCTGATGATTCATCTTTAGGATGAATCATCTATGTTAATAAAATACAACACTCATATATAACATTTATTCACAACTGTTTAATAATAACTAGTTGAAGTTAATACAAAAATGACAGTACTAGTAAAATACAGTAGGTGTCCAACTTTTCCCAACATAGTATTTAATACAATAAATTTTGCAACAATCAGGGCAGGACTCCACTGCATCCAAACAATTTCAGAAAGACAATACAGTAATAAGATTTTTAACAGATCTCATGAGCTAAAATGTTTAATTTTAGTCAAAGACTGTGAAGCAATGTAAGGAAAAGAAAAACTACCCACTGAGAGTACTACAGTACAGTATGTACAAACTGCAGCTACCCGGTCACCTGTGAACATACAGAGCATAAAAAAATGGTTTCACATGATCTTTGTCAAATCTAACTAAATAATCCTGATAATATCATAATGATTCAATTTTGGGTTGGAAATTACAAAGGCTGCTTTACAAACTGGAGGTGTGGGCATTTACCAGCACCCAGTCCCCATTAGGAAGTGTGTAGTCAGATTTAAGTCCCCACAGTATGAGTAATAGCTTGTTCACACACTTGTTCTGAAAGTGTATGTACTCAGTGGCCTACTGCCTTAACTAATCCCCAGATATTTGCATTTGAATGTGTGGAGAGCTTCTTTAATTATCTAATAAGCATATCATTAGCCTTACTCCTATGAGTCATCCATCTCTATGTTAAAAACCAATAAATCAAAGTCTGTGCTGAACCATCTGATAACACAAACTAATGATAACGTGCAGTTAAGGTTGACTATGTTCCCTTGTTCCTCTGAAAGAATAGTGTATTGTATGACTTCATCATCCTGCTGTTGTGGCAGTGTATTAATGTGTGTGACCCCCAGGCTGCTGCTGGGCCATGTTGCCACAGATGCATCAGGTATCTTGGCATCAGTTGGTACTGTCCCAATAATACACTTAATGGGTAAACTGGCTGTCTGCTGCTGTCTGGCCGGTGACTTTGAGCGTCCTATGTGCAGGCAGAAAGATTGGGGGGGGGGATGTCTGGGTTGTCAGGCTCTAGAGGGAAGATATTCATCAAAATCTAAAAAGGAAACAGACTAACAGCAGAATCTATACTTAATTAGAATGGTTTATTAAGATCACATCTGAGCAGCCATTCATTTCCTGTTTTCTACTGTATTATTGGATGCATCTTATTGTTTATTTCTGTTGCTGTGAAGTGATTAAAATGTGTTACTATTGTAACTAATTACATGCTTTGTGTGTAATTAAGTATGGTTAAGTGTAGTACAATTAGTCTCTAACACCTCACTCACTACTTAAAATGTTGTCTCCTATGTTAGGACAGGAAATGCTACAGCCACATACACCGACAGGAGGGCTAGGTAGATGGATGCACTGTTGTTCATCAGGAAATAGCATCAACAAATTATTTATTTTTGTATTTTTGCCCAACTGGTGATTTTGCAGCTTCTTATTTATTGAGCATGACAGAATGTAGCAGAGTGTAGCAGAGGAAAGAGGGCTGGGTGAAGCAGAGTGGACTGAGTCTCACGCACGTTGTAGCTTTAATGCACAGACTCAAGCTTGATCATCATTGAGCATCTTTTCATCAGAAAGAAAGAAACTGTATATATTTCCCAAAATGTTGAACTCTTCCTTAATAACTGTCAATAAATGATTATGAGCAGAATTGTCTGATAGCTGAACCTGTGAACCTGTTGCCTGTGAAGCAACAGCGTGTGTGTGGTCTTGTATTTGCTATACAGTGGGGTCCATAAAACACATTTTCCTTACAGTGTGGGGACATTTTTGTTTTGCGGGACATTTTGCTGGGCCTCACAACTTTGAAGACCATTTTGGGGGTTAAGACTAAGTTTTAGGGTTAGTTTGAATTATGTTTTGGTTAACGCTAGAGTCAGGGTTAGGGTTGGGCAATTAGTTGTGATGGTTAGGGTTAGGGGCGAGGGAATGCATTATGTCAATGATAGAAAAACAAGTTTGTGCGTGTGGCATATGTCGCAGAAGCCAGGTGGGCTGGAGAGACATAAAGCAGGTGCGAGGTGGGTTTGGGGGATGGGTGAAATGCATCACTATGGCAACAGGCAACTTTCACCCAACATCTCATTACAGCTTATTCAGCTTGGAAAACAATTTGGCTGCTGCCCCTGAGCAGAGCAAGGACAGAGCTTATGGATAAAGACAGCAGGCTGAAGATGCAATTCAGATTGCTTCATAATAATGGTTATATATGAACTCAAATGCAATTTTGAGTGAGAGGTGTGCATATATGTAAGTCAGGACGCACCACAGTGTAAACACATAAACTAATCCTAAATTGGAAATAAAGTATGTTTGAGCTTGTACACAGAAATACTGCATTGATATTTCCTTTGGTATCAACTTAATGATGTAATGTGATAGGGTGACTCATACCGTCTCTTCACCTCAGGTCATGAGCTGTTGTTGGATACAGTGCTGAGATCTGTATACAATACCAGTCAAATGTTTGGATACACATAGAAATCGAAAAAACAGTAGAAATTTCTACTGTATTATTGGATATATCTTAATGTTTATTTCTGTGGCTGTCATGTGACAAAAAAAAATAACTGTAACTTATTACATGTGATAAATTAATTAATTGATTTATTCATACCTATATCAGTTTTTGCTGTGAATGTATTTAGTTCAGTCGGACCTCCAGTTTGCTGCTAAATGCTTTGAGTTGAAGGGATATTTCAGGCTTCATGTACTGTGATGTTGTGAAAAGTAAAACACTGTTATCAGTTATCATCTGGTTGTTGTTTAAATACAGTACAGTACAGAGACTGTTGCTCACAGTCTGTGATAGAATGGGTTTGTTACTGCTCAAGACATGAATTTCTAACATGTAACTTTCTGTAAGTACAACATTACGTCACCATGGAGGAGCTGACACAGTAATACTGTAGAGTTACAAGTATTGTTAATACAGTTGTAAAGTATCTTTGACTAATATTTTCAGAATAAAATATTTTGTAATGACATAATGAAATTGAACAGTTTGTCTTCTATAGTTTCCCCTCATTCCTAAAAATCACACATATATACACACACTCCTTTCCCTGCAAGGAGCAATATGCTGTAAGCAAACATTTTTTACAGGTATATATAAGCCATTAAAGAAAGAAAATGAACATACTCTGAAGCACATAAAGACGTTGAAGTAAGAAGACATTTGTACATTATGTCTGCTATTACCACCTCTAGTTCCTTAGAGGGAACATTTTTCTGCAATCTATGCTCTTTCCACTCTTTCATGCTTCAATGACTGAAGTTCATTATGACTCAAGTGTTTTGCCATTGATGCCTGCTGGGTAATTTTGCTGACACGTCCTTTAGTGATAGACGAAATTCCATTGGCTCAACAGTGAATCATTCATCACTATCATAAACTATATTCCACATTCTTTCAAAGAGCCTGTGTCAGGAGAGTTACGCTTAGAATGTGAACGCATACACTACGCCCACAACTACTATGTTCCCAATGGTAGCAGTGATGGCGATCCAAAGCCAAATGGCGTCCCGGGACATGGACTGGGGCTCCTCAGGTGGGCTATGAGCTGCCATGGAGGCAGCGTGGACGCTGGCAGACGAGTTGAACAGAGAGTGATCGGTGCTGTAGTCGTCATTGGGAGACGAGTCCATGAAGGCGCCCGTCATCACCGGAATCTGGGGAAACAGACAAGGACAAGACCTTCATCATTACCACACCTGTTCAGAGGATACTCTGAGAAGTGCTGCTGCATAAAGTGACCAGGACGCACTAATAAAGATCTAAATAAAGCTTATGAAGAGTCTCATTTAGTTGGTCTTGTTTAGAATCCTTTTGGAAATTCTTCTTGTTAACCTTTAAGACAATTTATTTGTGGTTAGCATGCACATCACGAGTAGTTTGTGCCCTTTGCCATGCTAAGCTGAGTTAGTTGTAGTTGTGTTAATGTGGTGGCTTAAGGTGCAAATGATCTGGGCATGAGATGCCAATGACCTTACTACAAGTTGTTGTACCATCAAAATAATTCTGAAATTATAAAGTTAATGTAATTAATGTATGTTACATATTGGGATTTTAAGGGGAGAAATTCAGAGCAGCAGAATTACATTTACTTTGTAAATTTCCTTTGTTCTTTCTCTCCTAAGCACATGAGCATACAGGCTGTGTGCCTGTGCCTCTCCTTTCTCTCTCCCTCTCACACTCGCATTCTGTCCTTCTTCCAGGTCCTCATCATGGGAGCTGGTTGTGTGGCCCAGGTCCTAATGGCTGGTTGGATGAGGAAGCTGCTGGCAGTTCTCCCTGAGAACAAACCCACCATGAACATGGACCTGCTGGAGGTTTCTTCCAATAAAGGGAGTGTTTTCTCCCCACTGTCACCCAGTATTTGCTCAAGGGGGACTGGTTTTGACCTTATTTTGAAGTGCCTTGAGATTCTGTTATGATTTGGGGCTATATAAATAAAATTGAATTCAATTTTATTTATAATGTCAAGTTACTGTTAAGTTAATATCTACATATAAAGGCTGACTTATCAGAAAGTGGTGGTGTTAGTGGTTTCTTCTGACAACTACAGTACTTAGTGAATACTTTCTATAGCATGTTAAAAAACGTTGCACCAGTTGTTCACATTCATGCAGGGTGAAGCTGTTTTCGATAAAGAACGTCTGGTTTAAAATCAGGAGGTGCACACATTAAGGTTCCTGTGCCTGATCTGAATCTAATCTACAAAGAGTCACTGGAGTGGAACCAACAGAATTAGGTAGAGAAAAAAATCAGCCTGAACATGAGGTGAATCTGAAAAGTGTCACAGAGTGACCTCTGTCTAACAGGACACTTTGACTTGATACAAGCAAAAGTAAAAAAAAACCAAAAAAACCTTTGGTACTTTGAGTATTTTTTAAGCCTATAATACAGTAACATAATAAATGTAGGACTTTACTTGTAACAGAGTATTTCTGCCCAACTACTACTGCTAAGTACCTAGTATTGATACCTTTACTTATTTAAAAGGATTTGAGTACTTCTTCCAGAACTGCTCATCAGAATATACCATGTGCTGTTCATGTCAGCCCAACCCATGCTGACTCCAGTGACATCACCTGAGGCAAGTAATCAGTCTATTCTGAAATCTTTTTCTGGAGACATTTTTGTACAACTTTATTTTCATACAGTATATGCTATCCCCAAGACCTTTAAATAGACTTGTGGAAAAATCCACATTACTGTGGTTTGTATTGGGTGTTATTATATATGATACCAGCATATGTGGGTTATTTCAGGTAATGAGGATCCATTAAGAACAGTTTCTGTAATCAATCCATGATTTAGCTGGAGGCTCTGAGTTTTCTTCTGGATGCTTTAATATCCCACTGTACAAGCACAGTTCTCTCAATCTGTGAGTTTCAGGTTGTTGTTATCAGGTTATATGGGAAACACATTAACATGCACAGTGATAACCTGGTGTCTTGAAGGTTTTGTTTTGGCACCAATCCCCATGGACTAGATACCAATCAATACACTTACATACCCAGCCTACACAATAAATATGTTTCTTACATACTGAAAAATAACAGTGTTTGCCTATATAATCCGACAGAACCTATTTTTCAGGAGCTACTTCAAATACTGAAGGTCCTGAATAGGCATGAGTTTAAATTATTGACATGACATGAATGAAAGTTTAAGTGGTCGAATAACACTACTGAAACTTAAATGATGCCATGAGCTACAGAGAAGATGTATCACATTATTACATTCTCCAAAATGCAGCTTTGCTGCTGCAGTAGCCCCAAGAGGGGACTGCACACTCATCCAAGATGACTAAGATGGTACAAAAACAGTTAAAAATATGCAAACACATAAAACAACAGGGACAAAAATAAAAGTGTACAGTGACTGTGACAGTATTACACACTGACATGTTCTCCCCAGACAGTTGTGCAGTGATGCGTGGAGGAGTGGGTGTACTGTATATTTATCCTACAATTCCTTTAAATGTGCCTCATCCAGCAATTGAAAAAAGTAACTTGTGTAAAATAAACAGTGACATGTAAAGCTGCTCTTGCATATGTAGTTCAGGGCCAGTGGTATTTATACATTGTCACTTGCTGTTTGACTTCAGGGAGTAAGGATCATAGTGAAATTAAAATAAGCTACAAAGATGCAGTACCAGGTACAAAATTAGGTCCTACCTTTTTGGTGAACTGTTTCTTGGAAGATCTAACTTGCAAAAGATAACGAAGAACAGAGTGTGCCACCATTATGTTAAGAACAGTAAAGAGCAGTTTGCAAATATTACTACACAGTCTTAATTCATATTATAACAATTCAAGATGAGGCAAACATCACTTCTTAGAAAGAGATTAATTAATTTTTTTACAATATTTAAACAGCTGATTTTAAGATTAAAATGGGTCTGTTTCATAACTGAATCTGACAATTTACCAGTGGCGGCCCGTCAACAGAGGGCGTGGAGTGTCAGGCAGAAGTGTCTCACATGAAGAAGAAGACGATAGGAATCACATAAAATAATTTTAGAAAAACATTAAAATTTAAACAAACAATCTATATATTATACAGACCATGACTACTGTGTATAATCTGCAATCAAGTGTAGTTTAAAAATGTTCTCTCACTCATTTGCCGTGACTGAACGGTCATGTGATGTATTTCCTGTTCCTTTGGGGCACAGAAATCTTTACCACAGACCTATGCTATAACTGGTGCATGCGCACTGAACCCCCTCCTATACAAAGTATAGGAGAACCTTGGGGTGCCCAAAACCCGCCCACAAGACCGACGTTACAGCTTCAGACCAGAAAATTCAACCGGAAACTCACCGCAACGCTTGTGTTTTGTTTACAGTCAGTTGGAGGAACAGTTTTTTGTTGTGGATAATGCTAATTCACATGCTAAAAGATGAACCGTTCCACAGAAGAACCCCACAGGAAAAGATTAAAGATTGTGGACCTCACCAGCCGACATTAAAATCAACACGACAGAGGGAGAAATTACACTCTGTCTTTCTCCAGAAACTGGTCTGAGAAGAAGTCCTGGCTAACTGTCTGTCCTGAGACCGGAGCTTTGGTTTGTTTCTTCTGCCTCCTCTGTCAGCTGTCAAGAAAAGATCGAGTCTGGATTCAGGCAGGTAATACGGATTTAATAAATTTTCCTGATGAAGTGAGAAAACATGAACAGACACATTTTGTCTAAGATAACAGACTGCATTATATTCTGTATATACTGTGGTGTGTTTGAGCTTGGGTTGTGTGGTCATGATGAAAGTGAACACTCAGTTGAAGGAGGCGGGTGAAATTTACTTATAAAAACGTTAATTTTATACACGTTAATTTAATCTTTTAAAGCAGTGTGATGCATAATAATGGTGCTTTGGTTTATACTAGTGGTTATGTGGTTAGAGTGCATCTGAAAACTGACTTGTTTTTTTTCCCACCCTCACTCAGTCCCGGTTACCTGGTAATCAGTTTGATCCGTTTCACCTGGACTTCACCCTTTATAAGCCGCTCCTCCTACACGCACTCTCCGCCAGATTGTCTGCTCTGATTATTCTCTGTCACGACTCTCCAGCGTTTGCATCTCATTTGCAGGTTTCATCGGTTACTGATCTCTGCCTGTTGCCTGACTCTGCCCCTGCCCACTGCCTGCCGGTGTTGTGCCAAAGTAGGTATCCCCGCCAGAAATAGTATCCCCATCCACGAGAATGTAATTTCTACAGAATGGAGGCTGGTTTATGGATGAAAATGTCACTTCACACACATTAAAACTTAAACACGGTTTTTATCCTAACCCTAACCTCAGTACTGTTTTTGCCTAAACCCAACCTCAAGGGGGACTCCAGTGTCAAACTCGGGTCTGGACTGGAGCAACACTACTACAATAACCTATTGGACATGGGATACAATTTCTGGCGGGGGTAATTACTTTGGCAACACTGGCAGTCAGCAGGCAGGGGCAGAGTCAGGCAACAGGCAGAGATCAGTAACCGATGAAACCTTTGGGATGCGAACTGGCGACGCTGCATTTACGTGGCATATGCACGAACCTCCAGGCTACCAGTGCGTGCCAAATAAGGCTATCATTGATGAGTGATTCATGAATGAGGTCAATTCATCACTAATTACATTCGTAATTGGAAATCATAAGATTAGACACCAGGCAAAAAGATGGGTACAGCTTTGAATAGCAGGACAGACATCTCTTCTGAGTGTGACAGGAATGTTTCTGCACTTAATGATAAAGACGGCCTGAGACAAGTGAGACAGGGAGATCATCTCTCCTCTCCCCAACCCCTTTTCTGATGATATGTAGGAGTGTTCAGACCCTCTGACATGGTGACAGTACAGAATTTGTCCGTGGTTAAATTATTAATGCAGTAATAACTCATTTAAAGCACAGTGTTAATGCACAAATGTGAAAAATCTGTCAGCTCGCATGACAGAGGAGCTGAATGCTGCTGCACCTTCATCCTAATTCCCACAGTTACTCTCCTATTTGTGCCTTTAAAATAGATGATATAATAGGCCTATTTCACTCTGCACTCTGCAGTAGAGTGTAGCTACTGAGCCCTGCTTTAGCTGTCAGACATCCTGAGACCTTGTGGGCTACAATACTGGGATTGTTTGGTCTGGAGGCGCCTTAGTAAAACTTTTCTCTCCCCTGCTGAAATACAAACGGCACCAGCTCCTATTAATAATATTTTGGCTTATTATGGTTTCTGAGCCAAAAGCCACATTATATCTGCACACTGATCAACCAACAAAGGCAGAAAAAAACTGCTGTGCATGCAGCACATGACAGCATATCAGAGCACCAGAGTGAATGTAGAAGTGGGTATTCGCTGCGCCGACTGAAAAAGAAGTAGGTATACGCCGTATACCTGCATATACCCTGGACCAGTGCCCCTCAGACCTGACAGGCTAGATTCAGCCCTGCATGGAACAACACTGCCCAAATGGGACAGAATCAATTCAAACACAGTTCAAATAGTAACAGTTGCTGCAAACAGCTCTCAGCAGAACTCTTCATCCTGTTGACCACTCAGCCTGCTGTATGACAAAGACATCTGACATGTAATCCATATCTCTCACTGTCTGTGGAGGAGCTTCCTGACTTGTTTGAGAAAGTGAAGTTGCTTGCTGTCACCTTTAGGACTTTGAACCATTTGCATTTTCATTCTGTGACTGACTCTCACCATCGGCAGCATCAAATGAGTTTCATTGAAAGCCATTACCATTCATGACACACACCCACACACATACATACATACATACACACACACACCACCACACTATTGAGTTCAATCCAATCATTATTCTTCTCTGTCTCAAAATAAAGGCCTACACAGAAACAGTTCAGTGTGTCACTCTATGAGAGTTTGTATTACGCAAAAATAATTTGATGACATATACATTCACAAAATGCTAATATTATCCATAGTTTATCTGGTCTAGATTAACCCTATGCTTAACCCATATGCTGCATGCAAAATTAAATAATTACACTAAAGCTCGCCTCACAAATCCCCACTGCATTAAGTTAAGTTGTTAACTGTAAAATTCACCAAATAAGTTATTCTCAGTTGCATAGTAAGCCTTCTACAATGTGCAAAAATATAATATTACAAAATAACAAATACATGTTTTGTTGTCTCTGGAAAGTCCTGCGATTTTCCACATTTCTGTTTTTGTCAACCATCCATTATCAGCTTAACAGCTTATTCTGGATACATTCTCTATCTTAGGACTGACATATAGAGTCATACACCTGCAGGCCAATCAGAGTGACCAATTAATCTCTATGCATGTCTTTGAACTATACTTGGATGAAACACATGCAAATGTGCATATATGTGTTAATGAGGTTAGTAATGTACTGTATTTATATTGGACTGTTAGTTGTTTTGTTTGTTTGTCTTACCATACATCTTTAACAACTAATGTTTGTCTTGCTAATGTCTTCACAGGCAAAACTCAAGGTTAAAGCCAAGTCACTTAGAGCTATTTAATTAATTACCTAATTTTCATCCTCAAAAATCAGAAGACAACTTTATTTCACATATTGATTCTCAGTATGAAATGTCAGCAGTAATTAGTGGTCTTCACTGGGCCAAAATGTATGTACGCAAAACAATCATGGCGAAGTCAGAATGACACTGTACCTGGCATGATCTCTGTACTACCCAAAGCTCGTGACCATAGGTGTGGGTTGGAATGTAGATCGAGTGGTAAACTAAAAACTGCGTTTGGTACATTTTCATGTTCCATCCCTGTTTGTAAATGTTAGGATTGCATATGGTTTTGTGCCAGCCTTTAGAAAACTGACTGTATCAGCTCAACCCGACATGATCACACTGTGTCATTGTAAAAGCAAGTATTCCTCCCTAACAGTTTGTGTATCACTGTCTGTCTGCTGGTGGTCTAATACACACGGACTCATTAGATAGCAGCTGTCACAGTGCCTGAATGTCTTGATGTCGCCATGGGTAACAAATAAGCCTCCTGTTGGATGGCAGTCATGGGGGGGTTAAGTGCTCTCTGTGGTTTAAATGCTCCTCTGTCTATCGCCTGCAGGGTCAAAACATGAGGAAATGATGCACTGTGCTCAGAGCCACAGAGTCTGCAGCAGATGCAGCAACTAAACATCCTAGCAGGGGATTAGAGTTTAGGCACCAACCATGAACCGCAATGTTCCCACTTACAATCTGGCCAGGGAGTGTTTGTATCTCATTCACCATCTCTCTCATTTTCTGTCATATTATTGTTGGAAAAAAACAGGAAATAAAATATAATAAACACTTTGGTAAGCAAGACTATTAATGGAAGACCTAAAGATCCTCAAGAAAACACTGGAAAACGTTGATACAACAATTCGCTGTGCACTTTAAAGTCTACTAGCGAGAGCTAATGGAAACAACTTTTTGATTTGTGTGAAAATAAAATCCGTGTGACAGTTCTTCAACTCATGTTTATCATCTGATCTGTATTTTGAGGATTCCTTTAAATAAAAAAAAAATTTTAAGTTCTGTCCGTATTTATGTGAATGCACACCATACTGGATGTTTGAGCTTCTTCTGCTTCCAGAAGCTAATTTAGAAAATGGTGGCGTAATTATTGGATTTGTACCCTGACAATCAATAGCAATGGTCTTTTCCACAAGTTCTGAATGCTGGCCGCTCACTGAGAAGAAATTTGTCATACACACACTGAGAAAGTAAAAGAAGATATTCAGTACTGATATTCTGCAATATTTGAGCATTTGGTCATGTTTCATACCGGCTATGTGTTCATTATAATTGCTGTGAGAAACATGCATATGTCAGCGTTTGCTCTGGCTGAATGAGGATTATCTCTGTGTTTGTGTGTGACATTGGGGGGGGGGGTCCCAATATGCATTGATGGAAGAACAGACAAAAATATATTTAAGTTCATTGGATCCATTTAAAATGAGATAGTATCTTTTACATGATAACTAGACAAGCAACATGGGTCAGTCTAATGTTTATTTCAAGTTCAACCAATTTAAAATCAATAAGAGAAACATTGTAAGCAGCCATGACAGACAGTGTAATCCTGATTTTATCCAGTATGCTGTTTGGTATCATTTTACAGCTCAGTAATAACAGTGTGGCGTTAAAGGTGGGATCATATATTATGTATCTAGGAGGCTAAACAACTTTGTGATAATATGGACACCAAACACCAAGATTTACAGTAATTACCTGGGAACACTCATTGTAGTTTTTGTATAAGTATGAAACAGAGCTTTAAAATGTAAAACTACCAGTTTCTACTATATTCTATGACTAAAGGGACAGATATGAAAAATATGACAGCTCCCCAAATGTGAAGCCATCAGTAGCCATATCAGCAGTCTAGTCTAGCCCCCCCTCCTCTGAGAGTGGCCAGCGAGACAGAGGCTGGCTCCTGACATCTTATCATTTTGACATATTTGCCATCAGCTGAGTATTTTGGGAGGCAGGTACTGACAGTGTCTGAGACATATCATTCACCTTTCATTTATCCTTTCATTAGAGTTCACAGATAATAGAATGGAAATGAATGAGGTCTGGTGTCATAGTGCCTTGCAGCCACACACAGTGTAATACACCTGGAACAGATAATGTGGGTAAGTGATATCCTTCCACCTCCATGAGCTGACTGACTGATGTGACATTGAAAAAGGCTGATAGCCACCAGTGAGACTATAAACCTCAAGCGACCTCTTTGTTGTACCTTGTTGTTAAATGCTGAACATGAGGCTTAGAATTTAAACATCTTATTAACCTTTACATTAACCTTTGAGATTGAAGCTTGCATTTCAAAATGGGACCAGAGCCATTCAAAAGAATGATGAATTGTCCCAGTGCGATATCCAAAAGGCTCTCTGCTCTTTTTATAACATTGGATGAAAGAAAAGAGTAATGAGAATCATTTGGGACTTGAGCAACAACTGGGAGAGATAGTATGATGAATATATGAAAAACATAAATTCTTGTGTACCTCAAGTCTTAGCTTCTGCCTGGGCTCAACAAAAACTGGAATACTGTATGAAGGCTATC
>JAUBNQ010000016.1:1929700-1941933 GCA_032353495.1 Ctenopoma kingsleyae
AAGTAAAGTAAAGTAAAGTAAAGTAAAGTAAAGTAAAGTAAAGTAAAGTAAAGTAAAGTAAAGTTTTCAACCCTTTCTTTCCGTCCTTATTGGGCTTCTTCTATTGATAATCTGACCCTAGATTGTTTTCTGAGCCTTGTTTTCTGGGTTATCCTTTGAGCATTGTTTGCATTGGTTTTTGATTTTTACAACTGCTTGTGTTTGCCGTATGTTTACCGTTTTTGTTTTCTCCTTATCCCTGTTTGAGTAGACTAGTTATCTGTGCTTGGGTTTCGTGTTTGTCTTTATGACTGTTTCTTTGGGAAATGTGACAGGGAGAACATTTCTCTCGTTACAATTCTATCTATGAGTGTTATAAACTACTGTGCTGTGTTTTGGCGTCTAATGGGCTTTTTAAACACGTATCCCATCAGTCCAGCTGGACACAGTTGATCTAAACAAGCAGCAGTGCAGTAGATGAAGGAAAGATGGGTAATCATCAGCCCACAGATTGGCAAACTGCATATATATATATATATATATATATATATGTATAGTTGTATGGATTTAGTTGTGTGGCCACTCCTCTCGGCAAGATGTTTCCACAGCAAAAGACATAATCTCAGTGAGGTGATAGGTAAAGGTTTAAACACTATCACTGGAGCTTGGTAATTCCACTTTATCATAATGATAAGTCAGGGACTTTGGGATGACACAGGGATCATTGTGCCCCTGCAAGTTTCCAAAGAAATTATAAGAGAAGTGGGTCAGAAGGGTCAGCCAGTTTTTTAAGTTCAAGGGTTCACATACATGTTTAATGAGTGTGTTCAATAAAGACAAAGGATTGTGTGTCTTTTTTTTCTCTTTCGTTTTTAAAAACAAAAACTTTTCTTTTTGGTCCATACTGTGACTTTTATTATAGGGTGTATCACTGTATCACCTTACAGTGTCCCCAGATGAAAGCTTGGTAATGTAGTGACTTGAAGTAGCTGGGTGGCAGACTACTGTGACTGGAGAGCTAACTCGTACAATAGCTCACCAACCAAGCTTGTTACCTTCAAATTAGCAGGCTAGTGGGCCTGTTCACAAACTAATTGTTCATTCACAACACATTTGCATTTCTATCTTCTGGCACAGAAAGACTATATAACAGTTTAGTTGAAATTATAGATTCTTATGTGGCACTTTTCTGTTCTATAGTGAATGTCAGTGCAAAGGTCAGTCAGTGCTTCATTTCATTCACTAGTGGAATTCAGCGGACAGAAAAGTCTGTCCTAAAACAAGACTTCCACAGATTGCCTGTGGGTCACCCACTAGAGCAGTTGTCCATGAACCATGGAGTCACTGGTGAACAAATCTATATTCTGTGCAAAAATGCATCCTAAATCTACAGAGTAGTTGCGAGTCAGAGTCAGGATCTTCCAAATGTTTGTTGTTCAGCATTCACTCTTAGTCACAGTTCTTCTCACATGATTTGACCAAGTAAACCTAAAGGCTCATAATAGATGAGCACTGAAGTTTCATATATTGTTTTAAGTTAATTAGTTTATTATCTCCCTTCAAAAAAATGCTCCTTATCAAACAGTGATGAAAGCAGTGCACAATCCACACAATGCAAAATTTGAGTAGATGTATTTTGTATTTTCACATCATTTGGTATGAACATGTGCAGGCAGACGCAGAGACACACATCACATTAAACTGGACAATATTCAAAACCAGAGAAACAGACGAGTGTTTGGAGGCTGTCTGTTCTCATTTTGGAGAACATCAGATCCAAAAGGCAGCCCTCAGTTCCATGTTAACATCTGAATTTAGTCTTCCTGTTTGTTTTATTTCAGTCTTCTTGGGAGAAACTAATACTGAATAATACATTAATCTGACAGAGCAGAAATCACAGAACACACCAACAGGAAACAATGTTACAAATCCATCTTCAGGTTTGTACTGCCTCTGGGCTGTGAATTTCCATATTAAAATTCCACATTTGCTGTTTGTTCAGAGCAATATCTACTTATTGTTTTTAGTATTACCATAAATTGTCAAGTAGCTTGGTCCTGTTTACCTCAACTGAAGATAGAACCAGGCTGTTATCTGAAATGTAAATGGATGAAAAACTTAATAAAAACACTCCCATAGATTCAGACCATAATCCAGACCATTCTCATTCCCAGTGCATAATAGTGTAGTTTTTCTGTCGGAGGGCCTGTGTACATGTACCTGACAAACTGCAATCATTCAACAAGGGAATAGCAAATAATGGATAATAATAATAATAATAATGATAATAATAATAATAATAAACTAAATGTAGTTAACTCCGACTCTGAAAACAAATTGTCCATAGGTGTGAATGTGAGCGTGTATGGTTGTTGGTCTGTATATGTCAGCCCTGCGATAGACTGACGACCTGTCCAGTGTGTACCCCGCCTCTTGCTCGATGACAGCTGGGATAGGCTCCAGCACCCCCCGTGACCCTTACGAGGACAAGCGGTTAAGAAAATGGATGGATGGATAGTTAACTCCATTAACCCTTCAGCAGGAGAGTTTTTCAAAGTGCAGTTTTAGTGATTACAATTTGCAGCAGTCCAATGTCAAATAACAGAGCTGTAAATTTTTTTTTTGACTGTTAGGTCTATGAAGTTTCTTTTTCTTTTAAAAAAATCCTGGTGGATAAAAAAATAGACATTTTTCTCTGCTGTCCCTGAAAAGTTGACATTTTAGAGTCTGTGGTGGTTTCACTCCTCTCACAGCAGGCAAACATATACCTATACACAAAAACACACACACACACACACACAGTCCTAACCCTCATACATGCCTTGCGAGTTTGTGGCTCAGTCTGCCCTTCATCATTTTCAGCAGCATGCACATATCGTCTGCTGGAGTGGCAGAGTAGCTTGGAGGACTGACCTTTACTGGCATACAGCTCAGAGCAACGCCATCCCTCTCCCTGGGCTCCGTGATTCAAATAAACTACTGATCGCTTCTGTTGCAGGGGAAAGAGACATGACTGAAATGGTTATTGTTTTTTGCCTCATAATAAAGACACGATATGCTAGAGTATACTGCAAAATTACTTTCTATTAGCTGATGTGGTGGTGTAACAATTTGTGGTTCCCTAAACTTATTGGTACTTCTACACAAAATTGGAACCAAAACATTACACTTTTAGGAAATTCATGATCTTCATTTCATTGGAAGAGCTCAGATATTGACCACAATGCTGTCACGATTCATGTGTTGGTTCATTTCTGTCTTGGTTTATGCGCTGTTTTGTTCGGTTTCTTTGTGTCTTTCTCTGTTCTCAGTACCCTGGACTCTGTTCCCCAGCAGAACATACTGTTTCCAGTTTACTCCCTCATGGCTCGAGCACTCATTGTCCCCACCTGTTTTCATTTAGTAATCTTGGTTCCACTCTATTTAAACCCTGGTCCCACACTCATGAATTGTCAGATCATCTCGACGCTCTGCTGGTCTCCAATGTCCTCTGGTTCTTCCTCCTGGTCTCTTGCTTCTTTCATTTGTACCACGGGTCTCTGTTCCTGTTCCTTATATTCAGCTATATAATATATATACATAGATTTCTAGGTATCCCTGCTCTACCCACTGCTGGTTACCTAGATCTGGTGTGTTCAGTCAATCAGGAGCTGAAAGATACACCTGATCTAGGTAATCAGCAGGAGGTAGGGGAGGGATAGCTTGAAAACAAGCAGGGCAGAAAGGCCAGGGGACTGACTTTGGCAACCACTGCACTATAGGTCTATTCTTTTTCACTACTGATTTGTGCCCAAGAGTTCCATGGCAGAGCTTACATCAAAGCTCAATCATTTAAACTGATTTTAACATGAAAACTGCTCTGTCTACATGTCAAAAACATCTGGTATACTGTGTAATCACTTTCTGAACCAAACAACAACAAACAAACCTCAAGGTTGGTGGTTTGACTCTCAGTGTAACCCAATTCATATGTTGAAGTGTCCCGGGATAAGACACTGAACCCAGAATGGCTTTTTTGTTATGTAATTTGTTAAACTTATGTTGAATAAATGTTAGAACACATCTATGAAAGAAAAAATAAAAATTACAAGAAACAGTATAGTATGAACAGTAGCAAGAATTTAAAACTGGTGTGGACTAGTGGCCAAGTACTGGAGCTAAGGAGTATTTTACTCAGCCATGATTGTGAATAGCTACAGCCAATGTCTTCCCCTCAGTCAGTTATAATATTCGATTATAAATATGGTACAGTGCATTAGTCACTGCAGATGAATCAGTGGAGCATGCTTGCTGCAAGATAGCTTGCTGTTCATGCATTGGTAGTCAGCCAAGCACACAATGCCACAATGCAACGCTGACTCAAAGTGATTCTCGTGGGGGGAGTCTGTGAGGACATGTGAACTGTGTGAGTGGAACACAGAGTGACAGGAAGTGGCAGCAGGACACATACACAGGAGCAGGTAGAGCAGGAACACTAACTGTGGGAAGTGTACCACAGTTGGGAGTGTGCTGCTCCACTCTCCTCTATTCCCCAAGGGAAAATATTTTTTAAAGCCTCCTTCTAATAAAAGCACAGACAGCCCAGGCAGTCATAAAGTGCTCTTTGATACTGAACATTATAGTGGATCTAACAAAAAAGCAGTGGACATCTAACAGGTGCAATTACCCACAACGGTGTGAATCAATGGTGTTTCATCTGGGTAAACGGGTTCCATGAATGATCAGTATGGATCTCACTTTCACTGCAGAGGATGTGTCAATTTATGTCTGATATGTGAGAGTAAGTCGTGCGTGTTTGGAGGGTATTAGAATGCTTGTCACAAAGATGCAAAATTATGAACAAAACAACACTGGCACAAGCAACATACTTCACTTAGTGCTAGTAGCATACTGGGATTGGTGGTGTTAATAATCTTGGGACAAAACATCTAAAATACAAGTAAAACACTAAAAACCAAATAAAAACAACAGAAGGATAAAAAACTAAGTCAATACAAAACATTTACCTAAAAGTTATAAAATCATTTACCACAGAGTTAACAATATCGTTCGGTTTGGGATGTCAATGTCTTTCTTTTCAATTGCAATCTATCCCAAGTGGATAGATCAAAAACATGAACACTTTCTTTTATATCTCTGTGCTGGGATAGGCAGCAGATGTAATTGATTCCTACATTAACTCTGTGAAACAAGTGTGCAAAGGTATCAGGGAAGTTTGTCTATAATGGCTGTATGCCAGTGAGTCAAACAGCCTGTAGGGAGATGGCTAGCCAACTCTGGAATAGAGAGCACAAGGATGTTTCATTGACTTTAAGATGGTAAGATGTTGTAGCAACCAGTTTTTTTCTGGCTCCCAAAGCAAAAAAAAAAAAGAAGACTTTTGTATGTAATAGAACCTATAGATTTGTTCATTCGACTTTCGACAAGCCACACATATATTTCAAACAAGTAATTTTCTTTTATATTTTTTTTCCCTTTGACACAAAGCAGACAATGTACTCTGCTCAAATAAGGGTACACTTAATCATCACAGTTAAAGCAAGTTCAGCTCTCCATTTAGGAGTACCTCTCCACATTTTTTTCCTTTGAAATAGCCATGACACATTGAGAGATAACACACACAATTTGATTATGACATTATGGGAAAAAAAAAGTATTCCCCCTACTCCGCATTGAAGTGGTGAGTTTTTGGTTTCTTACTTCGTCCAGCTAGGAAGCACAAGGGATTGTTAATCAATTTCATCTGCTTTTGTGCAAATGAAAGTGAAAACAGGTGCAACGGAGAGGCAAACGCAAGACAACCTCCAAAAAGGAAATGGTTTTCCATGTGCTGGCTAGAGATAAATGTTCTCTCTTTATTCTTTCTGACTGATTCTCCTCACGTTTTGTCCTTGCCACATTGGTGAACACTGAGGCAGTATCTGCAGCTCAATCAGGTTGCACATGTAGTCTGGTTACTCCAACACGGCACGTGTATGTTCCAAGAAGGTTTGCTCTTGGCCTTTCACTGGTGCCCATTTCTCTTCTCAGATGAGAGCAGATTCACAATGTTTACAAAGTTCTCTGGAGACACTGTGGTCAATGTTAACTTGCCTGTAAAATCAACGAGACTGGTTTGGTTAGGGGTCAGTGATGGTCTAGGGAGGGCTGCACAGTCATCCATGTCATAGCCAACTGTACCCTGACTGCTCACAGAATGAGATCCTCAGAGCAATTGTCAGACCTGAAACAGGTGTAGTGATTCCTGGGTTCCTCCTGGTGTGGGACTATGCCTAGCCTCACATGACCAATGTGTTTAAGCAATTTCTGGATGACAAAGGATTGATGCCACTGACTGGTCCTCATGTTCCCCTGACCTCAATGCAATTGACATTATACACTACTGCATTCAATGTCACCAAGTACCACCACACATATCTAGCTGACTCCCTGATCCAGGTTTGGATCAGTTAGGAAATAACTAACTTTGTTCTGTAGCAGCAATAGCACTATGTTACTTTCTAAATTCAGATATTCAGAAAAAAATTAAGAATAAAGCACTAAACTCCCTGAGCCAACAGGTTTCCTTATGTATGATCTAACTGAAGCTGAAGTGAATGGGTTAAACACTTTCAACATCAGTGACACAGCGAATGACATCTGACATACATACATTTACCGTATAAAAGCTATAGTCAGAGTCAAAAAGACAGGAAATTATTGTGTCTTCTGAAATATGATTTGCATCTTAGAACAGTAGCTGGCCGTTCTTTAGCACACTGACACACACTGTTGGGATTCAAGTGCTGCAGCTTTATATAGTTAGAATAGTTATTTAGTTGATGTAACTGAAAAGCTGCAGTTTAATTGTTGATTTGGGTTTCTGAATGAAAATCTCAGAAGGCAGCATGCAGCACATCCTATTGAAGAGGTTTTAAAACATCTAACTTGACTTTGTGTAAATCCAGCAGATTCCCCTTGGGGAAATTCTTTGTGGACAGGCTGCCCCTGTAAAGTGTCAAGGGTCAGGGTTTTGGTGTCTTGTCCAAGGACACCTCGACATGTAGCCTGCCGGGACTGGGAATCAAACAGCTCACCCTTGGGTTTGAAGACGACTGCCCTACCCACTGAGTTATCGTGCTGCCCTGTGTAAATGAATGCAAGTACAGTACTCACTTTCCTTTTTAGCTGTGTTTGGCTCTTTAGTTGCTAAGTCTATCTGTTTTGTGTTTGGGCACCAGTGGGGTTTTGTAAAAAAAGGTTGATGAGATGCTGGCCAAATTGGACCAAACCAGTAAAATTGTAATGTGTAAAACTTAAACAGCTACGCTAAGTGGAAGTGCAGTGTTAGTAATCAAAGTTAGCACATGTAATTTAGTATTAATATAAAAAGGATTCAGCAATGTGACTTTACAGCTTTCACAACACCACACACACACACACACACACACACCTTAACGTTATTATTATTTGAAATTGTTTAGGCAACACAATATGCAAAATAACCATCTTTATGTGTAAGTTTTGATGTGACTTTAATTTGGCCTTAAGATGCGGGTGCAGTCACACCGTGTCAGATCCCACAGTCATACCCAGTACCCTGCAACACATTGCAATAGATTAACCATACTAATAATAAGACCACTAAGAAAACAAAACGGAGCCCTGGCTGAAGCGTTTACTGCTGCTATTATGAGATTGCTTATGACTGAGGGGGGATATTAACATAGTATTAAAACTTGGTAGTCTGCTATCATGTACTTACCCTTTTATTTCCCAAATGTAACACAATTTTATGAAGAGGAAAAAAAAATGTTGCTCTGAAGTAAGATACATTATAACGTTGACAGGGTTAACAGCATCAGTACATCAAAGTGGAAGCAACATAGCTACCAGTATTAGCATCAACAGCTGTGCATGGTCTTACTTTATATTATGTTCTGTCAACCTGAAAGTCTTTACTGCTGTTGTGTTATGCTTGTGCTGTGTTTGAGGCAGCAAACAACAGTGTGTTACTCTGGGAAGGATAGGGAGAAAATATGCAGGAACGTGATATGGCTGGCAATGGGTCTCCATAGTCTAGTCAGATGAATATTCATGTAGATTTCACCCCCGTTCCTCAGCTAATTGGTGCTGAGTCATGTATATTCATCTGCCTATCTCCCTGCGACAGCTCATCATGCTGCAGCTCCTTTTGATCTAAGAAAACGGGCCAGTCTTCATGCAACTTTTTAATATCTGCAGCAGCTTCTTTACATGCATCTTTTCCCCTCAGATTTCCGCTCAATTCAAGGTTTTCTGTCTTTTTCTTTTAATTTTCTGTCAAAAACATTTCACCCACAGAAGAGGGTGATAGTCACATTCAAACAGTGTTTTCAATGATCATGTGAAACACAGCTTAACTCCAGGTGGCTTGAACGTGTCTCTCCAAAGACTGATGCAACCTGACATTTTTAGTTGTTTGTCACTTTGTACAGCCTTTGTATTGTTTTGTTTTAATTGTATTCATATGATGATTCAACAGAACTATGAAAAACATGACCTACACATAGTGAATTATCATGCATATGCCGATAAGCACTCAATTGATAGTTTCAGCATGTTTTTATATATCCTCTAGTCTTTATTAGCCACACTGAACAATCATGAGTATATATGGTGATGAAGCAAACTATACAGTGCAATCATTGATTACTACCATCTTTTGATTAGACCAAAGTGATGCATAAAATTTTTTCTGAAGTACTTACTGTATGATTAATCCTCTAGTTTGAATCTCTTCGGGGGGGGGTTTAAGCTTGGATGCTCTTTTTGCAGAGCACAGCTTTACGTTAACATGGTGGTACACATGAACACTTGGGATCTGTCCAGGATGACTAGTTATATATTGTTATACAGTCCAGTTATATACTGGATGGCAGATGACAGGACACTGATTCACTAGCAATTAAGGTCTCATTGAATCCCATAAAGGACTGAGAGGGGCAACCACCCACTCTGGGATTATTCAGATGAAATTAAACCCCGAACCAATCAGTCTCAATAAAAAGTAGTTAGTTCTTGGCAAATAACTTGAAAAAAGAACAAAAGAAGCACACATTACTGGATTTACTGAAGTGGAATTTATTGATCTAACCGATGAAATTAAAGATGGATGTAATCTAGGGATAGGGATAGTAACAACCAAAATCAACAGAAAATATATGTTAACAAGTTAGTCGTCTGGTTTACCAGAACATCAGCTTTACATAGCAGCAGAAGTTTTGCAGAGCCTACTGTTACTGCTGGGGAAACTTAGCTCTGTGTCCAGTCCTCAGCTCGGTGGGACTCCTTCATCCTTCTTCCCAAGTCAACTTAGAGGTGGCAGAGGCTTTAAGGATGCTGCAGGAACTTTGTGCCCTGTAACTCTGCTTCCTCGCTTCTTCTTCTGGGTGGACTTCGATCTGTTGCCAGGTAATGCAGGATGAGTGTGGCACAGTCCTTTCAGACAGTGGTTCTGGTCAATTGTAGTCTGCTACTCGCTTCCACTAACTACTGTATGTTAGCTGTGTGTCCACTTAACTTGACTTACTTTAACGAAGTTTGTAAGCGAGGCATAATGAAAACTGAAACTGTCTAAATCTGAACAGTTACTGGAACAAAAAGTTGAAAAATGTGAAAAAGAAACATTAAAGGAAAGAAAAACGGTTTGTTAACAATGGACGACAAGAAGTACAAAAAAAAAGACAAAAGCACAAAGGACAAAAAGCAAACTTCTTTTGTATTAGCCATATATACTCTTAGGGAGTGTATATGCGGAGACAAGGCTATTTGAAGCGGTTGTTCAAAAACGCCCACTCTCTTTGTCTAAGAAAGTCAGTATGTTAATACCTCAACTAGAGATAATGAATATTAATTCTAGAGACACACATTACCACAGCCCACATCTGACATTATAATTAACATTGAGTAACCAGTGATTCAAAGTAAGTTACAAACCAAGTGTGTAACACATAAAATTATAGGTATGTGACATGCAACTATTGCATTACTACCAAATAAAGTCTGTCTCCCAGGTGATAATTAAAAGACACACAATTATATGGCAAAAGATATACAGTTCGGTGGTCACGGTCTAATTACTTACAGTAATTAAGCACAATACATGATTAATAATAATGTTCCCTAATTTCAAGCTGGTTCTGTGACATGTTTTTAGGCATCTGCATGTCACTTGGAGTCCAGTTGATTATGTGATGAGTATGAGTGAATAAAAGTCCCAAGGGTCTAATGTAGGTGTTTTAGTTAAACCTTTACATATAATGTCCATTTGGTGATGCTCTCAGTCACAGTCAAAAACCGAGTTTTTATATTGGCCCTCTGTACAGGATCAACTCAGGGGGAGTTGGCTTTCCACTTTAGGTGACCCCTGATAAGGGTTGTCTGGGCTGAAGCTGGTTCTGTCAAAAAGTGTACTGTTTTGGAGCAGATGTTTCCGGTCTGGACAGCTTCTGTTGTGGGGATGCAGGTGAATAGAGAGGTGACAACATAAGACACCGTGATTTCATTTGTGTCCAGTTTAAACCTTGTTGACAAAGTCCTGTGAATTGTTAATGTGGTGGATAGTATTTCCAAGCAGTGGAGCTAGGATGGTGGCTAGATGCTTGGCAATCTTATGTGTGGCTGACGATAGGTCTGAGTGGTGTTCCTTCTTTGTGTATTTTTGGGAGTCCATAGATGCATAGTGTAGCTTCACCAGGGTATAGGGGGTGGTATAGGGGTCAGTCAATGACTTTGTCCCTCTCCAGTTGTTGTAAACAGTCTGTGACCTTCTTCCTGTAAATGCTGGCAGGGTCCCTCCTAACAGCCTCATATGTTGCAGTGTCACTCAAAAGACTAGATAATCGTGCATCTCCCTTTGTCTCATCTTTGTCAGATGGTGATATTTTGGTTTTTACTTAGGGAGTAAGTAAAAATGGTGAGGTTGGAAGGAAGTGTCTTAGCACTGGCAAGGGTGGCTGTAATCTTCAGCCTGAGTTGTATAGCTTCTGCCAGTTTGTTGTTCCTGATTGTTGAATCTAAAACTGTAATAAGGTCTATACTGGTAGCTGCTTTGGTGTTAAGGCAAAGTTTAGTCCTTTGGCTAGGAAATTTTTTTCAGCTTGGTTAAATGATCTGTCCGACGGGTTCTTAACCCATTTGTCTTGGCGATGGTAGGTGTTGTTGTCCTTTTATTCATGTTAGTTAATCTTTTCTGTCTACGTTGTCTACACTGTTGCTACGTTACGTTGTCTTTCTTTGCCCTTGGAGTGCTGTGAAATTTGTGCTTTCTCAACAAAAAGCATCACCTCCTCCAATACAGTGTTAGGTAGACATAATCTCAGTTCCTGGTGGGTCTGGTTCACTTCCTCTTTCAGTGCATCAATGGTGAAATGGACCTGCCTTATTTTTTCATTGAGAGGCTAATATTGTGACTTTTGTAAAATCTTATCTGTTTATCTCTCTCACCTCTTTGACAGTTTGTAGACATTTTAAATATTTCTGATGAAACAGGAAAATAAGCTGTTGCAAGAATAAAGGTGGGAAGAGATAAAAGTATAAAGAACATTTTCTGCATCACTGAAATGTCTGCATATACGATCACCCAAAAGAAGCATATACGACAAATGTTGTATATTCCACTAAGCTGTCAGGATGCTGAACTCTGCCCACTACCTCCACCCTGGCCCCCTGCCCCTGAACCGTAACACTATCTCACTATCTATGTCACTATCTACCCAAGTACCCTACGTCAGCTTCTACCATTTAATGACTCAATATTACATCTGATGCTAGCTGTCTTTAGACTATCATATCTGTTACTGTTTGTCACTTGCACTACTGTTTATATACTTTATAGACATATCATAAGGTGCTCTATAATCCACCGCCTCACTTTTCATCACTGTTATTAGATTTTTGCACTACTGACTATTGCACGTTGTACATATGTTTACTTTTTAAGTTGGTGCTAATGCTATTTATCTTTTATGTTTATACTTTTATATTTTATACTGTATAGTACTATGAAGATGAGAGAGAAACAGCATTTTGATTCTTTTTTTTGTTCAGCACATATGTATAGTGAATTGACAGTAAAAGGCTATTTGATTTGATTTGAAATGCAAGATTGGACCAGGGGCACATCATACTTAGTAGGGGAAAAAGATTACATTTAATTATTAACCCTTTCAGGCTCAAATTACGTTTTAGTAACAGGAAAAATCTGATATTTGGGGAAAATTATCATATGGGGT
>JAUBNQ010000016.1:1942577-1954731 GCA_032353495.1 Ctenopoma kingsleyae
GGATTGCAGTTTCGTCCTATACGAACGTAATTTTTAGGAGACAGGGCTGAACCTGAAAGAGATTTGCAGTGGCTGGGATTGCATCTGAATGTAATACCTTTGAAAGGCAGGCGCAACCTGCTTGCACACACATGCTGTTATTTTGAAGGAGTAAGATGCAAAGATCATAGAATGCGTCCAAAACACGTCTTTACTCTTGGTGTTATATATATAATACATTTGGAATTATTCAGAAAAAATACAAACCTTATCTTTCTAATGATGCAGATTGGAATTGTTGGGTGAGCTATGGACTATGGCACTATTTGGATCAGCTAGTAGTTGAGAAGGACATAACATGAAAATCAACACACAAATGAGTGAAAGGACAGCGTTTTCAGGAGGTTTCACCTGCATCTCTTATAAAGGTGAGCCATATGTTTAATTCTCTCAATGCAAGAGAGAATGTGTAAATATGTGTGTTTGTGCACATTCTGGTTGTATCATGGGGTGTACTTTGCACAGGGTCTGTATCTGCTCCACCCCTGCCTAGGCCTTTTTCGTTATGGCCAAATGATTTATTTAAAATTAAATGTAACACTTGCCTATGCTGTTGAGATATTATAGAAAGTGAACATCTAATAAACATGAACAAATACATAACTAATATTATCACTGAATGCACATACAGTACATACAAACAACGCTGCTTTTATTTACCGATTCATTAATTTATGTGTTTTTCATTTTACTCTTCCAAGCAGCTCCACCTTTGACACCTGAATTCAATTTTCTCTTGTTATTTATTTAGTCAGCGTTTTTCCCTGCTGTTGAACACATTTTGAACTCCAGACCAGTTTGCCTGGATGCCCTTTTTTTCCCCCTGGATTTGGTCACTAGATTCTTGGACTGCTTGGTGCTCACTGACCACAGACTGGAGTTTGTTCCTGCCTCCTGTTCTCCCTGTGTTTGTGATTGCCTGAGCTAACAGCTTGTTTTCTTGCAGTAAACAGACTTTACTTATCTGCCAACCTGCCTGCCTGTGTGTGCTGCTATTGGGTCTGCTGTCCTATTGCCAGCTTCTAAGTACAGTGACAATCGAATCAGCCTGGCCAGTCTAGGGAGCAATAGAATCTTAGAATCTGAGAGATCAGACATGTTAGGAGTAGGTGATATCAGTTAGTGGGAGGTGCGTATGTAACAAAAGCAGTACCTGGACATTTGAATCTTTATTTCTATCTTGTATGTAACAGGTAAATGAATCAAACATATGTTGTTGAATAATCTCCTTGAAGTCCTATACACACATATAGAAAGCTCCCAGTCAGTCACTTGCCAGCACACATGCACATTATGGTGAGCCATCAAGAGAAAACTAGACCTAAATAAAAAAGAAGTCAGTAAAATGTTGTTTTTAAGGATTAATACAATAAGAATACATTATTGGACTTGTCCGGGGTGTACTCTACCTCTTGTCCAATGACAGCTTGGATAGGCTCCAGCACCCCCGTGACCCTTAAGAGGAGAAGTGGTTAGAATGATGGATGGAGTACAGTATTGTACAATAAAGCTTCAGTCAGATTTGTAGTGCTGAATGGTGTCAGCAGTAAGCACATATGGTTTCCCAAAGGAAAACCATGTCATCTGTAAATCACCACATGCACTGAATAAAGCTAAATTTCTCACACGGTACTCATGTGGTAATGTAAAAGCTTGGAAAAGTGTTGGAGTGTGAGCAGTGTTGGAATGTGAGCATACCATTTCCCAGAGTCGGGGTGTGCCAGTGTAAAGTCGATTCGTATTGACCTCACAACAAAGCTCATAGAAAATACTGATTTGTTCAACTCAAACTAAACAAAAGGCAACAGTGAGGTTTAGCATGGAGAAGTGCTGATGATTCAAACTGAGAGAACTCTTCCTCCGGCTTGGTCGTTTATTTCGGAAAAGGATCGTTTTCAGCCATTGTGGCTTGTTACACAATACCCATTATCCCACGCCTCACTGAAATGTACTTTGGGATTAAATTGGTGTTGTTTGAGATGATGAAGACCAATGGGGATTGAAAGAAGTGTTTTTTGTATTGCAGAGAGTCCTGGAAGAGTTATTTTATTGGGGAAACAATGATGCAGTGGTATGATAGCTTCCCCAGGGAGGAGTTACTCTGTCAGCGCCCGTATTCACTGCCTCTCAGCTTGATTTCAATCAGACCCAAACATGACAACAAAATTAAAGTTACCTACTAAAGTCTTAATTAACAGGATAAGAAGTGTAAATAGTCTTTAGAAAAAAATCAAATAAGGTCCCTGAAGTCACTCTTGTGGAAGATTTTGTAAATTAAATGGAAAAACTGTACAACAGGCAGAAAAAGTAATGAGGGCATTGGCTTTGTCACAGCAGGAACAGTGTGCATGAGCTTCAGTTTTTCATACCTGATAACATTTTCATCCAAGTTTGCTGCAGTCTTCTTGTTCTTACTGTTTGATGCCTTGTCACTGTTTCATGAAACGTTACCACCATCACTTGTCTGTCAGTAGAATAGTGTGAAACCATCAGCAGGCTTATTCACAGGCTTATAACAAGGAGACCTTGTTAGTATTTAAATTGTGCAGGTTCTACTCTTACAGTGTATGACATTTGTTGCTTCTTTATGTGTAACATCACCTACACATGTCCCTTTTTGACCATCACAAACCAGGTATTAGTTCTGGGCTGATGGGTTTGAAGCTGGTTCATCTGGCAAATGTTCTAAGTACCGATTTCCTTTTTGAGCCAGAACCACGTTGTTATGTCACTGTATATGTCTTCACTTTCCCACCAATGCTCATGCCAGTCACTGCAGCCCCTTTGTGCACCTACACTGGCATCCAAATATGAGTATTGTACAAGAGTTCCTTACCTGGATTATTACGTATGCATCGAGACATAAACTGAAATGAATTTGTAAAGTCAGTATCTATAACCAACAGGTGTTTTAATTGCCCAGTCTGAACATTGTTAACTTTCTTTAGTAATATTTTCAAGTAAAATTATATAAAATCCATATTATTCTTAACAGTCACAATGATCTACAGTTAATCATCCTCATGAGACTGCAAGAAACCAATTAAAATGTACAAACTGTGCACATAGCAGAGTAGCTGTTCATCACGTCCAAGATAAACTGTTCAAGATGATGGACTAATACAAGAAAGAAATATATAACAAAACTAAATATTGACTGAGTTATGTAAGTAGTTGCAAGTGTATAATTTAGTACTTAGGAGTGAATAACTGAAGTGAAGATTAGCAGCACAAAGACAAAAAGTAATCAAACAAGGCTTGACCATTTTTACTGTGAACTGATCTCAACAGAATATAATAAGAAATATGTCCTTCAACTTAGACCAAAGCATGATTTCTAGAATTTCCATGAAATTTAAATGGAATTGATTGACAGTGACAGTGATTGGTGACAGGCTACAAAGTGTTTCCTGAGGCTCAACAGTACTTAGGCACAGCTGTGGTTTGAACTAAATCCAAATGTCAGCACGCTGCAGAAAAGTCAAGTCTAACCCTTTCCAAGTATTTTGTTTCTATGCAAATGAACACTCCTGTCTGGGACTGTTGCCAGATGCCTATCACCCTGACTGATTGGACTGGTGCCTTACTTCCATCCTCTAATCAAGCTGCAGCAATTCCACCATCACATGTTTGAAAAATGCAGCTTAGCTGTCAGTTTGTGTGACGTGATTTACTTTAGTGCGTCTCTTGATCCTGTATTAACGTGCTACTTTGTGCTTTGTCGATTTGTTTTTGAGTCACTTGTTCACTTCCTGGAGAGTGGGCAAGGATACTGTTCTTACCGCAAGACACTTACAGTTAAACCAAAAATTATTAGCCCCAACTGAAACATAAAACAAACAAAACCCTTAACTTTTCCATGGAAATGACGATAACCAAAAGTGTTTATAGTTAAACTGCTTTCAAAAGAACAAATACAAAACCTCAACTAAGTTTGATAAAGATATTTTACTGATGAATCAAAACAAGAACAAACTAAAATAACAAACGCAAAATCATTAGCCCTCTGACAATTAATATTCAATAGTGTAACCTTTCTGACTCACAACTGACAACAACCTGTTATTTAAGTTCTTAACTAGCTTGGTACATGTCTCTTGAGGGATCCTAGCCTGCCCTTTCATGGACAATTTTTCCAGGTCCACTAACTTGCAAGTCTTGTGGGGTTACTCCAGGACTTTGATTTTGGTGTCCTTCAAAAAGGTTTGGACCAACTTGCATGTATGCTTGGGGTCATTGTCTTGCAGGCAGGTGGCACATTTCTTTACATTGTCCTTTAAAATGCTTAATATAATCTTCTTTCTTATTTCATCATGGTCCCATGCACCTAAACAAGCCTACCTGTGTCTGAAACAGCAAAATATTTCCACAGTATTATGCTCCCACCATGTGGGATCTGTGTTTTTAGGGTTAAAGAAAGTATGCATGTGAGGACATCATAAATGCAATTAAGGGAACTGAGATGTACCCACAGACAAGATGGGATTCATGGCATAATTAAGCTGATTTGCAATAAAACTATGATCAAGCCAGCAAAGTCACAGATAATGTGTTGAGTGTCAGTGTAGTACTCTATCAATCAGATGTCACAAGGGCATTGACTTTGGTAACTGGAATAATTTTTAAATAATAATTTACTATCTGTACTAAATTGAGACTAGTTGAATGGTATTTGTTTTTACATTAAATGCAATTCAATGCAGGTACAAGGTCCCATTTCCATCCCAAAAATAATGTTATATATGTCAGATGAGGAGAAGACACCTTCAGTATCATTATGAAATAATAAGTAATAGTACGTCACTAAGTACATCCACACACCTCAGATCTTTTTGGACCCTGCATGGTTTTAGGACCTGGCTAAAATGAATTTTAGTGATTTAGATTTTTGCCTCATTTTGCCTCACTGGGGGATTGGTGACCTCAGGACCACATGTTCCTTATCCTGAAAACTGCTGTCACAACTGTTTTGCACAGTACCAACAGATTGGTTTATTTTACTAGCAGAAATATAACTGTATTGATTTTCAATTCAGACAGAGTGCAGTCTGGTCCCATTGAGGACACAGTACCAACAGTAGCAAAGGCCAAGTGGGAGCAGATGAAAGGGACTGAAAGCTGTTATGACAAAGACTAACGAGAACCCATACTTCCATCATTCCTGAGCAGCTTCGGGTGTATTTTTGACACCTGTCACTCATCTGTCTCATGGCGCTCAAGAAACACTTTACGTCAATATGTTTACCCTCAATTAGAAGAATGAGTAAAATGACCCTTTCATTTTGTTAACTTCGTGGTTTTCCAACTTAGATTTATCACAGAAAACATCTCAGAAAAACATGATGATGTGGTGTGTAAAGGCAATCCATTACAGACTGAAGAGGCTTAGTCTAGGAATGCTGAACACTGTCCCAAAAGCATCTGCTTCTGTGGCTTTCATTCTGACAAGCTGAATGAATGATGCCGAATTATTGCAGTGGATTTGTGCAGTGATTAATGCAGACTGTGACACAGGACCTATGCTCTGTCCGCATATCTAATGCTTCATAAAGGGACACAAACACTGAGTTTTGCCTCTGCAAGCCTCAGCTTGAATATGTTTAAAGCTTAGTTTAACGTTTTTGTATGTATGTGTGCACATTTGATTCATATGAATTCATTCATGTGTGCACTAAATATGAATAAGATGTGCCTCTGTAGTCTCTCTGGAAGTGCTTTTTTTCCCCTGTATGTGTGCAATTTGTGCTTGCACATGCATGCAGCCCATGTATGTGCGGCAGAGCTAAAATGAGTGGGTCTGTCTCCTGTGACTGATGCAGAGAATAGAGCTGCTGATGGTGTGGCAGTGACATAGCACTTGTGAAATAGATGTGCTAGTTCTGCAAGGATGGACAGAAGTACAGGCAACTGCTTGATGTGCATGTAAATGGATATCCAGCCTTAACCTGTCCATTCCTTCACACTGTCACATGAAACCCCATGTGCAAGGCTCTCACTGTCCTCTCCCAGAATGGAGGAGAGCTGAACACTGTGAGAGATGAAGTGTGAATAATTGTCATATTGTCATCACTTTTGCATTAAAAGTTTCAATAGAGCATTGTGACTGCTTTGAAGAGTCCTGCAGCAATAGCTGGATGGTGATTTAAGCTGGTTTATTCTGTATTTTTCATTCATTTTCATGTATTTTTGAACAAAATCAATGTTTTCTGTAGTGATTTAAAGGATGTAAGGAACAAATGTGAAGGTTTTCTCTGGATCCACTGCTTAGGTTTGTTCTATTTTGCATCCATTTCATGTTTCCTCAGACTCAATACAACTGAGCCAGAGGTATAAACATGGGCCTGTTTCCACCCAGCATTAAGCTCTGATCCGATAGCTTAGTGAGATCAGGGGAAACATGCTGATGTAGATCTAAATACACATAATATGCATTAGAATTCAGTGTAAACGGTTTGGTCAACTACCAATACCAGCAAAAAAAAAAAGGGCCAATATGCACAGTCAGTGTCCAAAAATAGGAGTTTGGGATTGTGCCGATTAGCAGAAACCATTTTACTATGAAATCTTTCATTGCCATGAATTGAACCTGGAGACCAGATTTCTTCCTTCTACATTCTCCTGTTCTAAATTTCTACATACCTGTACCTTTTATATACTCATTCAGCCTGTTGATCCATTCATCCTTCAACCACCCGCTTCCCTATATGGACTTTTGGGTATACTATATCACTATTCTAAGCATCATATATTCATGCACCCAGCTGTAGACTTACATCCCCATATGTCACATACACACATACAAATGCCAATAGCTACCTTTGATGTCAGTATACATCACAAAAGGACATGACAAAGCATCAGTTGTATTTTATTCCCTTGGACTGAAAGTGAGTTTTGACCATCACTGCCAAACTCCTAATTCACCCATCCCCCTACAAATAGAAAAGGTGAGGTGGGACCAATGTGGCAGAATCACTAATGTGGCATAATCACAGTAAATGTAGCATTGCATTAATTAAATGAATGAATCATAATGAATCATAGTCCATCCTTTTTCTCTACCAGTCAACACAGTTAACATTGTGAATTTTACTAGTTGACTAGTTTTCCCAGCATTCCGTCTCTGCAATGTCATTACAGTGTGGACGTGTTCACCTCCGAATGTGAAGTGATTTCTAGCACCTTTACTTCAACCTCTGTGAATAATTCTTCGGGAGCATTGTGTCTGTCATTAGTACCCCAGGTAGTGCATAGTTCCTAACAACAAACCCGTTGACCTTGGAGGAAGTTTGACTTCCACAGGTCGGAAATAATCCAGCAATCCCTGCACGATGTGGAGGAGAGAGGGATGGAGGTGCAGTGAGAAAGAAGGAATATCATCGTGTATGGCTAATTGCAGCAGACTAACGTTACACAGGGCCTTGCCTTCCTGACCTCCACTGATGAGCACATTTAATAGGCTGTAATCCTAGCAGTGGTATACCGCCATCCCAAGTGCAACCTTTTTGTCAGCAATGCCTCCTCCTTCCTGCCAACCCACAATGCTTCAGAGAGGCTAGAGATATTCAAACTGATTGTTTTAATCAGCCAAGGGCATGAGTGGCTCCTTTTTAAAACACATTATGTAAATCCTTCTTTGACTTTGCATAATTTCATTTTGTTGGGGAGATTGAAGCTGTTCTCTCCTGTGGTTGACAATGTTAATTCTTATCACATTTTTTTTCTTTAGCAGAAAGACTGATGTTTGAAAAGCTCGCAAGGATCTGGGGAAATGGGCTGAAAATTCAGTCATCCATCAAATGATGAATGATGGCATGATGAATATGACCTCAGTTAGTGGATAATCAAAAATGAAAACACTGATTAAATTTGTTTGTCAGATCTTTGGCTCACATGCTCAGGTGAAGAGGCAATTATTTCTCCTACAGAAGATCCCTGTGAAGTTAACCATGATTGTGGCTCCAGGTGGCTTCTTTATGGGTTTACTTTGGTACAGATGATGAAAAACTAGTCAAAATGTGGTGGACTCTTCCTTTAAATGAAAGTAAAATGATTTTTTACAATTTAAAAAAAATGTTCTGAAAATGTGATATATTACGTATTAAGGTTATTCTTGACATAAGTTAATTTTGTATACAGTGGCAGGAAAAAGAAAGTGAAAGCCCATAAATTCTGATCACCATATTAAATGACCTTTATTTAACAAAATGTCCTTAAAAATACCGTTTGAGTTTTATACAGTTTCAAAGTCTTATTTTTATTATTTAATAACTTTAACTGTAATATGAAATAAACACAAACAAAATTCTTTCATCCTTTCACTGGTGTTAAAATTCACTTTGATGATGATTTTATGAACACTCATGTTTAGTTTATGTGGCATTTGTAATAAATGACAGTCAGGGAATCACTGAAGCAATGATGATGATGTCTGAGTTACAAGAATCTTACTTAAAGTGATCCATAGATCAGCTTCACTGAAATGCTGTAAAAATCATTATCTGACACAGGGCATCATCTACACTATAAAATTTAATTTCGATTAATTGTGACAAATTCCAACTTTCACACAATGCTGTGAAAAAAAATATATCCTTTTTGTGTGTATCTTAAATGAACTCTTGTTTAAAACTACTTTTATCTAACATAAAACATTAATCCATAACACCACTGTGAAAATAAAGCTTTGTCAGCTTTGTTAAAGTCTCTGAATGAACAAGACATGAGCTTGCTCCAGAATTGAAACGGTCACTAAATTAATAAAATAATAACAACAAGGAAAGTAATAACATGCTTGATTATGTTAACTGTGTTATCCTGTAGCATTTAATAAATAGCTTCTTCCCATCACACTGATGTTGTAGGTGCTTTCATGTTACATTTACAACTATTTTCAAATATCATTCATGAATAATACAGTTCAGATGACTTGGGCTCTCTAAGGACACAATCAAAGGTTGAATGCTGTCCTTGCCTGAGGCAATATTTGTTTTTTACAGCAGTGAACAGTGAATAAAACTGTTGCAGTGAAGTTATATAACTGGCAGCGAGCAGCAGGTGATGTGTTGGAAAGCCTGAGTCAGTTTCTCTGCTCTTTAACAACTTTGACAGGGGAGCGGGGTTAATCTCTCCCTCTTCCCCAGGAGCAGGAGGAACTATATGGCATGCTAATGTAATTTTAATGTCTTGTTAAAGTAAACATGTATTTGATCAGCTAGCTTTTCACAGAATCATATTGCTTTGTCAGACACTTTTAAGACAGAACTGCTGAACCTGCCACCCACTGGTGGATTCTCCTGATTTAAAGCTTCCTCTGCTGCCATCTTTGTCACAAGAAGACTAGTTCAGTATTAGCCCTCTATTTTTCTCACCTCCTGGAATTCTGGAACCTGTCCTCTCTCTTTTCTTACTGACAGACCACGTGGAGGACGCCACTGACGCTGGAAACTTACCTGCTCCTCCCCTCTAACCTGGCTCACCTCAGCTCCAGTACTCACTTCTTTCTTTATAAATTCGCAGAATTCCTAAAGCCCCTGAAGTCAGCCTCTTCTCTTGTGCACAGTACCTCCTGCCACCTGTTGGAATGGCTCCGCTGCAGCCAATACCACTTCTCTGACTTGCTAGCTGAGCAATTATCATTAAGTCATTAAACTGCATCTTGCGTATCTGCCTGCTTTTTGGTCTAACACCAAGTCCCATTTGATTTTTTGAGTACTCATAACAGTGCCATCATTGTTTTTGTTTCTGGGAAATTATGTTGTTGTCCTATAGGTGAAGGTCAGAAAATTGGATTGAGCATAAATAATCCCATAATTCTGAGAATAGAGTTTGAGATTATCTGATTATAGTGAAAATAGATGAAATGATTTGGGCACATGAGCATGAGATACAGTGATTGACTTAACACACAGGGCATGCTGGATATTGTTTGGATGGACCAGGAGCCGGATTGCAGAGCACTCCAATGCCATGTTCCACTCTGTGTATTTTAAAATTTCTTTTTCTTTATCCCTCTGACATCACACATGCATGTAAAGGATACTTCAAGGACATTCTGTAATATGCACGGTGTATTGCAACAGACATGAACCATGTGACCTTCTGATCACAATGCAGCCACTGTAAGCACCAGACCTTCCTACAGGGTGTGTCTCTGACTGCTGGATTACTCTGAATGCGCAACAAGAGATTAGACTCAGTTATTTGTGGGGATGTATTGGCAGATAAACACTGTGTTCAGAAGAGAGAATGGTTCAGAAGAGAAACTGTATGTGTTGTAAACACTGTACTAGGTCTAACCTGCAGGTCTGTTATGTTTCCAGTTGTTCTAGTGTAATTACATAATTTGGTTCACTGCTGTCTCTAGGTGTAACATAATTTCCTAGCGGTATTTGGTTTCTGTGTGGTGGTTTCCCATCCTCAGTTATGGACAGGGTCTCCAGGAACATCAGTGTCCGACTTGAATGTTTTAGAACTGCTGTTATGCTCTATGCAGATGATATTGTTCTGTTGGTCTAACCAAACTGTGACTTCCAGCACACAACGGGCCAGTTTACAGGAGCAGTGGAATTACCTTAGGTTCTTGTTCAAGTGACACCAGCAGCAGTTCAAAGATGGACAATACTGAAGGTGCTAAACAACACTAAAGCAGGTGGATTGAATGTGTAACCAACTAAGAGAAGGAGAAAAGTAAAATTATGGGTCATTATTATAATGTCATCCACAACAGCTGAAAGAAGCATTGTTACACGTACAGTATATTGCATTTTGCACTCAGAGGTGGACAGTTTACCTGTGTATACAGTGTATACTAATTATGAAAGAATACTTGAGAAATTTTATGTAAAGTATTTTACCTCTAGATGAGATTGCTTCACTTAGAGCACTCTCTCCTTAAGGTTCAGTACATTCTACAAAGGCAGAAGAATGTCGTTAGTGAAGTGTCTACATGCATGTGTGGATACGCAATGCATGCATGTGGAAACACAGACACTGTACTCAACAGTACAGAGACAACATTAAATGGCTGCCACCAGATATAAATATCCTGCTGAAATATGTATGCGACCATTCTGAATAACATAAGGCTAATGTATTGTTAGTTCTCCTGTGCTGCTAAATGTTTTATATGTAAAGGACCAAAGAGGCTGGATGAAGTGGCATCTGTCAAACCAGCTCTAATCTCCTGAATGTGCAGAATACTGTGATGATGTGTTCAGTGTTTAATACCCATTTTAATCTAGTTCCTTTTTGCCAGATGCCATTTATAAACAGCGTAGTGTTTATGAACGTCGCTCCATGCACCACGGGACAACCCAGCATGTGCACATGTGTACAGTGAATGAGCTGTGTTTACACTAGTGAAACTGCTGATGTGCACTGGCAGTTTTGTTAGCATACAGGACAGCGTTCATATACGCACAAGGAAAATAAAACAGCAGTCAACAGCACTATCCACACACACTGGGATGACCCCCGTTCCGTGCTATATGTGCAGTGGAGCAAGGAGTAGTGTTCACAAATGCACACTGAAGTTTACAGCAGCATTTCTAAATGCTGCCTGGTGCAAAAGCTATTAAACACCTAACTCAAGGGAAAAGTACATGATTTATGACCTTTTTGGTTTTCAATACAAATGGTGTTAAAAATGTATGTACTGAGGAAATACTGAGGTAGCCAAAAACAGCCAGGTTCTCTCATCAGAACATGTCATAAGAAACAATTTATTAGATGTCATAACAAATCAAAGTTTTATTTTGCAGTCATTTTACATCATTGATGGTTAACTTCATATTTATGTTGGATGCACACACACCACCATTAACAGTATGCTTTTGCATTGGAGTAACATAATGTCACATATTCATATGTTCATTAATACTTCATATGAATCAGGTATAACCTTATACCTAATGCATATTTATTTCTGCTGCTACAACCTTACTTGTGGCTCTTGTAAATCCCATCTGCACCGTGTTTACACATCATTTCAGAGGCAGATTTTTTTTAATGCAAAACTGTCAGTTAAACGTCTGGTGTATTGATCTGGTCAGTTAAGTAGCAGAGGGGGTTGTTAATCAGTGTCAGCTGTTTTGGTGTTAATGAAATTAACAAC
>JAUBNQ010000016.1:1971959-1984912 GCA_032353495.1 Ctenopoma kingsleyae
ACCCTGAAATACAGTAACCATATAGTAATCCCAAACCTACAGAATGATTATTTTAGCTTAGCAAAATTCAAATATATACTACCAATACTTTTACAGCTTGTTAATTAAGACATTATATTCAATTTTCTAGGTTCAAAGAAAAGAAAGGGAATCATTTAACATCATTCAATAGAAAATCTAAAATCTAAAGCAAAAAAGTATATGAGCTTTTCTCTTGTGCCACCATGTTGATGCATTATCTCAAACTGTAATAAAATAGTGCAACCTCTAGGAGCTGCTAGCGAGGGTTTCTACCTTTAAGCTACTGCTGTTTTTTCAGTAGAATACCCCTTTATTTTTCTTTTCTTTATAATACTTTAGCCTTGCCAGCAGTTGTCAAATGATGTGTTGTACTGTCATAAGAACAATGCAATGTTCCTTGAGCCCTTGTGAGTTGTCTGTCACAAAGGATGTTCACACCTGTGCTTTGTTGGAGGAAGACGCCGACAGACTGCACTTTGTCATTCCATCGCAGATTGTTGCCGGGACTCCAGATGTGAGAGGATTAAAGTGGCTACAAATCAGTGCGGGGATGAATGACACAGACAAACACTGCTGTTTCTTTCAGACAGTCGGGCACAGTTTGACATCTTCTATTCATAGTCTAAGGAGTAGGAGACGACCCACTGTGCGTCAAAGAAATGTCATCCCCACCTTTAACAGCTTCCTACTGATGTGAGGAATTGAGCTTGTTTGTGACTCAGTTGGTACTGTGTGAGCAATGACACCCCTCTCTGTACCTTCAGCTTTGCATCAAAACTCTATCAGGGTAAATATCTATCCAGGAAAATTCAGGTTTTTGTTGGGGACTACTGTAGAAAACATGAAAAGCCTATCAGGCCCATCAGAGTAGAATATCCTGTTGGTACATTTAAGTGACTTTTGTTTTACATCCTCAAAGATCTGTTACCCTGAAATTTCAGTCTAAAACAAATTCAAATGCAAAAGACATTTTAGAAATACGCTTGCAAACAATGTGTCAGGCTTGAAAAGAAGGGGATATGTTTGCAGTATGACAGTATGACAAGGCCTGCTGTATCTACAGCACCATGTGCTCGAGTTCTAAGACTTCTCACCACCTTGAGATGTGTGCTGATAGCTGGGAAGTCATTTATTCTGAGACATTTCAGTTCTGTCAACAACAATAAGGTGCTAGCTGATTGATCTCGACTTCCCTTTTCAGTGTAAAAGCCTCAGACACTCTCAGGGGCCCAGCAAACACTTTTCTTTTTACCTTAAGTACGTGCCATTTTAACATTTTTGTAATAAATGTAATAATATGATTATGTTGCATGCATGCATATGATGCAACATATTTTTTGAATTAATGACGTGCTTCATTTGTTGTACTGCATCATTCAAGAAGAGATTGAGATGGAGGGAGGGCCCTATTTCACCATTTCTGAAGAGAAGCCTGCAGACATTAGGATACTATTGCAACAGATGCCTGATACCATAGGATTCATTCTTTACCACTGGTGAAGCTCTCTTGCAGCATCATTTGCATACTACTGTACAGCTGCCAGTGGATCCATGGCTCACCTCAGGCTGTTGAACACTAACTTGTTCTACTCAAAGCATAACCAGAGAAGTCAGTGGTTGGACATACTGCCGCAAATATGTCACTCCACATTTTTCCCTCTGCTATACCTTCAGCTGGTATTTTAAAAGGGACACCTTGACATTTGGAAATGTGGTTCAATATGTTTCATGAGCAGGCGCAGCACATTGAGGTTAAAATAATGTTTCAGGATTTGTCCTTTGACTTCTCAAAAATGTCTCATTAGCATTGATGAAAGAGATTCACCGAGTGATGCATAGTGTGCTAAAAGGCCAGTTTTGTACAATTACAGAACAAATATGTGAATTTCTTTTGGGAACACGAAGGAAATGAAAAGGACTCAAAACAGCATACTGTCATGAGCTGCTATGAAATGGATTTTCCTCATCACACAGCACATAGTAATAATCTAAAATGATCAAAATTGACATGTAACCACTCAGTGAAACTGGAAGGAGGACATATTGAAAACTGAGAATCCAAGGGAGACGTGAGATTTATTAATCATTTTTAATTCACAGTAAATCCATAAAAGTAGCAGTCGAGCCCTATCCCCATTATAGAAATATAATCTTAAATTAGGTTAGAACTGTGCCATATTATGATAATGTATTAAACTGTCACCAGTTGGACGAGTAAAAGGATGTCACACAATATACAATTCTTTTATGTATTGATAGACAAACTATACAAAAGTGCACTCTGTGACGATACTTTGACGTCACATACATAAGCTAATACCAGTACCCAGTGGATTCCTCTCAGCAAAAATCAGAGATTAAAATTCAGTAATTTAACTTTAATAATAATCGTAAACAAAACCAATGATCTCAGAGGAACAGGAATCTATAGCATGTGATGTCATGTCTTTCAGAATTATTTTCTGGTAAAGCAATGAATTCCAGATAAAAGAATTGTTAGGTTAATCTGCATTTTGGACCTTTTATCTGCTTTCCGCTGATGGCGGTATAGAAAGGGTAAACATCTGTCTGCAGCAATCACATCTGTGAGGCCCCACGTGGGCACATTTGTGACTCGGTGTACAGTACAGGCCAGGTTTCCTCTGCAGTGACAGATGGCTGGGTGATTGTGTTATGTGCTCGGCAACCTGCCCCTTCCCCCAGCCGCCAGCCACCCACACACACTCACACTCTTCTCATCCTCCAGGGTCAAGTACACTGCTGTTGAGATCTGGACAGGAGATAGTAAACATCAATATTTCAGCAATTTTCCTGATTATTTCCACATTTTAGCTCAAGTGCTCTTGATAATCTCAGGACCAGGACTGATGATGTGTACGAATGTGTGCCGGCTCAAAAGACACTCATATGATTGCAATTGTGGTATTGTATCATTTGGCAGTGATTTGACAGTGAACCTGAAACTGGCTTTGCCTTTTTTGACCAAACCCACATAGTTTTTTAATTTAATTCCAGTGCTGGGCATCAGACCCAGCATGTTTCTGTTGGCCTATATGGCAAATTAATGTAGTGGTGATAGGGAGACAATGATGCTTTGCCAGTAATGTGGTATGTGGTAATTTGGTTTACACCAGGTTTCATGCCAGTGATGTTAATCAAGAACTGCAGTCAGTGTTTTTTTGAAAATTATTCAAGAATACTAGCAGTGGACCATGATGAATAGCAATAGCAATATGAGCTTGAAAGATGCTGTATCCCACAAGAAATCTGATCAAGATCCCTTGACTTGCTCTCAAGACCTTATTTAACCCCATGAGGAAACTGTTATCACAGATATAACTGAACTTACATTATATTCCCAAAAGTATTGGGAGACGGCTCCAAGTCAATGAATCCAGTGCACAAAGTAAGGTCCATGAAGACATGGATGAGTGAGTTTGGTGTGGAGGAACTTGACTGGCCTGCACAGAGCCCTGACCTCAACCCAATACAACACCTTTGGGATGCATTAGAGCAGAGACTGTGAGCCAGGCCTTCTCGTCCAACAACCTTGTGTACAGCCTTCCCAGAAGAGTTGAAGCAGTTAAAGTTCATGTGTATGTAAAGGCAAACGTTCCAATACTTTTAAAAATGTAGTGTATATTATGGTGCTACTATGGGGTTTCAGTTTCTTGTCCAAAGACACCTCAAATGTGGCCAGGAGGAACCATTGATCCAGCAGTTAATGGACATATGCTCTACCAACTGAGTCACAGGCAGGCTGAGCACTCACTTAATTCAGGGAAGAACGTGTGCAGCTGCGTGATGATGTTAAACATGAGGGTGGCTGTGAGGAAAAGAAACAGGGTAGATGGGCTAGCCTCAAAACCAAAACCATGGGCACTATGTGCATCACTGTCCTCCAGTCCTCTTCCATGCCACATCAAGAGAAAAGCCATATTTGTAGGCTTATCTTTGGCCACCTGCCAGAGGATTACAAATTTCAGATCTACAGGGAAGATTGTTGAATCCAATAAGAGCAAAGCCTGAACTTAATGATGTTGGCATCCCACTGTGCTTCTCTCTAGCACAGCCATCATGCCAAAAGTTCCACTTGTATGTCAGAATGATCAAAATCTGACTCATTTACTGAGCATATTCACTCCTCAAAGGGTGAACTGCCTCACTTCAGAGCCTCTTAGAGCAGGAATCATCAATATGTTGTTTGTTTTGTTGAAGCTGCTCGTGGCAGCTTGAGAAGTTTTACGCTTTTTGTTTGTTAATTTGTATTTAACACCTTGAGGGACCACTGTTCAGTATTTATAAAAAAAGCTTCATGGTTGAATAATGAATCACTCCTCTCTAAAGACCCCACAGTGCTTCAGTGCTTTTTCTATCAGTAATGTCTTCACTGAATGGAAACATCTATTTGAATTGGTTTAATCAGTTGCTAACTTCCTGCTTTATGCAGTTGCAGCATCAACTCATTTGCTCACATTGTGTACAGGGACCGAGTGCATTATTTATGCATAATAGAAACAATTTGGAATAGAGACAACTTTGTGTATGTCAATGGAACAACAGAGGTAGTTTCTCAATTAGAAAGACACATTAAGGGGAAGAGATATCATGATAGGCCACCATAGCAGACGTACATATAGTTTCTGATGCAGATGAATCAGAAATGTATCTGTGTTGTAAATACTTGATCTGCTGTCTGTTAGTGTTGCCCTGTTACATGTAGGTTTTCATCTAATTTGAAAATCAAGCTAAATCATGCTCCAATTAAACGTTTTAGGGTAATATGCAAGTCCAACTGAGCAATTAAAATTACAGATTAAAAAAAAAATCTCAGCATTTAAACTTTGGATTGCTTCATTAAATTTGCAAGCATTAAACTGATTTATGAATGCTTACATGAGCAGGCTCCTCGGGCTCTCTCGAGGTTTCTGGCTCAGTTACCAGCGGCGTGTCTGTAGGGAATTGCAAAGTGACTCAACACAAGCCCTTCTCTTGGCAAACAGCCTTTTCCCCTCTCTCCAGGGGTCAGTGTGTGGAATAATTTGGAAAACTGATCATAATATGGAACATTTTCATGTTGAAAGGCCCTGGAAAAGATCATTTGTGAGTAATGTATTTAACAGTTTAGCACGAAAGAGGGCACTTGCAATTATCTTCCTTTAGAGCAAAAGACAAAAACCCAGTTATGAAGAAAGTTCTGAAAGGTCATGAAAACTTTGTCTGTAATTTGTCCTTTTTAGCTTATGCCCTGACAGTTGTCATCGGCCGAGAGGTGTAATTTTGTTGGTTCCACAGCACCCAGAGTACTGAGTGCTCCCATGAGGTTATTGTCCTTAATGTTTCAACAGGAGAACATGGTTGAAGGCTTTCAACCAGAACACAAGCAGTGTTGAGGAACTGAAAATTTTCTTTCATTCAGAATATGATAAAAGACAAAAGATGCCGAAGGTGAGGCTGAGAAGGAGATAGAGCTAGTGGGCATCCTCAGGAGCAGGATAGTGATAAGCATACGGGAGGACTTGTGGAATGCAATGAATAGTAGGTGGTGGAATGGGGTGGAGGCGCTGAAATGACCGGTGACAGAAGCAGAGATAGACTTTAAAATTTTGACAGCTATGAGATGACTGGATGACGGAGACTATGGCAAACAAAAATGTGCTATGGTAAAAAAAAACACCATTTGGATGGTCTTTTGACAGGGGGTGTTATTTCAAAAGATGCTTCTGTGGATTGTCAGAGAGTCGGGTCAAAGGGCATAGGTTGGAGGACATGTATGTTTTGATGTTTTTTCTTTTCCACTTTGGTCTCATCCAACTCCAACTCTTAATTAAACAACTATTCAGAGCAGCTTTAAATTAATTATTGCTTTTGTATATTATGATTACTCCTAGTAACCATGTGATATTACTCTCACAGCAACTGTGTCCACTTTCCCAAAGTAAACTTTCTCTATTACGTTGGGCATCACCTTGCACAACTGAAAATAATTTGTCTTTTTGAGGCCTGCAAGCAGAAGGTGTTGGTGTTAGTAGAAATATATTCCCAGATCCACTTGAATTGACAAGACCAATCACATTTATATTCAGCCTGGTAGATGAGGGAACAATAGAGGACTGCAGTGGGGAATCTGAAGTGCCTCAGGCAGCCACACATCTGTGACCAACAATGGAACAGGAAACGTTCACCTTTGTAGCCGCATATGCAGAGTTGCATTTTGAAATGGAAAGTCCATCATTTGAAAGAAGAGAAACATACCCTCACCAAATGATTGACAGCAGAAAATGAAAACAGCTTATGCTATTTCGTCATGGATGGCAACCAACTTCACGGCCGGTGAGAGCAAATCTTCTATATTCCTGAGATATGCTGTAGAATGATGATTACATATTATATATGATGCTTTGAAATCCAATCCTTTGTATCTTTTTGCTTTCCAGTGCACTGCTGATTCTGTGCCTTACTGTTTTAATCGGCAAAGAGAAATATATTCTCACGGTGCTGTCTGCAGAACAACAGTGATTAATGCACTCAAGCGTTTATATTAGTCATCGGAGCCCTGCATCGGAGACATTTGAAGAGGAAGACAAACAGCCATCAGGAGTATACCACAGCTGACGGAGTTTTATGTTTGTTTTCTGAGGTACATTACAGACAGAGGGGGCATAATTACACATTTCAATATTTGGTTTAGACAGATAGGCAACTTTAACAGAATAATGAATGTAATGTTTGGGTGTAATGGAGGACTAATTTACATCATGGGCTGCATAGAAAAGAGCAGATGTCTATGCTGTGTCTGTCACTTTTTGACTTTGTTGTTTGCACTGAATTGAATGAACCAAAAGCCACTGATGTCATGCCATTGATAGGGCTGCAGAATTGGAAAAAACTCTTATGTCATTTATGGATGGCAATGACAAATAACCTGTTTCATCCAATAGAATAGTCACAACTCAAGGTTAAATGTCCATCAGTTTTCCACTGCATCTCAAGGTCCTTGTCAGCAGATGGAGTTTGTTCAGACTGTAGTTGTGACGCGGCCACAGTCACAGACATAGCTGCCCTCTGATGCTGTCTGTTTGTGTTTTGTTTTTGGTAACACTGGTCATAAAACCTGTTTTAGTTAGTGTGTATAGTTTCGTTTTCATTCCAGGCAGCACAGCCAGCAATTTACATAAATCTGCGGCAATGGAAATTGAGATGCACTACTTTACATAATATTTCCATCTCTCACCAATGACAGCCACAATCCAATGAAAGACACAATCCATTTACACTACGCTGATGAACGCATCTGTCTTGAGTAACTTTTGGGAAATGTTTATATACTCATTTAAAATTCCAACGCCATAGTAGCCAGACAGATAAATAACTCTTTAACTCTCTTTTTTCAGATAATTCACCAGATCATCCACATACACACTAAAATTTTCATTGGAACTAATTTCAGTGTTGATTGTCCATACAGATCAGTGTGGCTAACAAAGCAGGAGTTTGTAATCATATTTCAATCACTTGCACAGCAGAATTTAATGAGGTCAGACTGTTAGAGATCAGTTGTTCCTGGCCAAGTTTAATATAATCATTAAAATTAAATAATAATAAAGCATACACAGGGACGGCCTCTGTGTGGAGTTTGCATGTTCTCCCCGTGCCTGTGTGGGTTCTCCCAGGTACTCCGGCTTCCTCCCACCATCCAAAGTTAATTGGTGACACTAAATTGTCCATAGGTGTAAATGTGAGCATGCATGCTTGTCTGTGTGTCAGCCCTGCGATAGACTGCCGACCTGTCCAGGGTGTACCCCGCCTCTCACCCGATGACAGCTGGGATAGGCTCCAGCACCCCCCGCGACCCTTACGAGGACAAGCGATTAAGAAAATGGATGGATGGAAAGCATACACAACAGAATGTACTGAAATGCAAATACATAGCATTTGCCATGGTAGGGCATAATATTGAATGAAAAAAGCACTTTGTTTTTACAGTATGATACTATATCATTACATATAAAAATATATTTTATCACACATTTTGAACAAGATCGAAAAAGCATGTTTCACACAGCATGTTGGTAGCAGCAATGAAAAACTGTAAGTTCTTATATTTACATTTATTTGAAAATTATATTTACTGGTTGCTTTTGGGAATCTGATTACAAAATACAGTAGACTCATAAGAGTACCAAGGAGTATGTAAAGTAACTAGATTCAAAACATATAATCAAAACTCAAATGTATTTGTTCTCTTGTGCGATGGGCTCTGCACTCCTCTTTATATTTTGGTTGGAACTAGTTTGTACTGCTCTGTAAAAGGAGTAGAACACATTATATGTGATCTTTAGCTGTCTGGCAATTTCTCATATGAAATACTCCACATTGTTCTGAAAGAGAACAGACTGACGAGTTCCAGCAGAAAGTTTCCCACAATCCAGACTCTACAATCCTACTTCTGATACTTAACTAGCCTTAAGAAGGTGTGTTTTATGGATTCATTAATCAGCCCAACAGTTTTCAACTGTGCTTTTCTAATTATTAGTTAGACTTCTAATTTAGCAAACTTATTTGTATTAGCAAGCGCAACATGCCATTAAAACATAGGACTAATGTTTACTGATAATTGGCCTCTCTACACCTGTGTAGATATTAATCAGTCATTAACCTCTCTCACTCTCCTTACATTCACCAACGCATGAGTATTTTGCATCCGATAAACTAAAAATCATGCTGCAGAACCCATTCCACACATTCTTCTTTGTGTCACAGACCAGTTCTTTTATTTATGTCTTATTTTGATTATTATCTTAACTGTTATGGGAAGTAAAATCTCCTCTTTGGCAGACTGACATTAAAGAAATTATTCACCACCCACGCTATTCATTCTTCTAAGGGAAAATAGAGAAGGGTGGTACGGCCGCTAGCAGGGTATGTCATCACTCTGACACCACTATAATTAATGGCTCTATATGACGGTTTCTTTCTTTTAGTAAATGTTTTAAAAGCTGCTGCACAATTTGAACTTTGGGTTTCCATTATCACTCTTATCTAACAGAACTCTTACCATCGGAATGGTATTAGAAAGAACACAAGGATGTTTGTTGGAGGGTACAGAGATATTTTATCTTCTGAGCTGTAACTGTGTTGTAGTTGTATGATTTCGTTTTTAACTTTTGATGTCAGTTTTACTCTACTGCTGTGCGATGTGAAATTTCCCTTGGGGAGATCGATGTGTTATCTTCTCTTATCTTATAATTACATGAAGTATGTGGAGAATACTTACCTGTAAAATTTTCTGACTTCCATTCACCTACTTAACATAACTAAAGATAGATTCATATTGTGGGTGTATGATTAGACAGCACAACGCAATCCTGACTTCAATCCTCCAATCAAGACTTCAATCCCCAATGTTCCTATTGTAAAGTAGAACTAAGTGCAGTCTATGTGAACTCAGCAATATACAGCAGTCTTGATATTTTCAGTCTTTATGGTTGACAACACAAAGGGAGCCAGCTGTTTCATATCATGCCATGATGTTTTGCAGTTGCAGTCACTGTTGAGCAAGACCTAACACCATTCAGGAGGAATTTTGGAACCCTCTTCCTCACAGAACTGTTTCAGCTCAGACACATTCTTTGGACCGCTGGTATAAACAACTCTCTTCATGTCATTCCAGAGCATCTGTATTGGATGAGGTCTGGGTTCAGACTGGGCTACTCCAAAAGGCAGATATTGTGACAGAAGTAAGGGAAATACTTACTTTTACTTACTTATAGTATTTCAGTGTTATGTTTTGTTATCAGAACTGCACATAAGAATGTGTTTTATTCAGGTGTTCACTATTCTATTTTTTGGTTTGATCTCAGGCTCAGTCTTGAGTCAGGGTGATGGAGAGGTTATGGCAGCTCTTGCTTAAAACCCCTAGCCCACCCCTTTCTGCTGCAAAATGAATAATTTTCAGTGCAGAGTGGAGACAGACTCCAGTATGTTGAATTTATGCTACTTATTTTTAGCTGTACCTTTTTCAAACATGTTTGAACTACTTTTTGTGTGAAAATAACTTAAGCGAGACAGACGTGCAGACACTGACAACATTTTCCCATCAGCAAAAACCTGAAGACATCATTAGAGATAATTGAGAAGGTTGAAGTGATGATAGCAACACATTATCCTTTCAAAGAGAGACAGACGACTGGCGCGCATGATTCAGTGAAAGTGCCCAGCAGGAGAGTTAGTACTGAAGTTCAGCTAAATGCTCAGGTACATATCCTGTCGCTGTTTTTATCAGCAGCTGCTTAAAGTGGGGGATCCATTAATAAATGAAAGAGAGCTTGATGACTGCTCAGTTTTTCATTATCACTGATCTGTTGAGGAAACCGAAGGCAGCGTGACTGCTTGTTATTAATGACTGAATGGTTGAGGGATTGAAAAAGACACTTAAAGATAGCAGTTTAGCTGTCTTGTCAGCAATGCAGGCATACGATGGTGGTGGAAAGGCTCTGACAGCAGTCTTTAGAAAGAAGAAGAGTCATTTCATCAAAATGAAAATCATCAAACCTACTGATGCTGGTGAGGGGAAATGAGATGACAACAGGGAAAAACAGTTTTGCCAACAGTCAAACCAGATATGACACATAAAACCTGGTCCCTTGATCCATATGTATAGACAGTTTTAAAGTGTATGACATATAGAGTAACTCAAGTGTTTGCCTGTGAAGATGTGGGGATGAGTAGTTTGATCCCCAAAGTAGTGATACTATACCAGATGGGCACACGCACACAAACTCATTAAAATGGAAAATGGATGTGTACCTTGCTAAACCTACCTACTGTCATCGCAACACAAGACGATGGATGGATGGAAACTGTTAAATGAGTTGCGGTTCTGAGGTTGTGAGCTCCCGCTCGTCTCGCTTTACTGATCTGACATGTTGTCATGGAAATGGGACCCTCTTTACGTGACTATCTTGTTTTACAACTCATTCACAAAATTACAAAAAACACATTCACACATTTAGCCTAGCCTTGTTGATATAAATGGGGTGGACAAAATAATCATATTTAAATCAACATATTTTTAAAACTGAACAGTCTCACCTTTATGTGCACTTGTACCTAATAAACAGCCAAATGAGTGTAGTTTTGCTGATGATGTCCAACTTTGTGTCTGAATCCTGTGTCGTACAGAAGGTTCTCCAGCTTCTGGAACATTTCTAATAGAAAAATACAGTTTAAATTTTAATTTTTATTATTATTATTTTTTTATCTTTCCAACTGCTCAAACAATTAATTTGTTGCCTGCTCACATCTTTACTATTGAAATACATATGTTTAAGCCAAGAAACTGTAGCACACATACACTTATTTCAATATTCTTCTGCACAATTAATGAAAGTTGTGAGCACTGAACAATCTGGCTACTAATTCAGTAGTAGCCAGATTGTTCAGTGCTGACAACTTTCATCGTTTCATAGTGTAAGATCTCAAAATCTAATTATTCAAAAAGATTTGTTACTGTTGCTTTGTTTTTGGAATTATGTTCGATTTTATTTTGTTATTGAAATACTTCTCGAAAAAGAAAATCTTATTTATATAGCGCCAATTCACAACAGTCATCTCGAGACACTTTACATTGTAAGGTTTAAGACCTTGCAAAATATAAATAAATATAGATATAGATATATATTTTTCATGCTATATATAGTACTACCTATTTACTGAGTGACTAACGAACTAATGAAATAAAACCCAATGACCCAATTGCAGGGGTGAATTGATGTCCACAACCTGAGTTAGATTTCTCATCATAGTCATTTTCTGGACATAACCATCACCAATTTGAGTTTAACAGATGGACCGTTACCATGGTACCAACAACTAAATGGGATCAAGGTAAACTTAACACTGTTTAGTTTTGTCCGTGGAGCTTGAGGTAACAGACACTGCTCAACATTAGGGCACTTTCAGAAAATGACATCAGTAAATCAAAGCACACAGAGTACATGCAGCAAAAGAAATAGTGACTCACTGTTTGCTTCAGCTCATCTCTGTATTCATTTGTTAAAATACTCCTAAATATACTTTTTTATACATTTTGAACTTGTTGCATCTGTATTACTTACATGTTATTCCAAATACAAGTACTGTGAATGTAGAATTTACAGCGTGTGATAAGACACACGGATACATTATATCCATGAAATTTATGCTCAGGCTTGAAATCCAACCTCACACTTCTCAGCACGCTAGCAACGCACAGAGCTGGTAAGCAATTAGATCTCGTACTTACACGCAACTGCTCCACAGCCAACACATCTTTCACTCCTCTACATGTATCTGACCAGTCTTTCATTCAATTCAGAGTATCCCCCCTGGCAAGCACCACATCCACATTACATTTAACCCATTTTCGCTGTAATCTCCGCACCCTCTCCCCTACTCAACTGTCTTCTGCTGTTTCCTCTGCACTTCCACCCCTAGATATTCTCACTATTCAGGACCCACAGATACCCTCTGTTCTACACTAACCTCTTGCCTTGATAGACTCTGCCCTCTCACCTCAAAACGGACATGTGCGACTCCGCCCTCTCCGTGGATCTCTGATGAGGTTTGCCGCCATAGAACTCATCTTAGAGTAGCTGAAAGGAAGTGGAAGAAATCCAAGTGCCTGGTTGACCTTAGTAAGTATAAATCTCTCTTAACATCTTTCTCTGCTGCTGTCACTACAGCAAAAACTACATACTTCCAGGACAAGGTAAGTAACTGCACAGACACTAAACTATTCTCTACTTTCAACCACCTCTTGAATCCTCCCCCACCTCCCCCGTCTACTTCTCTCTCACCTGAAGACTTCGCTATCTTCTTCACAGAGAAGGTGTCTGCCATTAGCAAACAATTCTCACCCCCTAACTCCAGATGCCACCTCTCTGTTACCC
>JAUBNQ010000016.1:2006808-2019121 GCA_032353495.1 Ctenopoma kingsleyae
GAAACATTTAAGTGTGACAAACATGCAAAAGAATAAGAAATCAGGAAGGGGGCAAATAGTTTTTCACACCACTTGTATGACAAATGTTTACATTTCAGTACCGTATCCAGTACATTTGCACTGTCCTCCTCTGTTTGTCGTTTTTCTAGTGTAACATAACTGTACTGCATACAGTGTACAACATTGTAGTGGCTGTAATTGTATCTTTAATTGCAGCTATGATTATATACGTGTACGTACATATACACTTTTATATACGTGTGTGTGTGTATATATGTGTATAGATACCAGGTATGTATATAAGCATTGTACACAGTATACAATACTGTATCGTTATTGTCTCCCAGTTGTCTCTCCCCTGTTGTATTATACTTGTATTTTAATTTTTTAGGTAAAGTTTTTGAATATTTTAGATGGAGAATGATATTGTAATATGTAAAATGGCTGAGATGACAAAGCTCTACTTGACTTGACTTGAAAATTGCTTACCAACACACAAACCATTCATAATTGCTCAATTAGGCTAAAATATAAGGCTCCGAGTGCTAAATGGAGAGCCATTTGGGAGCCCTAAGAGCCGGCTCTTCTAAGGGAGCTGAGCCAAAAGAGCCGAAGCTTTGCAAAGAGTCATACTTCCCATCACTATTTTGTTGTGAAAGATTATGCTTTACAGATCATTGGTTTTTCAACCACTTTTAAGTAGAAATAGTAAGTAGTAAAAGTAATTTCTGTCCAACAAAGAAGAGAAAATATTAAATGGAGACATACTCTCAATCTAACATGAAGTCAACAGCAAGCATTGTTTTGAATTGGAGAAAAATAAATCAGTCATATTATGATGCTGATGTTTTCAGACAATTGGCCCCTAGAGACAAAGCACATACAAAAGTGAAACATGCTGCAAATTACACAACATATGCAAAATTTTGCATGGTTGCAGTTCTGTGCATGTTCAACCTTCCGAATTCTCAACTCCTTCTTCTGTTTATTCCATATGGAGCACTTTATTGCAATAAAAATCACATTCAGTGTGTCAGACAGTCTTTTGACCTTCTTGCACTAAACATTTAGAACAACAACCGTAAAAGCATCCTTGCAATAAATATATGTTGAATTGCCATAATGTTACATAAAGCATTAACAGAGTGCAAAGCTGGAATGCATTCATATAAAAAATGTCACCTTTTATTATCTTAAATGACTCTGTTTTGGGTGACTGGGTGTGGTTGCCTATTTCCGCAAATACAGTATTTGCCTGTGCTTGTGTATCTGACAGTAAATTCATCATCTGGTGCAAACAAATAATCACATGCAATCAGTGGGAGGCTGGAGCTGACCGAGAGAGGGAGAGCGTGCAGCAGTTCTGGATTGGGCTTTATCCTTTGTAATTTGGCTCCTGAGTCCAGAGAAACTGGTGCAATAAACAAGTGCAGTGACAGCAAAGGTGAGAGGAAACACTGTGCTTAGAGAAGACAGCTTTGGGCATTTTCTTCAATGTTGTCTTCCACTGTTATTTTACACAGGAGATTTTAGATTAGCCTTGAAAGAACACTCAGGCTGCCTCCTCTGACTGTGCCCACAGTCCAAACCTAACAAATGCTATCACAGAGGCCTCCGCATCCTTCCTTTTTCCTTCTTTTTTGTAAGATTAAAAGGCTACCATGACTTAGCAGGGACTAAACAGGTTATCCTACATATCTTTAACTTAGCACTTAAGTTGATTTATCAGACCTTGCAGCTCTGAGAAGCAGTGGATCAATGGCCAAAGAGGATGAGAAGCTAATGGGTCAACAGATACAAAATCTAACATCTGACACTGGATTTGCACTTAGCTAATTTGTCCCAGCTGTAATTACAATCAAATTAGGTCATTAGCTGACCATAGTGGCCTCTCTGAGCTGCTGGAAATCCCTGTGCTGAACAAAATGTTTCAGCAGAAATAATAATCGTCAGTCACTTGGCTGAAAATCTGTCTTTCAAACACATGCAGGTCCTGAATCATTCACCTTTTGTCACATTGACTGTCATACTTCTACTGCTATAGCACTCCAGTTAGTTTCTATATGCATGTGAACTGCCAGTGCTCCTGTGTTTTAATCTTCTTTGCTTGTTGCCTTACTCCTTTGGACCAAAATGATCTTTTCAGAACCATCCAAATGGAAAATACATTTATACACGAGATTCCTTAAAACTGCTTAAAGAGTATTCGTCAACATTTCACTCGTACTACACCATCTAGGCCTCTTAAGTAATATTCTCAAACCATGATAATATGCTACTTACTGTATATCCTGTCTATATCCACAGTTAGGGATATAGGCTATACCCTAACCCAGCATGTAAATCTTCACTACAGTTAGTTTGCAGCTGCCCAATTCTTCCTAACGGTCTTGAAACATCCATGTTGTTAAATGTAACTGGAGGAAGTCCAAGTAATGGGAGAAAAATCTCACCACAAAACACACCTCTGCATAGTAGGGCAGAGTTCAAACAACACTTTTCTTGAGGACTCAATCCACTCAGAATCAAATGTGTTTGCAGCTAGTAAGACGATCTCATTCTGACTCATGTATTCATTTTTACTGCAAGAAAGTAAAGCAGGTCATCTTCCACAATAACGTTACCATCTTCTACTGTAAACCTGAGGTTTATAAGACTAAACATCTTTGGCCATTCACCGTAAGAGTGATTTCCTACTGTGAGTTGCTAAGACAAACATTTCCGGTGATACAAAGACATTCAATCATTCACTCAGTGCCATGCTACACAACAATGTTGACTGTCTCAACAAAACACACAAAAACACCCAAACCAACAATGGTCCATTCCAATTATGGGCAGGGTAATGTGGTAGGGCTACGTAAATCTTCAGACTGAGCATCATCAAGACCAAGAGAGCATCAGCATTTTAAGTGTTGTCTTTGTTAACTGACCCACAACCTTGTTCCTCTAAAAGCAGTGTGGGCTATCCACTAGAGCTGGTGTATTGTCATTGTAAGCAATATTGCTAGCATGTGAGAATTTAAATGTGAACAGTGTTACATATTTTACTGTCCTACATAAAATATGTAAAAATGTGAATTGGGATTGGGCCAGTGTGCTCTTCTGCCTATGGCTCTGACACAAGCCAGTTGGTTCCTACTAATGACATACATATTTAAGGCAACATAACTTGTTTTAAAGCTTTGCTGTCCATTAAGGAAGGATGAGTTCATTAATGGTCTACCCAGGGGACATTTATACAAAAAAGAAAAAAAAATCTATAGATTATTAATGACATTATCTTTAAAAGGTTTTGGGTGCTTACCTGAAATATTTAATAAGGCACTGCCTTTTAGAGATGTTATAATATATGTAATCATTATGAAGAACAATGATGTTTTTTTCTCTGCAAATCACACATTGCTCTAATAGAAAAGTGCCTCCATAAAAGGCAAACCAAAAGTGAATGAAAAAGTAATTTCCCTGAGGTAGACTTGATTGATTAGGAAAAACTGCAGCAGTTTCAGGTGCTGTGATTTGTGACGTTTAGGTAAAGTGCTGGATCATTTATTGAGGGATTAGTGCTGTATAAATCTCTCACACAGCATTAAGTCGACAGGTTCATTAATTATGAGGCCTATCAGCAGTGCGGGCCATCAGATGCACTAACCTCTGCGGTCAGGAGGATACTGACCCACTTTTCTGACAGAGCTTTTTATCTTTTTTTTCCCATCAGCTTCATCGCCTGCCCTGGCAAGATGGACTTGTTGACTGTCTGAGACTTGATAAATTGTTAGAGGGGTGCTGATATCATGCAGAGAATGAGTGTGAGTGTGTGACACAGAGTGAGGCAGAGTAGTGGGGACACGGGCACAAACCCTCACAGGGTGACAGATAGAAATGTACCAAAAAGATCAAATCTCCAGCAACACTGGCAGATTATTGAACAACCCAAATATTTCACCAGTGTGTTTTGGCATGTGGCCTTTATAGGGATCTGTTAAAAAATACATGGGAAAGAATATTTAAAATGAATGGAAGATAAACAAAAAAAAACAAAAAAACAAAAACAACCAAATATATACAAACACGTACACGTGAGCCAATAAGAAGAATTTACATGAACATAGAATACAGAGAAGCAAAACAATAAAATAATGTATTTCAAAAGTTGCACCACAAAACTAAGAACAGTGCAACAAACACCTCCAGGAGAGGAGAGGAAGACCTCTGTTTGGATTATGGACTCTGCCTGGATTTTCAGCTCAGCCAGTTTGGAAGATTGTTTGGACTTGGATTGTGGACTATTCTACCAATTTACTGGATAGTATTTTTTCTTTAGGATTACAGTATTGGACCCTGAATATAGTTTCTCCCCACCCTGCTGTGTTTCAATATGCTTATACTGACTTTAACCCCCTGTTGTCCAAGCTCTGTCATACAGGGACCATGTGGAGAACACTGCCATCTTGACTCCTGTCCCACTCTGCCATCTGCCTGCAGTCAACTCTCTCTCCTCCTCAGCCTGCTGCTCTGGACAGAGACTACTCACCTTTCACCAACAACACAACAGTGAGGTAGAATATCAGTCCTACTATACTTTATTAATCCCTCTGGAAATTCTTGAGTGCAGGCAGCTGCATTAAGGTGCCAAGAGTTCAGTGTATCGTCTAGAGAACCGGGAGTTGAACCACCTACCATCGGTGACTGGGTGGTACTTTTCAAGATATTATACTGTCCAGTGATCGGCACTAAAATGTGTCGGTGTGTATTTATATGCATGTAACAAAAAAGTAAAGGTTCAATAATCATCTGCACATTCCCTCCAATAGCTCCAATGAATCTTTCCTGAGTCCTTTTGTTGCAGATGACTGACACCTGTCACATCTGCTCTCATTAAACCACCTGTTATGTTGCGGGTGAAATTGGCCTGTTTTAAAGTTTAATTTATTTTTTTTTAAATAGTTAAAAGTATTTTTTCAGCATGATACTTCTTCTGCTTGGCTTAATAAGGGTAATCTATATATAAAAGAAAAATGATTCATCTGACATATGTGCAACACCCCTGCATGTTTATATTACATAGATACTGTTCGGGTCAGTTTGACCTGGCAGTCAAAGTTGGAGGTTAAAGGGGTCAGAAGTGTCAAATACTATTTGTTTCTTTGTTACTGTAAGACATATTTCACCCCAATCACTCACACACACACACACACACACACACACACACACACATACCCTCTACCTATTCTATGGGACTCATTTGTAAGTGCAAGAATGCCGGTGTTATGATTTTTGACAGGAAACTTTTCTGTTCCCATGGACAAACAATACTGAGTGTGGGTGGAGTTTGTCCAGACTCCTGAGTGGGCACTCAGCAAATGAGTGATATAATAATATATAATATATATATTATATATAATATAATAATATCCTATGTTCATAGGATTTGTTTGGGTTTCTGATGCTTTTGGAGAATTAAATATGCCCCGGGTCAAATTGGCCCAGGAACATCATGGCTGTTCTTGAGGAACGAACATAACAGGAGGGATAAAATCATCAGTATAAACAGCCATCTGCTTCCAGTAAATCAAGGTGCAGCACATGGAAATACTGAGGCAAACTGAAAAGAACTCTCCCACTTGCTGAGGAGTCATTTCTCCCCTTTCTCAGTGCAGGGCATTTAATTGGGCTATGGTTTATGAATATAGTCAAGTCACTACAGGTCTGAGCCAATGAAGACTTTAATTATCCTATTTAACAGAACAATTAGAAAATCATATTTATTATATGAATTTGTGACAAATGTGTTGCAGTTTAATGAAGGAAATTCTGTTATTGTGCATCCCTATAGTCTAAGTAACATTGCACTGCATTTCTATGTACAGTATGCATGACCATCACTAATGGCAGTGTCACATGTTTATCATCTTAGAAAAAAAACACTATGGAAATATTTCCACATGGCAAAGACAGAAAACACAACTTACAAAGTTAAACTGTATAGCAAGTATAAAACATACATGCATACCCAGCAACATACCCAGCTTCTAGAGAGCAGACAGCCACACTGACATTAATCTGTAAGATACTAAATAAACTTGAGAATAGATTTCAGATGATAATGAAAACTCTTAGGTTCAGGGGATATAAGATAAACCGCTTCCTCTTCCTCCTCTTCAAACATGTGGGAAGTGAACATAATGGTCATAATTCTTTGTTGTTGGCTCTCACTCTCTCTTGAATGTGGATGCACTGCTGCCTCTCTTTCAAACACACATTCAATTTGTGAGGGGCACTTACTACTACCATTACTATAGTAAACCAATCTCAACCATAACCACTACTCGTCTAACCCTTTACCCTTACCCTAACCTTAAACCAGTATCTGGTCCCCACAAGGAAGACAAGTCACCATAATGTGAATGTGTAAACAGGTTATAGCCTCCACAGTGTATGTAGTACTACTACTACTACACACCCACACACACACACACACACACACACACACACACACACACACACACACACTGTAATCCCACCAGCCTAGCAAGGATTTAACACTTCTGACATCTGTTTGTTATACTCAAATATTATTGACTATGTGCTTAATACCTGTAATATCTCCCTTTTATATGATAGCAAACTGTTGTGATTACTGTTCTTGTTGTAATATTATCTGAAACCATCTTCTGACAGGTGGTTTACAGTATCTTGCTCCTCTAACAGGAACTCCAGCTTTGAACATCAACAGCTCAGCTGTATATTTCAGCACCATGGACAGTGGCACATTAAAACACAGTGGATCATGTTGAGTATTTGAAAGTGATAATGTGAGTGTTTTACGGTCTTCATGCCACGTTTAATGCAGCTTGAAAGCTTGAAAGGCATTTGAACTGCCAAGCCCCCTGCAGAGTTTTACAAGTGGGTGGTTTGCATTCAGGGCTTCCCCAATAAATCTCAGGAGTCCCCTGCTGTTCTTTCACATAACTGCTGTGTCATTCAAAGTGGCAAAACACAGTTATTACTAACTTAACTCAGCTTATTCCAGACCCCCCTCCTTATCAATCCCAGCAACACATTAACTTCATATTGTCTGCTATGAACAGATTTCATGTGTAAAAAGTCAAAAAAACTTCATGTCATTTGATTGAATTTTACTATTAAAGTAAACCTCAAATTTCTCTCAGTAAAGCTGAAGTAGATCAGTTTAATAGTTTAATTTCAGCAAGGTAAATTTTAGGAACAGGAAAATTGGTATTTTTATAATAAACAAATACCATTTAAACCATGTGAAAAAGTGTTTGCCCCCTTCCTGATTTCCTATTTTTTTTGTATGTGATTGTGACCCCCTCCACCCCTTGTCTGCACCTAGAAATTCTGTCCTTAATGCTTATGACCAGAATGGTTGACAAAGCTCAGCCCTGGCGGAGTCCAACCTCAACAGGAAACGAGTCTGACTTATTCCTCATTTGTCTTGATTTTAAGTCAGCATTTGCTGACATTTGCAAGTCATTTGACGCTGAACAGAAGAGGTGTCTCATGTGAATTTATCAATAAACTCCCCGGAGTCCCCCGGCTCTGCCTCCTCTAAGGAAGACATGCTGGTGGGATTGAAGATCCTCAAAGTATTCCTTCCACCGTTCAATGACATCTGCAATTGAAGTCAGCAGGGCTCCACCTCCACTGTACAGTGTTGGTGGAGCACCGCTTTCCCCTCCTGAGACGCTTGATGGTCGAAAGTCATTTTCCATGACTTCCCCAAACTCCTCCCTTGCCCGAGTTTTTGCCTCTGCAACATTCGAGGCTGCCGCACGCCTGACCCTCAGCTGCTTCTGGCGTCCTACTGGTCAACCAGACCCGATAGGACCCTTCTTCAGCTTGACAACCTCCTGAACCTGAGGTGTCCACCACCAGGTACGGGGATTGCCGCCACGAGAGGCACCGACAACCCTGTGGCCACAGCTCCGCACTGCTGCTTCGACAGTGGAGGCTTGTAACATGGCCCATTCAGACTCAATGTCCTCCATCTCCCTCAGGATGAGACTGATATTCTACCGGAGGTGGCAGTTAAAGATCATTCTGACGGGTTCCTCTGCTAGATGTTCCCAGCAGACCCTCACAATACGTTTGGGCTTGCCTGGTCTGTCCGGCAGCCTCCCCAACCATCTGATCCAACTCACCCCAGGTGGTGATCAGTTGACAGCTCAGCCCCCCTCTTCACCTGAGTGTCCAAGACATAAGACTGCAGATCCGATGACACAACTATAAAATCGATCATCGAACTGCGACCACGGACAACCTGGTGCCAAGTGCACATAAGTGCCCATTTAATAATAATAATAATAATGCATTTTATTTATAAGCACCTTTCAAAACAGGCATGTCATACAGCATATGCAAGTTTGAACAGATGTGTTTTGAGATGTGATTTTAAAGTGCTAAGAGAGTCAATCTTACGGATATCAGGTGGGAGAGAGTTCCAGTGACGAGGTGCAGAACAGCTGAATGCTCTACCACCCATAGTTGTGAGACGAGATTTTGGAACAGAAAGGTGAATGGAGGAAGAAGATCTAAGGGTGTGTTGATGTGGATGAGTTGGTTGATAGGTGGGAGCAAGGTTATGTATTACCTTATAGGTGAGTAGCAGAATTTTGAATTGAATGCGATAATTGAGAGCCAGTGTAGTTCTTGAAGAATTGGAGTAATGTGGTTAATGGAGGGGGTTCTGGTAATGATACGGGCAGCAGAGTTTTGAACTAGTTGGAGTTTATGTAGGGACTTGAGAGGAAGACCGAACAGGAGAACAATAATCAATGCGAGATGTGACCAGGGAGTGAACAAGAACAGCAGCAGAACTGGGTGTGAGAGAGGAACGGAGGCGATTTATGTTACGTAAATGGAAGAAGGCAGACCATGTAACATTATTTATATGAGCTGTGTATGACAGAGTGCTATTGAGGATGACACCCAGACTCTTAACTTGAGGGGAGGGGGAAACATTGTAGTTGTCAATGTTAATGAAACAACTGCGGGCTTTGGATAAAGTTGATTTGGTACCAATGAGGAGAACCTCAGTTTAGTTTGAGAAAGTTTGTTGAGAACCAAGTTTTTATTTCACTGAGGCAATCAGAGAGGGAGGTGGGTGGTAGTGGAGAGGTGGGTTTAGAGGAAATGTAGAGCTGGGTGTCATCCGCATAGCAATGAAAATTGATATTAAATTTACGGAAGATGTGGCCAAGGGGAAGTAAATATATAATGAACAGGAGGGGCCCAGCACAGAACCCTGGGGAACACCGGTAAATACTGGTAGTGACTGGGATTTAAAGGTTTTGATTTGAATTTGCTGAGTGCAGCCTGAGAGATATGATTTGAACCAGTGTAGAGGTGTACCAGTGATGTCAATGAAAGCTAATCTGTCTAATAGGATATTGTGAGAAATTGTGTCGAAGGCTGCACTCAAATCAAGAAGAACAAGGATGGATAATAGTCCAGAATCAGCTGCCATGAGTAGATAGTTGGAAACCTTGATCAGAGCTGTTTCTGTACTATGGTGAGGACGGAAACCAGATTGAAATTGTTCGTACAGATTATTGTTAGATAAGTGTCTATGAACCTGAGATGCAACTGTTTTTTCTAGAATTTTGGAAAGAAAAGGTAGATTAGAAATGGATCTGAGGTTATTGAAATTGCCAGGGTCTGCACCTGGTTTCTTAAGAATGGGTGTTATAGTGGCAGATTTGAGCATTAATGGAACAGTACCAGTAGTGAGGGAGGAGTGAATGATTGTGGTAATTAGCGGAGACAGAGATGGTAGGCAGTCTTTTACCAAAATGGAGGGGAGACGGTCTAACTGACAGGTGGTTGGCTTTGATTTCAAGATAAGATCAGATATATCAGCAGAGGAGGGAAGTTCAAAATTTGAAAAAGGTTCAGTGAAAAGAACTGAAAGAGGCAAAGTAGATGCATTGGAGGAGATGGCAGTAGTCAGTTGCTGGTGTATACTATCTATTTTGTGAATGAAAAATGACATTAATGAGTTACAGAATTCATTGGAGCATAAATGAGGAGAGAGTAAATTAGGAGGTTGTAACGTGGCATTTACCAATGAAAACAGGGCTCTATTGTTACCTTTATGAGAGTTAATTAAACCAGTATAGAAATTAGATTTTGTAGAAGATATAGAGTCTTCATAATTAATAATATGGTTATAGTACATTTCCTTATGAATGACAAGTCCAGTTTTCTTATGTAGGCGTTCCAAGCGATGGCCTTTTGTTTTCAGTTTGCGAAGCTCAGATGTAAACAATGGGGCAGAATGATTAAATGAGACAGTCCTGTATTTTAAAGGGGCTAAAGTGTTTAAAAGGTTATGGAGATGGACGTTATGGGGCTGACAAATATAAACAGGTGTACAGTCGTTTAGCTGCGAGAAATTTCCTGGCAGTTGCCAAGTTTCAGTGAAACATATAAAATCCAACTTACGATCCGTCATGAGTTCCTGGAGAAAAGGACCCTTATCTGCAAAATAGCGGATATTAAAAAGCCCGAAGTTGACACTGGACTTGTTGCTGTTGCTGTCATCTGTCCTGGCTAGGCTGGCTAAGACTCTGTGGTCAACTTTCTGACCGGAGTTCTTTGGGGGGTGACGGGATGACGACCATATGGAATGTATTGGATTAGAGTTATCGATGGTGAAACACCGCCGAGATCCATAGTGAGCAATAACCGAGAAGCAATGCAGTGCTGGTGGGGGGTCACATAGATGGATGGCGAGTTGCAAAAGTTCCTCAGCTATGTAACGCAGTATCGCTGTTGTTGGACTGGTAGCAAGGGACAGGACAATCCAGGTGACAAGTACATGCCAGACAGACAATATATTTATCCGCATCTTCAGAGATATATAGTAATTAAGTTAGTATAGTAATTAAGTTTAAAAAGATAAAAAGATAAATGTCCAGGAGCAGCGGCAGCCAAATATGCCAGCGTACACTCAACGGTTGTCAGAAGTGTTTCCCCAAAACCCTTTGTTGTCTGACCATTTCTTAATAACATTTGATTTTACTATAATGGAGACTACATCAATTAAGAAAAAAAATCCACTACAGTAGATGTTTATCTGATAACACTGTTACCAAATTTATGGAAATTATTCCATCATCCTTTAATTCAGTGACATGTACCAACACAGAGGACAAACATCCTAACTTTACTCCTGTACAGGTCGATTATATTGTTAATGCTGCAGCTTCACTGGGCACTATACTTCATACTGTTGCCCCTCTGAAAAAGGAGGTAATTAATCAGCGAAGGTTAATTCCATGGAACAATTCACAAATCCATAGCTTAAAGCAGGCATCACAAAAGCTTGAAAGGAGGTGGCGCTCCACAAACTCAGATGAATCTTGCTTCGCCTGAAAAGACAGTTTACTAACGTATAAAAAAGCCATCTGTAAAGCTAGAACCATATATACCATATACAGTATTAATCCTCATTAATTGAGGCAAATAAGAACAACCCCAGGTTTCTTTTCAGCACTGTAGCCAGGCTGACAAAGAGTCATAGCTCTGTCGAACCTACGATTTCCTTATCTCTCAGCAGCAATGACTTAATGAACATCTTTACAAAATTATAGCTATTAGAGAAATAATTTGTCAGATCCTCCCTGCAATTGACATGGATGGACTCCATATTAGAGCAGATAAATCTATCTCTATTAACAGGCTATGTACCATAGGCTTTTAAGGTAGCTGTAGTAAAACTTAGCTTCGTCACGGTAGAACTATATTTGGACTTAATAATCTCCATGTGTGAAAGTGCTGAGTATCATAAATAAGTAGAGCTGAATAGAGCACGTCATCAGTCTGGGCCATCTTCCTGATGTATTCATGGATCTTCGATTGTTTCATCCTGTATAGTGGCTTTGACGCTCACTAGTCCTCTGCCTACTTCTTTCCGCTTAGTGTATAGTCTCAATGTGCTGGATTTGGGGTGAAACCCTCCATGCATCGTGAGGAGCTTCCTTGTCCTGATGTCAGTGACTTCCATCTCCTCCTTTGGCCAGCTTATAATGCCAGCGGGGTATCTGATGACTGGTAAGGCATAGGTATTAATCGCCCGGATCTTGTTCTTCCCATTCAGCTGACTTCTCAGGATTTGCCTTACTCGTTGCAGGTATTTGGTAGTTTCTGCTTTCCTTGTGGCCTCTTCATGGTTCCCATTTGCCTGCAGGATGCCAAGGTACTTGTAGCTGTCCTCAATGTCTGCTATGTTGCCTTCTGGAAGTATGATCCCCTCAGTTCTGACTACTTTCCCCCTCTTTGTTACCAT
>JAUBNQ010000016.1:2021746-2033780 GCA_032353495.1 Ctenopoma kingsleyae
AATAGTTTTTGTGGGTACATGGGTGTCTACACAGAAATTAATGTAATCTGTGATGCAGTCTGTCAGTTCATCAATGTCATCACCATGAGGCTCACAGAGAGTCTTCCAGTCTGACTTCAAGGCACGCCTGCAGGGCAACATTGGCCCCCACTGTCCACTTCTTTACAGTTTTAACAGTGGCAGGCTGCCGCTGAACCAAAGGTGTGCACTGAGGAAGGAGGTGAACCAGGTTATGATCTGACTTGCCCAGGGGCGGGAGGGCAGTGAAGCTGTATGCTTCTTTTACATTTGCATACATTAGATCCAGTGTCCTCTCCCCCCTTCTGGGACAGCTCACAAACTGAAATATGCTAAATATTGGAAGTGTTTTATGGAGGTTGGCATGATTAAAGTCCCCAGAGATAATAAACAGAGCCTCAGGGTGTCTGGTCTGCGGAGTGGAGGTGACGTCACATGCAGCAGTGGCGTTAGCAGATGGAGCAATGTAAATAGCGATTAATATGGCATGAGAAAACTCTGGGCAAATAATATGGATGCAGCCAAAAGTTCAATATCAGGGCTACAGACACTCTCCTTCACAGAAAAGTCATTAGGATGGCACCACTTTTGCTCTTACCGCTCTCCTTCCGCCTCTTGTCTGCCCGCACTGTGCTGAAACCGTCTATGTTCACACTGGAGTCAGGATTTCCATCATGAAGTCATGTTTCTGTGAGACATATGAGGCTACTCTCTGTAAAGATGTTCCAGAGCTGTCAGTTCGTCCATCTTATTGTCCAGAGACCTCACGTTGCCCATAATGGACGGAAGATGCGGCATAAATCTTCTCACCTTCACCCTGTGCATCTCTCGTCTCTATTCTTTATTTCCTCCTTGCTGTTTTCTGCCACCTCTACGTCCCCTCGCTGTCCTCCTCCTTATCTCATCAGGAATGTTTAAAGTTCTTGCCAAAGTTAGATCTTTAATGTTGGGCGTCCTCAGTGTGATCAGCTGATCCCACGAGTAATCAAAGCTTGCTCCATGGTAATGGAGCTGCTGCGCTCCAGTCTTATGGAGGAGCACAAGTATAAGTCCAAGTAGGAAGATGGGAATAAAAACTGTCTTGAACAACATGATTCAAGAGGGAAGAACTTAATTAACTAAACTATTTACTGAACAGACCGAAAAAATAAAAATAAGTTAAAGAAAGTTAAAGAAAAAGACATCACAAAGAGAGAGACTGCAAAACAGCCTGCTGCAAGGCTTGCACCTGCGCACAATAAATATACTGTACAAGATATAATTTTGAGGATGAGTTTGAAATCCTCCCAGACTCAAAGGTGTTTTCCCTGCTACAAGTCAATACAATTTCACAGATGTCTGTGTCCAAACACTTGAACTTTTAAGATTGCCTCATTATTAATGAACAGAGAGCAAACAGTTGGAGGACTGGGACACTGCAGAGATATGAACATGTAGTTGTGTCTTACACTTACACTCAACTTTTCTATGCCAAGGATTTTTTTTAAGTTCAAACAGCTCAGAATATGTGTTGAACTTTTAATGAAGGTGATTTGAAAAATGAAATGTTGACTCTCTTTTCTTTGCCAAAACCTAAATAAAAAAAGCAAATACTAACATGGTGAACATGGCTGAATCTATTACTGCTGATATACAAAGAACATCAACAGCAAACCCAGTAAAAATGTTTTATTGCTAAATGTCTTGCTCCCACTACTTTAAGATTTAAACCCACTGCTCCTGAGCCAAGGCAGCAGTAGAGGACGTTAACAGCTCTCCAGTCAACACAGGCCAACTCTAGCTAATAGAGAACTATAGCTTGTAATCCTAACATCAGACATGTTTGAGCCACAGGCTCCCGAGCCAGATTTCTAAAGTTGTTTTTGTTGTTGTTATTGTTGTTTTATTCCTACAGGCTGTTGAAGATCATCAAGTCAAATTGTATTTACATAGCCCAGTATCACACCATTTGCCTCGTGGGGCTTTTCAAGCAGCATACAATACACTGTGTCCTTAGACTCTCAGATCAGAGGATGAAAAACCCCAAAAATCTTTAAAGGGGAAACAGAAGAGTGATTCCTCTTCAGAACAGACACACATACAAGGATGACATCAGGATTACACCATTATAGATTATAAAAACACAATGTATGAAGAAAATGTTTGGGGAGCAATATCTAGATGCTGCCAAGGACAAAGACAAGGACCACATGAGAGAGGTGGAGTAGTTTTCAGAAAATGTACAGTAATCTCAGTAGGCTACTATGGACTATAACGTATAATAATAGAGAGTTCAACCAACTAGTAGAGAAAGGGTCATGAAAATGGCAACGGTACAATCCCTGAACTAATCAAAGAACAACCCAATAAAGAAAACATTTACAATAAATTAATATTATGTTTGGATTTAAAGAGTCATACTGATTATACTTTACATATGATTTAAATTTGAATATTAGGATTTGAATAAACTGAAAATAGTGCATGCACTAATAGTTTGTTCTGAGTTACCTGAACGCAGTCTTCACGGCTACATGAAAAATGACATCTTCCTTTCAGCTTCCACATTTCTTCATTCTTAATTGTGTTGTAATGAGTGTGCAGTGGCAGAGACATGTGTCCCTGATGAAAACAGTGATGTTCTCATCAACTGTTTGTTATGGTTCAGGGGAGACCACATCTCACAGCAGGATCTGTCACATATTAACAAACACCTGCCTTACAATCAAATCAGTTAACGGCTGGTTTCAGCTCTTTTTACCAAGAGGCAGACTGTGATTTCTGAAGTATCTTCCTGCACTCCTGCAGCTTCAAGTTGGAGCTGTTCATTAGCTTCCAGCTTAAGAGAAGACATTTATCCAGTCTGAAATGTAATGAGGTAATGGCTTAATAAAAGTAAATGACTGGTTGTATAGAGTTTAGATCTCAGAAATACAATTTAATTCCCATTTTTTTGTTCTCAAATTGCTCAATTACAAGTTGATGAACATGGTTTTAGTTTGGAATTCTGGACCATTCTTTCTCACAGAACTCTTTGTTTCGAGTCCTTGTGTAGTCAATGTACACACAAATAAAATATAAGGTGATATATTCTTTTTTCCCCAAAGGTTGACTACTTGATGGAAGTTCTTCACATCAAACACATTAGCTCCAATCAAATTGCTGATAATCCTTTATCGTGTTTGCTGTCACTCTCTCTCGTGTCCATGCACCGCACACACTTTCTTTTCCCCATCACACACACACAACGAGTCACTGGTTGTGAGTTGTTTATGCTTGAATATTATTGCCTGTATGGTTGATACTTCAGTGTGTAATAAATCTCTTTTATATTATAGTAGACTTCTGTTGAGCTTCATTACCCTGACGATACATTGATAAACTTGGCAATTCATTTTCTTCATGGTGATGAGGTTGTCCAGGCCCAGATGCAGCAAATCAAACCAATCACCATGTTCACTGAATCGTGACTTTGTAACCCTTTCCAGATTTACACAAATCAACAATTCTTAATCCTACATCATCTTTTCCTTTTGTGCAAGGCATGGTTCACACGAGCAGATGCTTTGTGTGAATAGTAAACGTTAAAAGTTTATGAACTTCATGTAATCACATATTTACTCTGTCTCTAACCTTTGTTTGTCTCAGTGAAGCTTTGGCAAAAGTTCAATAAGGAAGATCACTTTCTGCTGGGATTCCCTACTAAATCTATTCTGTCATTTCTGCTTTCTCAATGCCATCCAATAACCTTTCTTCCCGTTTTCTCAAACCAATCAGCTCATAGAGTCCACTCTTTAAATGTCACTCTGTTTCTGACATTCTGCCTTTCAGACCTACACTTACGCAGCCCTCCGCCACCCCATCACCCCCTTATCCTGATGGACACCATCCACCCCATCCACCCCACTCCTGTTTTCTCCACCACCACCATCGAGATCCTGGGGGTTTCATCTGTAACATATCCTTGCTCAACAATATGTTGCAATGCATTTTCTTGTCTGGGTTCTATCCTCCAAATATCTCTCATGTTCAACATTAAAATTTGCATGCACACTATTGTCCTTATTGAAGTGCTAATGGACCAGAGGGCTGATCTTGTCCTCAGTACTGTAGAATAGACTAAGCAGATGGTGGAATTATCTTACTAAGACATAGTACAATTGTGTATTATTGAGGACAAATAGAAGTCTTATGTTATAATGCACAGGCAAAAGAAACTAGGTAGTGCATAAACTAGCAAATGCATGGCTGTCGGTTGTGTGGACCTGACCTGTGATCTATACATGCACCATAAAAATATGATCTGTGCTCTGATGTGATCGCTGACTAATCCTCTGAACTGTCCGGACATCTTTTCACCAGAGTCCTCTCAGGCTCTCGCTTCCATCGTGACTTCCATTCATGACAGGAAGAAAACTGTTTCCTGGAAGCATTGCAGCCCCCCATACCCTCCACCCCTAACCTTCCTGGTGTCACAGGAGTTCTGGTCCAAACACGAGCCTCACTTTGATGGTACTTGGCAGGAAATGAGAGCCCTGCTGCCAGCCTGCTACCTGACTGTTTATGCAAAGCAAGAAGGTTTCTGTCCCAAAGCCATCTGTGGACACCTCTGTGTTTTGCATATGGCTCCTCATAAGAGTGTTCAGAGGATAGGCAGAAGGGATTGAAATGCATCTTGTTAATGGCTATAAATGAAATGGAAGTGCAATATGATCAGTGTTGAAGAGATCTGCAGAAAATAACTACATTATATTATGGATGATTTAATTGTATATTTAGTCCTATTAGAAAGTTCTATCCATTTTTTTCATCTGTTTTCTGACATGTATCCTGAAAAATTCTAAAGACATTTCAGTGACATGAGACTCATATGTGAGATAGGGATCATGTCTTAGACTATCACTTCACCTGTGGAGGAAATACACTGTTCTGTGCAAATTCCAACAGCATGCAGCATGACAACAAGCCCAAACTTACAGCCAGAGTGATAAAGAACATCTTTAGAAGCAAGGATAACAAGGAGCCAGTTTGGCTGACAAAGTATTAGGACCAAGAAGAACATTGTTGGTTTTTTTTCTTCCATTTTGCATTTCAAGAATGAAGTCGAAATACTTTGAATAAAGTTCAAATAACATGTTCAGAGTCAAAATGTTAAGAATTAACTTGACATTTCAAGTTTAAGTTGATTTTTTTGACACAATCAGCTTTAGCTTAAATGTACATGGTGAAATTGGACGTCAGTAACAGAACTTTAAAGAGATTGTGTTGAAAACTGTGTCTGTTGAGAAGGAGAAATCACACAAACCTGATAGTGGTGGCTGCAGTTGTATTAACTCAAATAGCTAGATACACACCCACCAGAAATGTTTCAAACCTGGACATGATCAACAAGTATACTCCAGTAACTGTTTAAAATATGTCGTGTTTTCACAGACAGCCCAAAGGTTTCAAAACTCTTCACATAAATGTCTCTACTGTTTTCTGCAGAAAATGCAGTGGTTCAAGGTTTCACAAAGGAAGTTTGTGTAACCATTTTTTACTTTTATTTTTGACTGTGAAGCACCTTGGTCACTTTTAATGTTGTAAAGTACTATATAAATAAATGATTGATTGAAGCACTTGTCAGTCTTTAAATGGAATATTGTATCTAATAGCCTTTCACAACCGTATCTGAATTAAAAATATTATAATAATCGCAAAGCTTTCTCAAATATATCCTAGTAACCAAATAATAATAATATTACTTATAGCCAACCTAACCAAAAAAAAGCCTGTTCTTAACCAACCTCAGGTAACACGGGGTGAATTCAAAACTATAGTATGTGGATTGATTTCACTCTTTCAACTTGTTATTCCAACCTCATGTGGTCTCTACAAGAAGGGCGTTGTATAAACAGTAAAAGTCATGTATTCAAGTTGTACTAGTTTCCACTACCAGCTTCAAAAATCTTAAGTCCATTTATGAAACATGTTTCAGTATAACACAACAGAGCTCAACAGCAGATAGCACATACTGCTGCATCCAGCATGAGATAAGAACGTTTTACAGCTGTAAACATGTTCACATTAAATGGATTTCTCCTTGAAATGTACAACACATCATTGTTGCATACTGTCATCAGCGACTATTGTCCCTGAATGTCAAATGGAGTCAGGTGTTAAGCTACTGTGTCAGTGTGCTAGTCGCAAGCAGCCACAGCTGAAAAAAACGAATCTCAAAAAATCAAACATCTTAGAAGACCTTTGATCATTAGTTGTTGATTTCCATTTATACGGTAAATGCTCTCGATAGAAATGGGCGCCCAAAAGCACTACGCAGACTGCTCATTGAGGTTATAAAGAACCATAGAGTAACAGCTAAAGATTTGAAGGATTCATTGGAGCTGTTTAACACCTCTGTTCATGAGTCAGCCATACGTAAAATATTGAACAGACAGGGTATCCATGGCAGGACGTGTAACGGGGGGATGCCAGGTTAAAAGGTACCAAATGGTCACCCCGTCAAAACCCAGTTTGGGATAGACAGCTTAAAACAATTACTAAAGCCAACTATGCCACCCAGCGATAAGGTAATGGGTGCTGGGACCCAATAAATTTATAAAAACCACATACAATCTACCCCGAATGGTTCGTTTCAGGAAAGAGCAGCAAGACAATATTAAAATTATCTAAAACATTTATTTCAAACTCTATAACAATACTAATCCAGATCATAAAACTATAAAAAATTGTCCACCATAAAATAAATATAACACAGTCTCAAGTGTGGTCGCTCCAACCTGTTTCGCTCTCTTCCTCTCTCCAATACAGTTCACTCCACTCCTTAGCTGCTGGGCCAAGTCGCTCCCAAGCGCCAGTTCAGTCCAAAGGGTTCTACTCGCAGATCCCCCGCTGACACCGTCATCACTGTTTGTCTTCGTCCACCACCTACCCACCTAGGATAAATGGCCGGCAGTAATCTGTTCTTGGCACTGTACTGGATTTACTCTGATAGTAGCAACTCATCTCACTCGGCTTGGTCAATGCCAAGGGCCCACAATGATGAATCTGCAAGCCACACAGTCAACCTTGCGGTCCCCGTCTATTTCACGCCCTCGCTTCCTTTCTCCAGCCGGCGTCTACAGCCACTCGTCGTCGCTTGGTGATGCAGCATACGATGTTGTAATGAAGCACACAGTGCAGTGCCTACAAACCTCAGCACTCAGCGACCTCACTGCTGCATCCCTCTGTGCAATCTGCAGTCCTCGCATACACAGAAGTACATTGATTCAGTACAGTAATAACAGTTCAAACCTTATCCCTTACTGGAGCGAAAGGTCCGTTTTAGTAGCAGTACACGACCGTAGCTTGAGAGAGCACACACACCATAGTCCGAGGAAGGCAACACTCGACCATCGTCTGGAGAGGGAGCACACCAAACAATGGGTGCTGCCATCTTTAAAAGTCCAAGTCCCACCCCTCAATGTCTCTCATTGGATGAGCTCTTGCAGCAGCTGAAAGTAACCCCATGCTCGTTATTGGGGACAGCTGTTAAACTGGTCACATGGTAGAGATAAAAAAGAAACAAGAGAAAACCCAAAATATGCAACATGCAACAAAAACACCACAACAATTCACCCAATGCACAATACAAAATAAATCACTCCAACCCACAATCTCTCCATGGCAACCCCATAACAGACGTCACGAAGGAATCCATTGCTCCAACTGCACTGAGCCCCTCCCGGATGACTGACCTTCTCACCCTATCTCTAAGGAAGAGCGCAGACACCCTACGGAGGAAACTCATTTCAGCCGCTTGTATTCACGATCTTGTTCTTTTGGTCATTACCCACAGCTCGTGACCATAGGTGAGGGTGGGAACATAGATCGACCGGTAAATTGAGAGCCTTGCCTTTTGGCTTAGCTCCTTCTTCACCACTACAGATCGATACAGAGCCCGCATCATTGCAGACACTGCCCCGATCCGCCTGTCGATCTCTCGCTCCATTCTACCCTCACTCGTGAACAAGACCCCGAGATACTTAAACTCCTCCACTTGGGGCAGGATCTCACTCCTAACCTTGAGAGGGCACTCCACCCTTTCCCGGCTGAGGACCATGGCCTCAGATTTGGAAGTGCTGATTCTCATCGCAGCCGCTTCACATTTGGCTGCAAACCGACCTAGCATGAGCTGTAGGCCGCAGCCTGATGAGACCAACAGGACAACATCATCTGCAAAAAGCAGTAACCCAATCCTCAGCCCGATAAAGATTATGAACAGGACGAATGGCAGCCCTGGCGGAGTCCAACTCTCACTGGAAAGAATAAGGTCCAACTTATTGCCGACCAAGCTCAGACACCAGTTGTACAGGGGACCGAACAGTCCTTAACAGGGAATTCGATACCCCATATTCCTGGAGTACCCCCCACAGGACTCCCTGAGGGACACGGTCGAATGTCTTCTCCAAGTCCACAAAGCACATGTAGACTGGTTGGGCAAACTCCCATGCACCCTCCAGGACCCTGCCTTGGGTGTAGAGCTGGTCCACTGTTCCGTGTCCTGGAGGAAAACCACACAGCCCCTCCTGAATCCAAGGTTTGACTATCCAACTGACCCTCCTTTCCAGGACTCCTGAATAGGCTTTCCTGGGGAGGCTGAGGAGTGTGATCCCTTTGTAGTTGGAGCACACTCTCCGGTCCCCCTTCTTAAACAGGTGGACCACCACCCCGGTTTGCCAATGCAGAGGCACTCTCCCCGATGTCCATGCAATATTGCAGAGGCAATGTTGCCTACAACATCCACAGCCTTGAGGAACTCCGGGCGGATCTCATCCACTCCCAGGGCCCTGCCACCAAGGAGCTATTTGACCACCTCGGCAACCTTGTCCCCATGTCCCCAGGCTCTGCTTCCTCATCGGAAGGCATGTTGGTGGAATTAAGGAGGTCTTCAAAGTATTCCCCCCACCAAACCACAATGTCCCAAATCGGGGTCAGCAGCGCACAATCCTCACTATACACTGTGTTAGCTGTGCACTGCTTTCCCCTCCCAAGACGCCGGATGGTGGACCAGAATCTCTTCAAAGCTGTCTGGAAGTCATTCTCCATGGCCTCACCAAACTCCTCCCACGCCCGAGTTTTTGCCTCACCAACCACTGAAGCCGCATTCCGCTTGGCCTGCCGGTACCTATCAGCTGCCTCCAGAGCCCCACTGACCAAAAAGGCCCGGTAGGACTGCTTCTTCAGCTTGATGGCAACTCTCACCGCCAGTGTCCACTAATGAGTTTGAGAGTTGCCACCACGTCAGGCACAGCTCCGGTCAGCCGCCTTAGCAATGGAGGCACGGAACATAGTCTATTTGGACTCAATGTCCCCTACCTCCCTCAGGACGTGGCTGCAAGTCCAATGACACGACCACAAAGTCGATCATCGAACTGCGGCCTAGGGTGTCCTGGTGCCAGGTGCACGTATGGACACCCTTATGCCTGAACATGGTGTTCGTTATGGACAATCTGTGACAAGCGCAGAAGTCCAATAACAAAACACCGCTCTGGCTCAGATGGGGGGGGCATTCATCCAAATCATGCCCTTCCAGGTCTCAATGTCATTGCCCACGTGAGCATTGAATTCGCCCAGCAGAACGATGGAGTCCCCCTCCAGAGACCCCAAAAAGGGTGGGTACTTCAGAGTGCTGTTTCGCGCGTAAGTGCAGACAACAGTTAAGACCTGTCCCCCAGAGGCGGAGGGAGGCTCACCAGGGGCAACTCCAGAGTAGAAGAGAGTCCAGCCCCTCTCAAGGAGACTGCTGTGCATTAATGTGTGTCCAACTATATCTAGCCGGAACCCCTTTTATTTTTATCTACAAAAAAAGTACACCCAAATTACCACACATCACAAATGGAAATTAGAAATGGGACTGTGGTAATGTTTTCTTCAATTTAAACATATTTATACACTGAGGAACATAAGCCTAATTCGCACTTTCTCACTCTACTATGCCTACATTCAATGGGTCAAACTCAAAACAAGGATCATAATTAGAAACATCCTATTAGGATTAACAAAATGGCGGACCCAAAATGCACTCAAGCAGACATGAGAATGTTTAACAAATTTGTTTAATAAAGGAGACAGACAAATGAGAACACTCATGAAGGAGAAACCAGGGCTAAACTGAAAATCACTCCGGAAGGAGGCAAAGGGTACAAAAACTAAAGTGACTAATCAAATTAATACTTGTGATAGAAGACGCAAAACCTAAGCGTGGCGGAACAAAAGGAATCGGGGACAGACATCAGCAGAACGGGGAAAGGCTAAACCTACAGAGATAAGTGACTAATAGGTGGAAATGGAAAACAAGACTCAGACCAAAACCAACTGTGAGTGGAACAAAGGAATCAGGATTACAGGCAGAACACAAAACAGAGCAGGTAAATCCAGAGGCATACATCGGCATGAGTTGAGCTGAGTGACAAAGATGATCTGACAGAGAATAACTGAGGGAGAAGGGTTTATATGGAGCGATCCAGATTGCTTGATAGGTAACATCTGAAACTGATGAGGTTGAATGAGAGCATGGACCAGAGTTAACAGGGATGCTGGGAGTAGTAGTCCATAAAACCAGGAAGTGAGTAGTCCAGAGGGTGAGAAACGGGTGATGGGTTATGCAGTCCACAATGAACAGAAAAACAGAGGCATCAGGGCAAACACAGGAGAAACATGGACCAAAAAGGAAACACGAAACTGAACCTAACAAAGATAGAAACAATGCCAACAGATGTACAGAGAAACATGAGGGAGAATCATAAACACATAGAACCTGAACTTAAACCAGACATAGAACGTGACACATACACCTCTGGCAACCCCTTAGTGGTGCTTCTCACAACAAAACATCAGTAGAACAATGGTTGAAACATAAGTTAAGTTATATATTTTACAAACATGGCTCAAAATGATGTCAGCTTCTGATATGTACAGATTTGAATGTTGTGGCTCAAGTTATTTCTATTGTATTGTACCCCTGCTGGATGCCGTTGTTTTGTTATGTTTGTATTTAAGGTTGTGTTTGTACTCCACACTATAAAATAATGATAATAAAATGGCTGAACACACATACAGTATATTTTTCCATATCCTCCATTTATTCTGTATTCTGTGTTGTTGCATGCATCTGCATAAACTGCCACCAATCACTCAACATATTGTACAGTATGAGGTTTGATGTTGACAAACTACACTCCAAAAGAGCCTCGCACAAATAGGAAGATTCTGCGTGGACGTTGAAATCCCTCTAGATTCCTGCAGGATTGCTGACTCTTTGGACCATTTTCATTTGAGCAAGCACATTCACATTTTTGTGGCACTCCATTCAAGGATTACAGACGAGAGCCTGGGAATTCAGTGAGTCCTCTCCTCCTACACAGTTTATTGTAAAATGAAAGTGCGATAGAGATTAGCTTTCACATTCAGTCAGTGCTGCTGGGACCTCCATACATTTTCTCACAGTGCAAGACAAAGCTCTTCTATATGCACCATTCAAAACCTTCAGTTTTTCTTGTGGTTCAAATAATCCATCTTTCAGAAAACAGAAAATGTTGTAAATGTCATCCTTCACATTTCATAATGCATGTACATAACTAAAAAAGCCATACCATCACAGATGTGTGAGACAGAATTTATGCTCAAGATCACCAACTGAGAGAAAACAGAACTGGGAAACAGCAGTGTACCAGCCACAAACGACCCAAAAGGTCACTCTCCTCTTCACCACTTACTCTGCCCTTCTCCCTTCTCTGGATCCACAGAGATTTTATCCATCTCAAGGACAAGGTATCTATTATGGCAAGGAGACACGACTGTCACACCACTAACCTGAGTTTGATCCCATAGTCCCATGTGTGCTTACGTTTCTGTATTAAGCCAGAACACTTCTTCTTCTTCTTCTTTCGGCTGCTCCCTTTAGGGGTCGCCACAGCGGGTCATCTGCCTCCATCTCACTCTATCCCTAGCATCCTGCTCTGTTACACCAACTGTCTGCATGTCCTCCTTCACTACA
>JAUBNQ010000016.1:2033880-2052839 GCA_032353495.1 Ctenopoma kingsleyae
AAAATGGACATGAAAATAAAGAAAACACATTGAATGAGAAGGTGTGTCCAAACTTTTGGCCTGTACTGTATATATATGTATATATTTTACAGATGAGATACAACATGTTAATCATTAGGTTTTTGAGATTTTGGTGTATTCTTATTAATCCACGCCGGTAGCAGTCAGGGCACGAGGCATCAAGCACCATTAAGTAATTCTTAAAATTTGCTACAACTATTTGATTTTGTTATTAGTGATGAACTCAATGTCAATGCTGTATCTTAGAAAGGCCAGGAAGGAATTTCATTACATCTGGGACAAACATCCACTTGGACTTAACATAAACTTATTAGAATATGAATCTGGACAGACATGTGTGTCTGGTTATTACAGCGTCACTGGTTAGCGGAGCCATATAACCACAATGAGGTAATTGTAGTTTAACTTTGGAAAGAACTGGGCCTCCAAAGCCTTTGTGCTAAGTTAAGACAACTTTCTATTGATATTATTGTTACCAGTAATATGACAAATGTGAGGAGTTCAAACATCATGTTTGTCATGTGACTAACATCATTTGAAGCTAAGGAAGCATCATTTTCAGTAACCTTACCATTTTGGTGCTATTGTATGAGATGACAGCTGACATTTTGGCACCTGATGTCAAAAGGGGTGCAATTTAAAGAAACGTCTGCCTCTGTACATGGGGGCACTTATACAGCAAATGGTCACTTTGGTCATATGAGAGGGTTGGAACAAATGACCTATATAAGCATTAAAGTAGGAGAACTTGTTAGATAATGTGGGTCACCAACAGGAAGACTCTGCACTGTCTTCAGCCCAAAAATGCAATAGAACCAGGTTGCAGCCAAAGAAGGTGAACTGCCAGAAGTAGCTGATATTAGCCAGAGGTTTTTCATCACAACAGAAGATGGACCTTAAGACTCAGATGGTTAGGGTTAGACAATATGATTGATTGGTTAGGGTTAGAATAAGCCATTGGTCAAGGTAAGACCCAGAAACATTGCAAGTATACTAACTCTGGAAAAACTTGACTTCCAGCAGTCCATCTTGTTAACAGACTGTGACATTAATCTACAGCTATGTTCCTTTCAAAAAATGCATAAGTGTGAGAACATCTGGCAAATTTTTATGGCTAGATTTCAGAAGAAAAATGTTTTTGAATTTTTTTTAGCATGTGGTACTGAGGAACATGCATAGAAATGGATTGGGCACCATGGTATAATCCTGTGACCATGCTCTGTACCTAATATGCAGACATATAAAACTGTAACTCAATGAGATTATCTTCCTAAAGTAAATTTGCATCTGTTGTAGCTCTTCACAGTTTATGATTGACGGTCAGTGCGTGTAATGTTTTCATGACTCCTGACCTGACTTATGTCTTCACAATCTGGCCAAAGTTTTCCTGTTTGCAAAAGAAATACTAAACACAAAATGACAAAATCCCATGAGGTCAGCAGGTACATGCCCAACAGAGAATGAACATTTATATTTAGGAAAAACCATCAACACATTGTAAAAAGTTTCATACTTTTTAAATATCACTGCTGTTGCTTTGTTGTGTCTTGCTGGTTTATTTTGCCACTGGCAGTTTGCTGATTTGGCTTTGATGTATTGTCTTCTTGTAAGATCTGTGGTGGTCTTCTATATACATTGTAGAAAACACAGCAATGTTAGTCATATCTTTGTATATGAGAGGTAAGATTGTGCAACCCTGTCTCCTAAAAATGACTTTTCACAAATACGTTTGTGATTGCAGCGTTTTCTTTTAACATAATGAAGATATGTTGATAATTAACATAAATGCCAAATTATATAATCACCATACTGAAAAAAATCAATAAAACTTTTTCACAAAATATCACATCTTGCAGTACAACATCCAGTTAAATTTTTTTAATGATTAGCTTTAAACACTTAGAGCACACAGGTACAGAAAACACAGCAGCCTGACTGTATCGAGAAAAAATTTAATTAAATATCATTTCACACACAAATTGTTTAGAAACAACTTTAAACAAAAACCACAATCTTTATCCAGCTTAACTAAAAATGCTTTATTTGTCTTAATCTACCTATCCACTGGACACAAGTTAAACTTGGGTCTGTGGTTTCTCTATCCTGCACATTATACATGGAGAAAAATGAGACTAAGGTAGGACAAAAATAAGTGTTACACCAGCCAACATTTTGGTGCCATTGTAACAGATGGCAGACACCACTTTGGCGCAAAAGGGGGGCGTTTTCAACAGAACCCTTCCTCCCTACTTTTTAGGGTTGGAGTAAATATTTTCTGTCAAATGGTTGGATTGTTGCTATTACTTTAACTGGGTTTATAATTTTAAGATAGTGGGCTTAATAATAGGCCACTTATTTACTCTGTTTGAAAATATGAATAGTACCCTAATGACAACAGTTGGGTTGCCAGGTTGTGAAAAAGCCTGGAAACTGGCTTTGTCTTCTATACGAGTAGGTGATTAAGTAGACCACTTAATAAACCATGACCACTGACCTCCCTAGAAAACAGCCACACCTATTATCTGTTTATTTTGCTTAGAACTGCAGACTTGCTGAACTGTACTACGAGTACTATAGCTACATTTTGTCTTGATTCCATGTTCTACAAAATGGAAAATCCGTGAGCTTTTTGGTGACTTTACTCCTGCTTTGCAATAAGACAGTGGAGTTTGATCGTGAATGTTCTCATCAGCTGCTGAAAGTGAGTTATCTCAGTGTAATGTGAAACGCACTGTTTGCATTTTAAATGTGTCACATGCCCATGAATTTCCAGTCCCTCTGTCGTCAGCGCAGGGCGCAGTCAGTGCATGGTGAGGACTACAGGCTGCAGGTATTTGCAGTCGGATCAAAATGCAGACAACAGCACAGAGCGCGGAGGGAAAAGACGTTTTTTAGTGCGCTCTGTCAGGATATCATCCTTTTTCTATTGGTGCAGTGTGGCTGGATATTTGTTTAGACACGCATTCGAACAGAAATGCTCGACTCCGTTAAAGTTTATTTCCTGCTTCTCCTCTTCGGAAACTTAAAATAGGCCACATTTGGAACTGATCGATGCGAGGAGCGAGTACAGCGGTTTTGTCGCCAGTATTGTGGTCAGAGCTGGATGTGAGCCGTTCAGCGCTGCGCTGCGCGCCTCCCTCGGTCTTTACGCGCAAAGGGAAAAGAGTGATCAGGCGAAACCGGCAATCCAGGACGGGGAGTGGAAATTACAAATTGTGCTGGAATTAATTAATGTAGAATTGAAAACTGCATTGCCTTGATGACCGAGTGCATCTCCTGGACAGAGAACCCAAATGAAAAACCCCTGATACAAGAGGTAAGAAGTCGCACTGAGCGGCACTGTGACTCTTATAATCTCTACTGAGGCTGGAGCCGCGATAACTTAACTGTACATTTCTATCAGTGTGACAAATTGTTGTGCTGTCTATGCGTGTATCCTGCTAAGACATTTTGCAGCAATCAATGATTTAGTTTCCTTCAAGTGTTAGTTGGTCCAAACTGTTATTTTTTCCGTTATCCGAGCCTGCTCCGCCTTTTTCACAGTGCCCTATTTAGATCAAATTGACTCGGGGATCCGTGCAGTGCTCATCAAAGGAGTTGAATATCATTGCTGAGAATTTCAATCTGTCCACCACCGCCCCCAACACTCACCCCCCCCCCCCCATTTCAATCACAACGCTGATATTTTAATGTACTGTAGGATAAGAGATTCTCCGGTGAAGATAGGCAGCGCCTCTCTGCTCTACAACAGCTCCCAGCTGCCTCCGTTCAGCTCAACTTATTGTTGCCAACAATATAATGTGTCAATATTCATAGGCTCTCAGATGAATGCACATGTACAGTGCAGGTGCAACAGGAAAAAAAAAACACATGTAGCTTGTTCAGTACACTGCCTAAACACATGCTATGATCAAGTCAGTTGTTTAAAAGCCAGCAAAGACAGGAGCAGGTGAATCAGCCTGAGGTCAGTCTCCTGCTTGATCAGATCTGTGACTCCATTATTGAACATTGTCCACATTTAGAGTGTGATTCTCCTTTCTTGTCTTGCTCTGGCCTTGGGGGCTAAAAGTTGTGAATGTGTCTTTATGGCCTTTATGGAGACACTTCACAGTTCACGACCTTGACTTTTCCCATGGTTCTTGGTCATGTAACCATGTAAGCAGTGGGAGCTGAATAGCGGTGAGGAAGCTCCAGATGGGGGGCTGATGGGCTGCAGCTTCCTTGCAGAGGATTGTGTGTGGATTCAGGTGAAGCATAATGCCAGGAGAGGGAACCTCCGGCCCTAATCCCACTGTCTACTAAGAGATGACCTTTGCCGCACGAGGATTAGAGCTGGACTCTAATTGACTTAACATTAACCCTTCCAGCACACACAGTATTTTGTTGCCATGCTAGAGGTGGCTGAGCTGTATGAGTGAGCAGCACCTTATACTTATTGTTTAGGGGGAGGGGGTGTCAATCCACCTCTTTGTCCATCACTGAGTTCCCAGGATGGGCGTCAAAGTGAAACTGTTAATCCCCTTGGTAATCATAGTTTGGACATGTCATAGCTATGACATGCTTTAGTTCACTGGTTCACTAAATGGAATATGAGCTAGAACCCCCTACTGTGATGCACCAAATGTGTCATGAGGGACGTGAGTTATTTCATTTTTCATATTCAAGCGTTGCATTAAGTGCCCTTCCAGAATGAGAAATTGGCTTCCTGCTATTTTATATACATGTTATTGTTCCACCTCATCACTGGGGATCTAGTAAATACTGGTCTCTGCACACGCTTGATTATCTTTGCTGTAATTCTATTCTGATGACAGTATTAGTGCTCCTCCTGAGTCTTGTGTTTGTGGATTCCTTTTTTTCTGCTAAATGTCCTCTGAGCTCGGCTGTGGCCAGGTTGGTCTTTGGGCTCTCAAATAATACCTTCTCTAAGCAGCCCCTGGGCCTCTCAGCGGATCTGCTCGCTATAAATAATGGCACATATGTCACCATGCTCTTGGCTGACGTACGCTAAGCCCCATCCTGAGCTCCATAGGCACCGGTACAGAGCTGTCTGTACACATACTATAGCACACTTCACAGTCCATCGACATACGTCTGAGAACCATTTCTCATTTTGTCCCAACCTCTCTGTCATCTCCTCATCCCTCTCTCCAGTCATTCACTGAAACAGCTTCCACCTCCACCCTCACCTCCTCTCCCTATGCAGCCTGTGTAGAAATGGAAGAGCAGCATTAGAAACAACTTGTTTGTTTAACAGTGTTTTATGTTCTGTGAGAAGTCCAATCACAGTGAGCAGCAGGAGATGAGAGCAGGGACAGTTTGAGACAAGTCGTTGAGTCATCACCTCATAGAAACAGCAGCAGGGGTTTAAACAGCAGTACAGTGCAGTCATGTACACACATGAATCACGGTTTGTATGGGTGACCCAGTGTTCTAACCCTAACACGAATATATTACCAGCCTGTTTATATTCACAAGAGTATATGATGGGCTTACTCATCCAAATTGTCCATTGTGTTTCCATACTGAGGTTTTCTCTTGCATTCTATCTGCAATGAAAAACAGCTCTTTTCATTTTCAACATAAATACAAATTTACTGTCAATACATTTCATTGGTTTTCCTACAGTATTAGAGGTGTAATGATGGGGGTTGTGGGGATACAAGGGGGCAATAAGCACTGCACAAAAAATGTACAACTTCATGGACTAGTAAAAAACATTGCCAGTGAACACTGTTCCATTTTTTTTCCTTTTCCTGTAACTGTATTAAGAATTAGGTACTAGGCCAGTCTGAGACATTTTGATGGTGATGGGGAGAAGAATGCTCAGTGTGAATATGTCTGAGGTGTTGGTTTGGCCTGAGCTGCTTAAGGACCGTAGATGTGCCTGGAAAAGGGATCGAAAGGACAGAAGGAAGAGGGGATATATGGATGTGAATATGGATGGGTAAAGGGAGGCTGAATGGATGAAATGGAAAAACAGGAAGGACTGGGTAGAGAAAACGGAGACAAAGCCTGACAGGTAATCAAAGGTGTTGCTGATGCTCCCAAACTTTAGTTTTTAGATGAACAAGTTGAGAAGGTTTGAGTTTTATATTTGGAGAAAGTTGGGGCATTAAAGAACGGGTGGAGCAGAATTAGAGCAAACACACAGTATCTACCACTGTCCTGGTTGTTTTCCAACCATCCATGCACTTAAAGATTCTGATTGGCTGAACACAGATAATCATCAGTGGGTAAGGCAGGGATAGTGAGGTTCTCCTTGGGTAGTCATACAATTTACTAATAGGAGTGTTTGACTGGAGAGGACTCGAAGAAGACTTGGACCCCATTTATGTGTCTTGACCGATCGGATCACAGGTGGAGCACCCTAAATATAAGCTCAAACAAATGCCAAGACAGATTTTGGTCAGATGTCTACCTACCAGTATATGACAGGAAAATACTACTTCTGTCTAAGACCTGGTGGTTTTCCTGGATTCCCCTGGTTCGATGGCAGGCTGAATGCAGCTGACCCTCAGGCATGTTGATGGTCTGACTATATGTGGTATGTTAGAAGTGTACATTGTATATGGACAAATGTGTCCATATACCAGACCAGTGCTGTCCACTTGTGATCCAGTTTCCCAAGACACATTTTAAAAGTGTAAACAAGGTATTATAATCTTTTCCAAGTGGATGCTTTAACTATGTCATAGTAATTTATCTATTACTAATGACCCTAACAACCTAACAAGTTATACAGCTAAGTATCGCAGTGGGGATGGCTCTACTTGCCAAGTTTCTGTCCACTGCTGATGATGAATAATCTTTGCTTCACTGAGACCTAGCCTTGCTGGTAGTGTGAATGGTGTGGTCACCCTTGCCCTGCAGCCTGGTGTTGCTTTAATATCGCAGTTAGGCTGACCTACTGTTGTGATGGTCAGTAAAGGAGCAGCGACTGAGTCAGTTACAACTGCTGGGTATCAGACTGGAAGGAATAAAAGAGCTGGAGGTAGAAAAGGCGATGCACAGCAGGGGCTGTGCTCCGTCCACTCCCTCCTCCTCTCTGGATGAGCCCTGATGTCAGACTCTCATCTGTCACGATAGCCGGCTGCACTGTCCCCTCATTTTCCATTGATTCTACCTCTCCCTGAACATCCCTAAAGCTGGGATTATATAGTCTTGCCTGTCAGTTCTTCAGCCTCAATTTTCTCCAAGGAAAGCTGTATAAGTGGATATGTATGAGAGTCTGGTGTTCATACTCCTGCGTGATCTGCCTCGAACAGTGTGTGTGTGTGTGTGTGTGTTTGTGTGTGTGTGTCCTTGGCAGGCAGATAGGAAGCAAAATGCAGCATGCCAGGCTTTCTGAGTCTTCGCCTAGGTAGCGGAAGCAGCATTTGAGTCAGTGGTCTGTTGTCCATATGCCCTCCACCTGCCTAAACTAACACATGACCATCTGGGTAAAATGAGAATTTCATGCTCCAATGCGCACAAAGAATTACACAGCACTCCTTAAAATTGAACACGAGGAAGTGTATTTATCTGCTTCCACATTCTTCAATGTGAGAATCTGTTGCTCTTCTTTAGTATTTTATGGTGTACATGTGTGTGGTTACTGTCTGAACAATGAATAATAAATAAATAAGTTCATTTAAGAAACGGTAGTTGCAGTCCAATAATAATCAATAAGCAATTGATTAGTAGATAATCTCCATTTGTAATTAGAATCTATTACCTGACAAAGGAAGTGAAGTGTAGACTGTCAGAAAGCATAGGCTGTTAGGTGGTATCTCTGCCTGTGCACATTGGGGCAGTCATAAGAGTCTGACTGATTTAATCTGCAGTTACAGCAGCATCAGTAACTGCGACACACAGAGATTACACATGAACACATTTGAGTAAAAAATTGCACCTCCTCTAGGAGTCATAACTCAGTCAAATCTGAACATGCAGACATGATTTAGATTCATTGCAAGTTACATTTCCGGGGGCTGTGTCATGAATAAATATCCGTAAATCAGCTGAAATCATCATGTTTTCTCAAATATCAGTAATGCAGTGATTGCTGTCTGTACTTCTGTACATCTGCACATTGGTAAACAGGAACTACTAAAAGCTAATTTGACATACTATTAACACTGACAATTCCTCAAAACAATAACAATAATAGGTTAAACACTCAAATTGTAGCGCATGGGTAACAAGTCTATGGCAAAATAGAATTTCAAGCATGATTTTACCTCAAATAAAATTAGGACAAAAAATAATATCAGACGTGAGCAGATGGTTTCAACAACTGACCCATACTGTCGCTAAAGTGAACAAGAGTCACCCTAATCATGCAGCTAAGGTTTAATTATCATTTTAAAGAGGCCATTTTGTGTATAGTTTTAGTATATGTATTTATTCTGGGGCTCCCCATCAAGAAGAAACCATGACACACTGAATTAGGAACTCTACATGTTGCTGCAGAGATCCTAATTCTTTTGCAATGGAGTCTCCTGAACATTAATATTGGCTCCCTGACACCAGCTAATATGCAATATTCCAGAGATCTGACATTTTTTGTCACAAGAGGACATATCACTGCCTTTTTGCTCGGGGGTTAACCTTAAGAAAGTAACAATGCAACCGTAGCATTAGCTATTTGTCAGCAGCTCCTCTGTCTCACTGTGTTCCCCAAAGGGATCAATAAAGTAGTTAGAAATTAACATTCCTCAAGTTGGCCCCATAGAGTTGGAACAGCAGAGTTGTTTTGCAGGTTGTAGGAACAGTTGGCTGTGAGGTGCTGTGAACAGAACAAAATGCTGGTGTAAGTTCTGGCTCTGAAAACCAAACTGGATCCACTGTTGTCATTTGTTTCTTCCTGAGGAAAAGAAGACATTTTCTTCTTCCTTGCAACATGTTAACCGCTCCCTCAACAAACAAAGTATGACTTGAACTTGAGCAGAGATATGGAAAAACTTACCAGCTAACCCAAGCAAGTGAGCCACACTGTGTAGTCTGCAGGCACAGATGAAAATGGAGATCAGTGTATAGTCTGATGATGTTCATACATAAGAAATAATAATACATTTTTTTAAATTTGTGGATGCCTTTCTAGAGCTCAAAGATACAGAGCATTATAAACACAATATTAATTGTAAAAATTCTTACATTAATAAACATAAGCATAAAAACAATACATAAAAATAAAAATACAATGAAAATAAATAAAAAAGTCATATAGACTCAATAAGAAAGTCGTATAAGAATAGTTTTGGCAGGATCAAGGTAAGAAATCCTCAAGAAAGCCTAGCAATGAAGCTGGCAGAGCAGACTGAGACATAAGATTTGGTTTTTTTTCATGATGACGTCTGCATATGTTCAGATCATGTTTTATGAAGCCATTAATTTGTTATCAGAATTATGTTTCTTGCTCGGATACCTAATTTACATTGTTTTTTACAGTGCTTTTGTGCCAAATTATAGCTTAAAAATGCAGTTTGTGAGGGTTTGAGTAACAGTTTACACCTTTGTGTCAGAATATGTATAATTCGCCAAATATGGAGATACAGTCAAGCTTCAAAGTGAAGAAAAAAAAAGTTTAGTTACAGTAAATTACAGTGAATGCACAGGAGCATCAACAAAAGCCAAACAGAAGCCAAAAGGACTGAAAAAAAGCCTTTGTAAACACAGTGGAACACATCTGTCTGAGTCCACTGCTCAGTTCTGGTCCAGAGAGGAGGGTCGAGCTGACAGAGGGCAGGAAATGAGGCTCCGGCATGTTGTTGAGCTCGATCCTGTGGGACCGTCTGGCTGTGAGAGTGCTGACCTGCAGAGCTGGGATTGGGTCGGCCATATGAGAAGGGATCACAAATCATGAATAAATGAGAAGGGACTTTGGCCCTGGGCCCATGCTGCTAACAGATACTCAAGATCCAGAAGGGATTATGTCTGGTCCTCAAACACCAGTGCACTAGACACATCACATCACCTGCTTCACTATTTATGATGCACTTCATTCTAAATAGGGCTCCAATATTGACAATTATTCTTTAATTATTTTTATTGTTAAAGATGACACTGTCCAACAACTTCCCCAACCACAGTGAAATGCTGCTTACACGTTAACGTAAGTAATAATAATTCAGTAATATAAAATATAACTTTACTATACTATACTGTATTGCTTCACATTTGTAGTTGTATGAGTCATAGGTCATTTACCCCCTGAATTTGTTCTTTAGGTAGCTCATCTCCCAAAACATTTAGCAGATTTGTGCCCTAAAAGCAGGGAACAAAAGCCTCCTCTTCACAGTAAACACCACTGATTATTGTACAGGAACAACTGTGTATCTGTAGTTATTTTTAGGTAGGAAATGAGAGGTATACAGCTTCTGTTATCCAGACTCCTTGAACAGTCTGGCAGCAGTGCAGAGATATTCCTTTCTTAAGGTTTTGAGGAAGTCTCATCCTTCTAGCCAATCAGAGAAGACCAGAGTGAGGGTTGGGAACTCACGGCTGTCAATCACTGCTACCGCTCAATCTACTGCTCCTCTCGTACTGAGGCTTCAAACTGGTATTAGCTGCTGGCAGATGCCACTGACTCACAGACTACCAAGCTCCTGATTCCTGCATTACTGTAGCTGAGACAGCGAACATGACAAGGATGTGGGTGAAGGGCTGGGTGCAGAGTAGGGGTGAGAGGCAGTAAATGATTTGCTCTCAGGTCTCATGCTCCTGCTGAACTTGCATATTTGAGCTTTAACTGATTAATGGTGCAATTTACGTATAAAATGTGAAAAATGCCAGACTCCTACTGAACCACTATAATATGCGAGGCTATCTGAACACAGGGCTAAAGAATCTCAGGTCAAGGCCTGTGTACTTTTTATTTTTCTAGTACTTTCAACTGCAACTTAAATAAATAAATATTGATAAATGGAAAAATAAAACGCTTCAAATGTTTGTGTAGTGGCCGTTTGTCAACCAAAATTCAACTTCCAATTTCAAAGTAAATGTAACATCAAAAGGCCACTGATGCACCGTGGGATAGGTAGTGTACGCAGAGGCAAAAGAGTCCAATGTCCATTCTCCTGTTTTGCGTTCCAATCATTTATTTCATCGAAGTCAAACAAACAAACATTTCCTGCAATCTAAAAAACCCATAGGCTCTCCCAGGTGCATGCTGGTCCTACACCTGCCTGCCCACCTATATACCTGGGTGCCCGTGGTACTGCCCACTAGCTATTTGACTTTAGTTATACAACTAAAAGAAACAAACTAATAGTAAGAAACAAGCAAAAGAAAAGTACAAAATCTACATAAATTAGGCAAATATTTAACGTAAACAAATATGAATAGCAACCATTAGTAAGAACAAAACAAATTAATAAATAGCTCCTACAGTTTGCATTAAAATTTTAACAAATGTAAACATTTGAAATAAAAAAATGTTATAATACAGAAACTACAGAAAATAAATGAATCATGTTAATTTATAAATCTACAAATTATCATTTCCTCTTTGACAAATTAAGGAGGAATTGTTGGTATATTGTTTATCAAATATTAGCACCACTAAATTTAAATCACTTAAAATGGTGCTCTACTACTGAATGTATGGGAACAAATGGGTGTGCTTGGTGTTTAGCCTAGCAGCCTTTCTGCCCTCTACAGCTTCCGTCACTTTAGCTTCCCCTCAACACAACATATCTGTAACATAAGGATCCTCTCAAATCAGATTATCCAGACTGACAAAGAACCCCCCCCTTTGTTTCCTGAAATGAGGTCACATAACTGCAGCAGATAAATCGGCCAAGAGAAAAGCTTTTGAGATGTCATCTTCTAATCAGAATATGCTTTTCTCATCGGAAATACCGCTGCACTCTGGCTCTAAATAGATCATGAGGCTGTGCCTGCTCCCTGTGTGAACATTCAGCCTAAGCAGCTTATTCCCTGGCTGCAATTGCTTTTTCTTAAATTTCCAATATCTACTAGATAACCTGCAGCATTTGTCTCTGTGGGACACTGAATAACCAGGAGGGTAAGGAGATATGAAAATAGAGATATTGAGCTGTGTGTCAGAGTCAGAGAAGGCTTGTGTCAGCTATATGCAGTGTGGCCATGAAATGTTACATTCTGAGCAATCAGACTTATAACTGCTCCCGTTAAAACACATTTCAAGGCAAGGCAAGAGGTGACGAGAGAGAAAAAAACAAAGTAATGCTAATGCGAAACCCCAAGGTACAGGCTTTATTGTGAACATATCACAAAAAATAGACATTTTCTATCATATCCTATACAAGAAATATGTTTAGGTTATGTTTATTCTTAATGTCTATGAGACCCAAGAGGGACACAGGGAAATAAATAAATACCATAACTAAATGTTTATTATCAATTAAAAATAAAGTAATTAATTCAAAGTGCCAAGTGAGCATACATTTCTTATTTATTTCCATTTATTTATTTTCACATTTCCAAAAAATTAGCCCACAATTTTCAAAGTAAAAGCACTGAGTCACACAGAGACATTGCTGGCGAGTTATTTATGTGAGTACATTTTGAGCAGTGTGCACATCTGTGCATGAATAAATGTGCCAATAAATAAATGTATTATTGAAGGACTGTGGAACTTCATATATGAGGAAATAAATACATAAAAAATAAAATAAACAAATATGGGGAAATATAGAAATACATAAATAAAAGTAACATTGCTCATTTATTTATTTTTATTTGGCAAAACGTTCACATTTATTAATTTAATTTTAATTGATCACAGTTATTTGTTTGTGTATTTATTTATTTTACCACCTACCTACATACCTGTGTCCCTTTTAGGCCTCCATAAACTTGAGATAACACATATTTTTACGGGAATTTCCATTTCTAAGTTGAATGGTATTAAAATGATTTTAGTGTTGATGTGGCGTCAGCTATTTCAGCAGGTTGTTTTGCTGGTTCCTTACATTAACTATATTGCATATTTGTGAATATGATGAGTGGCACATTACACTGATAAGAGGACAGAGACTTGTTTGGGTGATTTAGCCACATGTTGAACCACTTGTATGCTCGGTTAAAGGCTCTCCACTTTGCTGGACTCCTAGCTGCCATGTTAGCATGAAGAAATCCACAGCTAAAAAATGTCTTTCCAGTTATTGTAATTATGCCATTACACTAGGATTTTTGTAATTAGCTATAACACTTTGGTAGTGTGAATAACTACATAAGTGGATTCAGGGTAATCTAATCTCACACACGAGAAACTCTCCTGGTGTCTATGATAGCAGTGTGCAATTAGTGAACATGTGAACAGGAAGATGCAGCGATCAGCTACATTCCCATGTACTGTTTATGACAGATAACTTAATGACAGTGCTTCTCAGAGGTGTGTATCTGAAGCAGGTAATGGGTTCCTCAAAGAAACGTGTTAAGCTCAGTGTGGGTCTGAAAAGTATACAGCGAGAAGAAAAACAGTGGAGGGAGGTTGATGCATGCAGAGAGGAAGTGAGGAGGAAGATGAAAGAGTGAAGTGTTTTTTTGTTTTTTTTTACATTTGGCACTGCACAAACAGACTCAAAGCCCACACCCCACACCCCTCCCTTCTTCATTAGCTTGCCTATCAGAGAGTTACTGTGTCAGTGCTGGTGAGCTGCAGCTGACCTGCTGCCACTCTCTGCACCACAGCCCTTGAGCCAATTACAGCCTCCAGCAGCCTGGTCTGGTTTCATTTCGCCTCTCCTGCATGCTGAGCGCCTGAGCCCAAAAGGGAGGATGCTTTTACTTTTGTTTGTTTGTCTCTCTCTCCAGTTCCACGTACCTTAATTAACATAATGGAAAACAGGTAGATTGAATGAAAAGCCGATCCTATTTGCTTTGGCAGAGCGGGTGCCTCTCGGGGTCTCGGTTGTTGTGTTGTTCCTGCTCTCTAATGAATGGAGCTCTGTCCCGCTGCTGCCCAATCAGCCAGTTGATTCCCTGCTCACACACACACACGCACACACAGGCTTGTTTTATAAAACCTGGCAGTGGGGCTTTTGGTATTTTTAGCCTCTGTTTCTATAAACTGACTTTTGGAAAACCAGTGTTGCTGGGAGGATGGAGTCTAGAATAATGTTATGTCTCTAAAACAATTTGCACTCGCTAACATTTCATTTTTGTCAGTGATAAATGTTCACTGTCACAGTCTTGTGTCCAGTCTCCTTTGTTGTTAGACATAATTAATGCTACCCTCTCCAGAGATTCATACCCACCAACCAGGCACTCGAGGGGAATGGATAACAGTCCTAGTAGAGTTACCACTTATTTATTCTTCCTGTTTGTGTTCTTTAACTGGGGTGATAATCAAATAGGAAAGAATGTCATTTCAAAATTCTAAATTCGCTAATTACATTAATTAAATAGGGACTAGAACATTTATCTACTTTAACCAGTGTGACAAAGAGGGACTCAACATGAATATGCATATATACCAAATATAATTTAGTGCAACTACAAAAATAGAATTCACTGTTAATGAAAAACAATATGTAAATGCTGTTGAAGGCGTAAAAGGACAAGAGCATGATGCAGGGTAGATATCAGCTAAAGGAAGCTTTTAAAAGCCTTTCATTGGTTCATACAGCATAGTTCTTCCTGTCTGGGTAGGGTTTTAATTTGAAGTGCGCAGGAAGTGACACTTGACAATCCTTATTGAGCAAAAACATCTATTTAAAAGAGAAGTGATGTTGTGACTATGTTGTTGTTACTGGAGTTTAACATAGAAGAAGAAAAGCAAAGTTTATTGTCAGCAGCATTCTGTTAAAAATGATGTAATTAGTGTTTGACATTATTAGGAGGCAGTGTTTGTGTGTACTGGCTGTGACATCGCTGATATCCTGCTGTGAGAATTGTCTCTTGCCTTGTGACTGAATAGCCCTGACGGTTGTCTTTAATAACAGCTTTACTTGCTATGCGTTTGTTCCATGTCAGTTCTGTCTAAGTGGTAGAGGGACCCAAACAAGGAGTGAGACTTTAATTAGACTGACATGTTTTGATGTTGTTGCCCTCCTGTTTTATAGCTGCTCATTACAAACGTAGCTGAAGCAGTTCATGACTTTTAAAACGGAATCTGCAGACTCCATCCACTTTAGAGATGCATCATGTTTCAGTGGCTCACAAAGAAAAAACTGATTATGCTTTTTGGTTTGAAAGCTTGTGGTATAAAGTGAGCCTAATGACCAGTGTTATGTGGGAGTGCTAACTCTAAGCCAGAGCTTGTTTATAGTAATTTTGCTCACACAGATGCATTGTGCAATTGATCTGCTCGCTGCGTAGCTGCTGATGCGAGACAAACCCTGAAAAGAGGACGGAGGAGCCCAGGGGACAGGAGCAGGACAGGAAAAAAAAAAACATGCTTTTAAGTGAAGCTAATGGTGGGAGAAGAAATCAACCCACATACAGTACAGTACAGCACAGTAAGGAGCACGTGTGACTGCTATTCATGGACTGTTGATGTGTGTGGGCCTGTGTTCTGCATCTGCTGCTCTGACTGTACATTGGTTTTTCATTTGTGCTTATTTAGTAGTTACTGAATATGAAGAAGAGTTATACTACTAACCCTGCAAAATAGCAACAGCAGACTGTATGATGAATACTGAAGGATTATGGACACAGTCATACAAAGGCTCTTGCCAAAATACCAGAAACTCTCATGGTAGTCTGGGCTTTTATTTACCGCAGTGCTGGAGACCTTTAATTAATTAAGGCTAATTTAATTTACAGCTAATAATGAGACATATCTTTATGACTTATTTCCCTGTTCCTGTGTTAATGCAAACTCAAAGCCTCCTCTATCTGTTGCCATGGTAAATTCAGTATAAAGCACATTTCCACAGCACTTATTCTGACACCAGGCCTTACTTACTCATCACTCTGCTCTTCTCATTTTGCTTTCTCTAACAGAAACATTTTTGGGGGTGTAGGGGAACACTGATGACCTACACTCCTCCAGCTACACTATGGTTACAGTTAATGTGAAATATCTACAGGAAGTGCTGAGTTTCACTGACAGTAGCTTAATAGTGAAACGAAAATGGCAAAATAGAAGTGAAGGCTGCATTTCTCTTAAAAATAGAAACTTAGAGCATCACAGGGCATTAGAGGAGTGTGTATATCAGTGTCTGTGGCAGGTGCAAACAGAAAAGAAGAAGACAATGTGCAAGAATACACAACAACCCATCAACCTATTCAGCATGTTCCCCAAAATACATGCAATGATTATAAGGAGGAAGTGAGGTGATGTTGATGTGATGATGATAAGGTTAGCATATAGGGATGCATGAGTTGGACGGACGGATCGACAAAACATTAACAAGGCAACAACAACGATCCCTCTCTGCATCTTATCCACATGACTGTTATTGCAACCATCATGATCAAGGTCCAGTATTTGTACTTATTGTCATACAACACATTTCCTAAACCTAATAAAACCTCACATCATAAAACAGTTGTAACATACAACATTATGTTGATACTACAATGTGAGCTATTATATTAAAGGTTATTCCACTCTCTCAGTGGCTTTTATTTGTTTGCACTGACTTTTATTTGAGACATTGTGAATATTTGAATACTGGCTTTTAATATGAGCTTTTACCATTCTTATTATATTTTTGTTTGCATTCCTACTGTTCTCATATACAGTAATGTCATCTGAATCTGACATTTTAACTGTAATTTATCTTTGTACAACCAGCAGTTTCATGTCAAAAATAACTGAAAGTGCGGTAGAGTATAAATTTTAACAGAAAACATAATTGGGTTGCAATTATGTTCCCTACAAAAACATATTTATTGTTGTTGCCTTTGTTAAGTGTTATGCAGTGTTTCATTGCAGATTGGTCATCAGCCAAGAAGATGTCTTTCTGAGTCTCTGAATGAGCCACTGCCTGCATTTGTTTGTGTTAAAATAAAGCGTGAGTGAAAGTTGGACATGAGTATTCAAAGCATCACTCTCAATGCCTTTAAATCAGTTCTGAACTGTGCCCCATCAGATTTGCATAGATGATGGTTCATAGCTATTTTAGTAACTCATATCTGATGCCAAAGGGAGCTAAAAGCAAAGATGAAAAGAAACAGGCCAAGAGTAACTAAATATTGGTAATCTGTTTCTGTAGGATGTTTTTGTTTCTTGCTCTCAGTGAGCTCACATGAAAGTTTAAATAACATAACATCTAAAATACAATTTTTCATTTGTGTCAAGGTTCATCGTCCATTGCTCTAGGAGCCCCCCAACACCCAACCATTCTCAACCCAATTGTTCACTTCTTGAACCTAAATGAATGAAACATATAGCCATAAGCTGTTCAAAGAACTAAACAGACAATACAGAGAAAGTAATTCTAAATAGATCAGACACTGCTGTAGGAGACTGCAAACATAGGCCTTCCTGTTTTTTATATGTGTTATAAATATATCCAGGACAGCAGTGACTGTGAGGTTACCCTTGTTTACTTTAAACTTTAGAGCAGATCGCAGTGTTTCTTTCAGGATTCGTCTGGCAGGGCTGGTGTTGTACCTTTGGCTCGTGTCCGGTGTCCAGCAGCTTTTCTGACAGTCGTTTTTGCTGACATATCACTGAGGATGGTTCCAGGGATTAGTCCCTTTCTCCCTCATGCAGTGGCCTGCCATCCAGCTCCAGGTTGGCTGCCAGCCTCGTGGATTGGCCCAGATCAGCACAGTGTGTTTAATACTGTAAATGAAGGATCAGAGGGGCAGAATTACAGCATGCATGTTGATATCTGATATATCTTAATTCGGCATAGCCTACAGATTCACGTAGACAGCAGCTGTGAGGTCACTGGTCTGATGTGGTTTCAGTTTGGATGTTTAAAACTCAATAGCATAATAGCATGTCATAAAATGCTGTTTAAAATGAATAGTTCCTTCAGCATTTGGAGTTTGCACGTCCATCCAGGTGGTAAAAATGTGACATGAAGTGTTGACAGCTTGTCTGCTTTATTCACTTAGTAGTATCCTGCAGAAAGACATGCAGCTCAAAGTGTTTTACAGCTAATAAGACCTGACATTAATAGATCATGTTAGTTTATTATAATATGGTTATAATTTTTGTTTTGACCATCATTTTTATTAGTTATGACAACACCATATTTCAAATTAATTTCTGAGTTGGGAACATGGTGATGTTACTTAACTTTAAGTAAGTTAAAGAAGGACATTATTCTGAAATGTTGTTTACAACAAACAGATCTCTCTTGCCACATCAAACATCTTTTGTCTCGTATCACCATGTTCCAGATCTCAGTAATTAGTAATTAAGAGACTACAAAGTCATTATCACATATATGAATGATGGCTACTATAATAAAAAAAAAAAAATACATACAACACTTCTGGGCTTACAATAGCAATTTTGGACTTCTTGTGGGCAGCAGAAATAAGTAACACAACATAAACATAAATGTTCTTCCTACCAGCATACATCACAGAAACTGTGGTTCATTAGTTCAGCTTTTAGATCCTGGACAAAAACACAGATTCTACCTCACTGTTTCTTTTAAGTCCACTCTTGGTTAAAATGAGTGATGAGGGAGGCAAACTGATGTCTGAGAGACACTAAGTACTAATGCAGTTCAATGCATTAAACATAACCCAGGAGCTTCCATTAGAAGCACGCAAACTGTACTGTACTTCTGCGATGTTTCCTGTCTGGTGTCACCCATGTACAGCTGGTGACAGTGGGTGTGTGACACTTTGGACCCCTGACTAGACCAAGAAAGAGGCAATACAGCATTAAACAGCTTTAGAACATTTCTTCCTCTTTAGTATTTTTTGATGACAGAAGGTCTATAGCGGCCATTTTGTGTCATTGTGCTTTTCTCTAATATGTCTCGATGCATACTCAATAATCCAGGTAAGGAAATCCTAGAAAGTTGATTCTGTTCATCTGGACAAAGTTTTTT
>JAUBNQ010000016.1:2055890-2080192 GCA_032353495.1 Ctenopoma kingsleyae
GAGACATGTATAAAGTAAAAAGAATTGGTCCAAGCACAGAACCCTGTGGGACCCCATAATTAACTTTTGTGTGCATGAAAGACTCGTTATTAACATGAACAAAATTGGAATCTATCTGACAGATTAAAACCAGCCTGGTGCTGTTCCTTTAATTCCAATGACATGTCCCAGTTTGTGTAATAAAATGTTTTGATCAATAGTGTCAAATGCAGCACTAAACCCTGACTGGAAATCTTCATACAGATTGTTCCTGCACAGGTGGTCACATAATTACTTTGCCACGGCTTTTTCAAGGATTTTAGCAATAAAGGGCAGATTGGAGATCGGTCTATAATTGGCTAAACCCCTGGATAAAGTACTGTATTTTCAGCAGAAGTTTGACTACAGCAACCTTAAAAGCCTGTGGAACATAGCCTGTTAATAAGGATATATTTATCTGATCTAATATGGATGAACTGATCAAAGGTAGAACATCTTTGAGCAGTCTAGTCGGGATGGGGTCTAAGAGACATGTAGATGGTTTAGATTACATGTGTCAAACATGTAAGGAGCCCCCTAATTTCATGTGGCCCGCGAGAGCTTATAAAGTATTTTATTGTTATTATAAATGTTACTTTTGGACTGCTGGTATATTTCCAATGTACCACACGAACATGCAAACCAACTATATTGTTTCATTTTAACACAAAATCCCTAAAATACGTTTAAATATGCCCAGTTATTTCTGTCTTCTTAATCATGATTGATGAGAGCTGGGGGTGGGAGAGGGACAAGTGCGTAATCTCTGTCCCCAAAATACATATCAACTCTGTCAATAACTGTCATGACGTGTCACTGTTTGTCTTCAAACGCTAAAAGAAAAAACAAATGTTTTCCTCTCAGTGTTAAACTGGACCCAAAACGTACTGATTGTTCACTGAACTCCTGCTTCATCACGGTCATTACATGTTAACAGCTGTGCAGCTCACAACTTGCTAGAGTATTTGACTGTATGCACCAGACGTCATGAACAATTAATCACAGGTAATTGTCTTTAGAAATTACAGCGTCATATGTGAAATTAGTCTTCACGGCACCGGAGCAAAACTAGAGCAGGATACAGGGTGACACTTCCTTTTTTTAAAAAAAGCAGATCTGCGCTCCGTCCAGTGTCTGTGTGCTCTCACAGCTCTGGCACCAGAACGCACACAGTCTGTGACGCATGGTTCTAATCATAGATCGACACGAAGATTTGCAAAGAAAACTTTACCAGTTCATTTTTTTTTAAAAGATCTGCTCACATGTAAGCACCCCGGGTGCAGCAGTTTTCTGCCCTTGCCAAAGTGCTGCTCTGTGCAATTGCCTACTTTGCTCATATGGACGCGTCAGCCACTGCACAATTACAAGTGGCTCTTTGACATCAGCCGTAATGGTGATGTGGTCTGCAATGAAATTGAGTTTTACAGCCCTGGTTTAGAAGAATTGATTATTAAGATTAACTCTGCATGATTTACAGGACGGAAGGCATCTAAGTAAGACTGAGACTGAGGTCTTATGAACAAATCTAGAACTGTTGGACACGTGCATCTGTCTATGCCAGTTGCAGGGAGGGTCTGATAAATTTTTTTCTCTAATAGTTATGATTTTATTTGTGAAGAAATGCATAAAGTCATTACTGCTGAGAGCTATGAATCTTTGTCAGCCTGGCTACAATGCTGAAAAGAAACCTCAGGTTGTTCTTATTAGTCTCTATTAATGAGGAATAATACGTGGTTCTAGCTTTATGGTAGGGCTGGGCGATATATCGATATTTAAAAATTATCAATATAATTCTAAATGAGAATTAAAATGAGACACTATCGTAAATCTCGAAAGAGCTCTTTTGCCTCTTTCCTGTTTTGTTGTCCGACAACTCAAAGACAGTCCCGCCCGCCGGGCTCCCCCTCTGAACACAACTCACAGTGCTTCAAGAAAGGAGGAAGAAAGCAGGATGGGCAGTGAGGAGGACAGGAGGTTGGTATACACAAAGGCAGTGGCTCAATCATCTGGAGGAAGTTTGGATTCCAAGCATCAGATGAGCAGCAGAATAATGTGTTTTGTAACGACTGCCGAAAACAAGTTCAAATGAAAGCTTCGAGCACTTAAAATCTTTTTCTCCATTTATAACAGCGCCATGAGTCGCAGTACGAAGACTGTGTTAAATGCATGCTGCCACCGAAACCGTGAAGATGCCTCAACACCCTGCTCCAAAACAAAACCATGTTATAAAACTCCTAGACTCGTGAAAAATCGAGAAGTGGAACATTACCAAAGCAGTAGCTTATCAAATCGCTAAAGACATAGTCACTACATTAACAGTGGAACAACACGGCTTTATACAGTGCATAAAAGGGCACTTTCTTTTTTTTAACAACTTTTAATTGATTAAGCAGCAATGCAGCTTTTTTTTTTTTTTTACAAAACCTGTTTCATATGTGCCAAATTCATACATTACTAAAATAACTACATGTAAACATGTAAATTTGTCCCATTGTTGTCTTTTTGTAATTACTTTATGGGATCAAAAAATATCGAGACATATATCGTATATCGACATTCATCTTAAAAATATTGAGATATGAGTTTTGATCCATATCGTCCAGCCCTACTTTATGGAGAGCTTTTTTTTGTATTTTTTGAAGCTGTCTTTCCAGGCTAGCCAAAATTCATCTGCATTTGTGGAGTGCCACCTCCTTGTCAGCTTTCGCATTGTCTGCTTTAAGCTACGGATTTGTGAATTAACTACTTTCTTCAGGTTCAGGCACTCATAGCACATGGTTAAAGACAGGGCAAATTTGAGGACTGTCTTAATGAATTAAAATGTCACCACACACAAGTGCAATCTTTTTTTGACCCTAACCAAAGTGCTTTTCTTGCTTAAACTCAACCTGAGGGGGTACTCTGGATTCCAACTTGGCTTGGTGGTTTGTCAGTCCTGCACACTATATGCACATTATATGCCCTGATATGATTACAATCTCTTTGTTGTTACTTAACTAAGAACTGAAGTCATTCTAGGACTTGCAGCACTAAATCACTGGAGTGATCCTTTAACATTTGGTTGATATTGCGTTAGATCCAGATTCACACTATTTTGTGTCACAAAGTCACTACAACATATTGCACACCTTTACCAGCCCTCATATGAGAAATGGCACTATATTCAATATGAAGAGATACATAGGCTTGCAGAGAACTTACCACAAGCTCAGATTTTGAGACAAAATTTTCCCGTGAGAATCGAGTAATGATCGCTTGAGCCCAACAGCTGGAATTTGGTTCAGCCACAGTTCCAGGGGAATCTTTAGATGTTGACATCACTCACCTCCCGATACCCCCAAATATAGTGAACAGTGTTTAATCTGATCAGGATTCTGTAACTGTCTGGTCTAGTTCTCCACATCAGACGTGTTAGAGATGGATGTGAAACAGTACGTTTGTTTGGCATAGACTGGTGCCAGCACAGTGAGTGGTGTATTTGCTCATTGTAGGAAGGGCTCGCGTTGATGTGTGCTTGAAGCACAAATCTTTCACTCATACTTTGAATGGCATCTGTCTCAAGCAAATTCCCTCTGCACCGTAGTGAGAAAAATGTGGGCTGGTGTTGTGTGGCCTCTGCTACACTCTTCCAGAATAAATGGTTAACATACTTAACACTAGCTATGATGCTAAACAGTTTGATCACATCAGTAAAGTGAAAGTAAAGTACACAGAACAAAGATTCTTGCTGTGTGCATGTGTTTCTACATTGTCCTTTACTATTCCTGTGTGTTGCCCATCTACTGTAGTTGTGCAGTAGGTTGTTGTGAAGCAACAGCATAATCTTTCTTAACCCACTTACAAGTTATATTTAGTTTTTGATTGTGATTTTCCTAGGGTTGTACTATTTAAGAGAAATTGGTTAACCAGATCAGTGGACCTGTGTCGCCCTTATTGTGGATTCTGTACTTGCAGAAAGCAGGCCACAATATAAATAGCATTTAATACTATCCTCTCTACTCGTATGTGCTTTAAGTTAGTGGTGTGTGTGTGTGTGTGTTTGTGTGTGTGTGTGTGTGTGAACACTGAGGATCTATTTAAATTGAATTAGTGTATAAATAGGCTTCTACTAAGGTCCGTCCCACTGGGACAGAATACAAAGGATCTCACAATGCCTGGATCTCACTCAGTAAATAACCACAGCATTACTATTTTAAATATCAAATCTAACCATTCCATAGTTAGCATGTGCAAATACTGTATATATACATATACATACATGACATTATGTGGTACATGACATTATGTGATAGTTAAAACTAGTTAAACTAGTTTTTCATGTTTGCGTTTACTCATGTAATTTAGTATTTTAATTATATCATGTAGAAAGTGGGCATTACTCTCATTACATTAGTTAAATCCTCAGGATAATGAGATATAAGTAAAGGACACTCATATTTTAAGAAAGCACAAATGTTACCTTTTACACTGTATCAATGTCACACTAGTTAGCCCCCACACAACTGGGTTGTACACACAGTATATATCACTTAACATTTTTTGGTTATTTTATATTGTAATTCTGAGTAGTTTATAGGTTTAAAGGAAATTATCATGTAGTCTATACAGTTTTTTAGTTATTTAAACTCAATCATCATTCAATTAAAAAAATGAGTAACCATGCTGATTCACTATGGGCCAATACTGACTTGAAAACACAGGATCCTAATACTGTATCTTTTCTAAAATACCGAATCCAAATCCTAATATATAAATCATGTGTGTATGTGAGTGCAACATCTTCTTGTTAAAATATCTCTCAGGGTAAGATACAGTGAAGGCACTCCTCCTAATAAAAGGTGGTATAAATGAAGTGTCCTGCTGACAGAGTGCTCTGGACTGATTTAATCACAGCTTTAACACTCTCCTTTAAGCCCCTTTTCCATCTAAAATTAGAGCCTTAAGTTGAGACCCTCATCTGTTGGAGACTGGATTGAGAGTCTGGGAGGTGTGGGCATGGATGCTTATCAGCACTAATAATGACAATTCTCTCCTCGTGGTATGCAGGTAGCAGCCATCAACCTCTATTGGGAGAATGCTGCTGCCTTTACAGTTACAATTTTGCTGTACAGAATTATTTTCTTTCCTCATATGACTGTTATTTATACTTCCCATGATATCTAATGACAAAAAGTAAAAAGAAATCAGGAATATTGTTATATTTACATACTGATGACTACAGTATGATGTTGATGACAGGCAGGACTTTCTGAGGTTAGTGGTATCAAGGCTAATTAAGATTGTTTTTTTTTTGTTTTTTTATCAGTATCAGATATACTTGGATTTGTTTGCCAACCAAAAAATATGGTTTGGTTTAAAAGGAAAAAAATATATATGATATTTTCCAGGCAAACTGGAACTGGTGCTGTGTGTTAGGTGTACACAGTACAAAAAACAATAAGTACATAAAAGGAAGACATAAGGACAGTCATCATTATACAAAATGCAGTTTACAGAGAGCGTGTGCGCTCTGTAGCTCTCTCTGTACAGTATGAAGAATTGTGTTATGTGCTATGTGTTTTGTTTTGTGCTAATACTATATATAATAGTCTCTATGATAGATATATTTACACCTTTAGCCACAGTTTATTAAGCTGCATGCAAAATAGTTTTGATCACACAAAATCCATTCTTGTGTTTGGGATAGTCCTTTGCTGTCTTAGCTTTGGCTTATCATATGTGATATATGATTTGTTTGTATAAATATTTTTCTTTTTTACCCCAAATCATACAGAGTCTGCCTGCAAGGTTTTGAGTCCTCCCAGTCTGTATGTAACCTAGTCCCATGCATGTGTACTGATGGTAATCTTGGTTGATTGGTTTGTCACTTTGACAGTCCAACCAAAAAAACGTGGTTTGGCGTTGTTTGTTCATCCAACACTCCGGTGCAGAGAAGCATGTCTACCACAATTGCTGTCACATTTAGTACGGGTGCTCACAAATCCCCAGTGGAGGACTGGAGGAATGATTTTTGTGAGGTTTTCTCTATTGTCACCATTAGTTAGCAATGTTCACATGGCTGACACTGTGCTCTACACTAGCATCAGGATAGCCTTGTAATTCATTGTGGATATTAATACTACCCAGAGGACAAACATCTTCAATTGTGAAAACCCCAGCAGTTTTTCCTGTCACAGCACCACTTATGAAAAACAAACTGTAGCATTGTCTTTATTTTGCATCCAACACATTCACACTGTAAAGTGTTACTTTTTGTATTGTTTTTGTCCCTGTGGAAATATTCTTCATGAAGCACAATCTGCTACCAGAGTATTAATAAAATCATCACTACAACTGTAGTACTCGAGAAATGCAAATAGTTTCTATTCATAGATTACTTCACTTGCATATACACATTATTTCACTGAGAAGACTAAAAATGAATCCATTCTGCCAAGTAATAGCGCTATAACGATTCTCCGAACCCATGATTCAGTTCAGACCTCAGTTTTTCTTTAGGGTTTTATTAACTCACCAACATATTACCAACTAAATGCACTTGGGCTGTGAGTGTTTTTGGAAGACACATGACCTACACATTCTGCTTTCCTTACCACAGCTGAAGCCGACATGGCGCTTACGCTACACTGTCTATCGCAGACACAGTGTTACTTTCTTAGCATAAAGCCTGCCGATAGAAGAAAGCAATAGATCCTCTTATGACCAGAAATATCAGATTTGCAGGCTACTATAACAACTTTGTGGGTATTAGAGAGCTGCTATTAATTTGCTGGAGGTGGGATGACCATGGCAGTAGGTTGGTGGTGGTGATGTTAGGGTGGATAGTTGAGGTCCTGTCTGAACAGTCTAGAAACTTACCAGTCATACAAAAATAACTGACCTTCTCTGATGGGTTAGAAAGGTGAGCCTCACTCAAATATCTCCACACTGCTCCTAGACTGTTAAGTGAGTCTGGGTCACAGAAGGCTTCAACAGCATCTTCACAATGAGATTTTAAAAAAAAATCATATTTTCAGCACATTTCTACTAAAGAATATCTAAAAAATGTATGTACTGTAGCTTTAATGCATGTAAACCAACTGGGAAGAAGCTGTAGTGTGTTCAATTTCACAGTTGGGTTAGTTTGCAAGAGAGCTGCAAACTCCCAGTACTGCTTTAACTGTCTGAACAGTGAAACAGTGAAAACAGAGAGAACAGAGAGACACAATTCAACTTTAGATATAAGGAGTTCTGTTTCAGCGTGAGCTGTTTTGGGCTGGACCCTTTGAAATCTTATTCCTGTAGAATACAGTGACTACTTCACTCAATAATATGCTTTCTAGTCTTTATCAAAATTATAAATTGCAATTTTATGTACATGTTAACTCCACATTTGACATACCTTTAAGTTGGTGTATGTTCAAATGAAAATCCAGGGCTGATTTTTACTACTTTGCAGACTGATGTGTGTGTAGTGTATGACAGGATACAGTATGTTACGCTCCCACCGATTTTGTTGTTCTGTTCACCTTAATGGGACCGCACCAGCCTGTGCGGTGAGAAATGAGAATTGCGTGGAGTGGCAGGTGGCAACATGGACCAGGTGAGAATCCAACCCAATTTGGTGTGAAAGCACAGACGTGCAATCTCTGATGATGAGTGCTTCTTTTGGGTAACAGGAGAGGACAGGTGCACAGAGAAATAACCAGCAGGCTGCTCTAAAACCACCAATTAGGTGTGTGTACATCATGTGAGTGTGTATGCATGTGTATGTGTGCTTAGTCTATAGATATGCTTGTATGTGTGTGGGCACAACGTGATCTCACTTCACCATCCTCAGTGTTTATGTATATTCCTCTTATAGTTAAATTTCACTGCTTACCATTCCAGATTTTAGCAGGAGAGAGGAGTGTGATGACTCATTCTCATGGCTGGCAGGAACGATTAAAAAATAAATACACAGCTTGGGTGCTCTGTGACTCAGGGGACTAAAACGCATTAACTGAAAAAAATAAAAATAAAAAAACTAAATAAAAACTTGGGAGTTGCAGAATTTTAGCCCAGCTTTGCTCACACCGACATTTTAGTTTCATTTGCTCTCGCTGTTTCATTTTCTCCATTAAATAGACTGATCCGGTGGAAAGGTAAAAACTAAACCTCAATAAGAATGCACAACACTAGTGGACACAAAGTAGCACTGTGGTTTTCAAGATATTATGGTGTTTCTGTCATGTTTCATTTCCAAGTGTGGAAAAGTGTTTTTCAAGGTTTAGTTTAGTTTTTAATGGCTCCAAATATGAAGAAAAAAATATAAGTCTATATAAAACATTTCACAAATGTTGCAGTATACTTGCAGTTGCAAGTATTAGATTAATGTAGATTAATGGAGTCACAAACTGTAATTATTAAAGCCCTAACTGAGTCCTCACTAAGTGGTACATGCTATTTCTCTTGTTACTGGAAATGTAAAATATGTTTTTTAATGTGGTCTATAATTTTATATATTTATATTTTTACTTCCTTTTGTTTTGTGTGGTTTTTGATGTGGACCTTTGCAGTCTAGTATGAAATAAAATTAATTAATTAGGGTAAAAGTATTAGGGTTCAAATTCCTGACAGTTAAGCCTGATTGATGCTTCAAATCTATGGTGTAGGTATAACATCTGCTATAATTATTATCAGTTATTGTCTTCCATTATTAATGTATTTGTTTTACATTACTACTACTCACTAATAATACTGTATATTGTTGTACATCTCATTTTATACTATATTACACTTTCATGCCATACTCTTTAGACTGTACTATATATTTAGTATTTAGATAGATAGATAGATAGATAGATAGATAGATAGATAGATAGATAGATAGATAGATAGATAGATAGATAGACAGACATTATAAATGTAGAAAGCAGACTGACAGCCAGTGCCTCACTATTTGATTTGTAATTTGTAATGTTCTACTGGAGACAAATATCTCAAATATAACCTGAATTATTTTAGGTGATGCAACACATACTCAGCTTTACACCATTGGTCCATCATTTATCATGCAGCAAATGTATTCTGCCAGCAAAGGTTCAACTAACTCAGCTTTAGATTCTAAACACACTGATGTCTGAATTGCCCATCCAGAGTGATTGGGAGGCAGAAATTATACAAACAAGTAGAGAAGAGTGGAAAAGTGAATTTAGTCTGTTTTTCTTTGTAGAGCATTTTTACGATATTTATGTTTTTACTATCTTCTCTATAATTATGCCAGGAGCACATGGAAAAAAAGTCCAGTCTGACAGAACGTACCAGGGAGGATGAAGATACCATGTTATCAAATTAAGACAGTGATTGTTTACATTCATATGGTTGTTTTGTGAAAGAAATAATTATTCATCCTTGTGTGTTTGGTCTGAAACCTCAGTTAGACCCCATCACCATCTGTAAATAGAGATGGGGATGGAGTCTGGCAATGCTGACACATCATCTGGATTATGAACCTGATCACGGGCGTTTGCATTTATAATAATAGGTGTTCTCATTTAGTGGTGAGGTTCTCATGGTGAGGATCACATAATGGACCAAGACAACCAATGGTATCAGTAAGTTAACATGATACTGTTGCTCTTGATACTTGTGCAAGTGGAAAAGCTTGCTAGCACCAGGCCTAGCTGGCCGCCTTCCTCGCATGGCTCTCATCTTGCAGGATGTAGTGCTCTCCTGGGAGTCTTCTGGTGTTGTGCTGAAGTAATGCTTCTACTTGTTTTTCCACTGCACAGGCTAAACAGGTCTGCAGCTTCATGAGGAATAGGAAAGACTTAGGTGACCTTTTCCGCTTGTTGGTTGAATTGTTGTCCTTAAGAATGTGTCTAAACAGTCCAGATGCCAATTACACTGGGCTAAGATCAGATTGCAGTAGATTTGTTTTTAACTTAGCTCTATATGTGTCATCATAGCAGCAGCACAAACTTAATGTTGACTGTGGTGTTACTATTTGCAAAATAAAATCTTTTTTTATCTCAGCAGATGTAAGACAAAATCTGCCAGAAAGTGATGAGAATTACATTTTACTGCACAATGCAGGGAACTCGCAGGCAGGCAGCTTTGTTGTGAGCTCACAATGAAGGGAAACTAAATGCTTTCTGACAAGACAAAGAAATATGTAAATGAGAGCAAGTAAATAGTAGGTTTGACTGTATTACAGCATAGTGCAGGTGCTGCTGAAGAGGGCAGAACAGAGATCTAATTCATTGAAAGGCATTAAAAGTGGACCATAATCACAGCAGGGTGTGACATTTTGAAGGTCTCCAACTGTAAATAGCCTCTTAAAAATTAAGACATACTGTCAGTTACTTTTTGCGAGACCAACCCACATCTAGGTTGTAACACAGGCTTCTGTTTGGACGTTGTCCAAGCCCAAGCTAAGATAGCCCTAATGATGTGTTGCTATGGCATGACTGATCTTATATTGTCTTATATCCACTTAAAAAGAGATACAATTCATTAAAGTTATTATACAGTACATCAAACTCTTCAGCTACTTCTACTCTCTCTCAAATTGTCATAAATATGACAAATCCGAGGTATAGCTTTTGAGATATTGTTGTTTGTTTGGCACACCTTGCCATAATGTTTAAAGTTTAAGTTTTAGTTTTTGTTTTTTTTTTATGAGGGGGGACCCGGCATATATTGGTATCGGTTTATATAGGTATCGGAAATTAACAGTTAATTAACACAATATTGGTATAACGGATATTGGTAAAAAAGCCAATATTGAACATCCCTAGTTACAACAAAACAAATTGTAGGTATAATGACTGGCCAATCTTGGGACAGAGACAAACACCCAATCCCAATTCATATTTTTACAACTACCCCTTTTTTTTTTTATCCCCATCTCATTTTCAAATTTCCAATTAAACCAGAGTTTTAGGAGGTAATATTCCCCTATTAAACAGGACAAGACCTTGAAACCTATGCATCATTGTTAGGTGATGGTACAAAAGAAAACACTGACATTAATGGATTTCTTATCCATGATGCCAATGTCTGTGAAGCATTCTGGGCAATTTGTCATACACAGTTTGAAGGGCTGTATAGCCTTACCACTTTGCACTTTACACCCCTGGGCAAGTGTAGGGGAGTGAGTTGGGATTGAACCAAACTTTCCTGTAAAGATGAAAGCTGGGCCAGAGGGACAATGCGAGATTCAGACTCAGTGTTGGGCAACTATTGTGACTGTAGGTACCCCCTAAAAATTCTTCAATGATCCAAAAGTAAATTATGGTTTCAAGTCACAGCCGTTAGGTTGGAAAAGCAATAAAAGCATTTGCAATATTTTTCTTTGCTTTAGCTTGTTAATGTTTATTTCCATTCATGGGTGATCAAACTTTGATCTCATTTTAGCTTGTATATGTGATTAAAGCTGAAAAACAGGCAGATAACAGTTTGCTAGCTTTAAAGACAGGACAAAACCTCTTCTGTTTTTACATCTAAATGATCGCTTCATTTTTTACGTTGTCAGTGCATTAAGATAAGGAATGTAGTGCTCAACGGCCCATTGTGGTTCCATATTAATACATAATTTCAGGTTGATTGTCCTCAGTGCTATTCCAGAAAGCCATTCACTGAAGAAATTAATGGCATTTAATGTGCTTTTATGTAGGGAGATCATTAGATTTTGTTTGTGTGCCTGATAGTGCTGTTCCTTTCCCTCCTCTCCAATGTAATTATAGCCATTAGGTCTCTGTCAGGGGGAACCATTGCCAATAGAAGTTGACAGCTTCTGCACACATGCACAAGTTGTTAATCACTCCCCATTTTCTTCTTAGTGTGTATTTTAAGTCAAACACAGAGCTGACAAGTGGTATAGAGTTTGTGGGTGAGATGGATGGCTGATTCTTGCCAAAATTAATTAGTAGCCTCTGAAGGAAAGTAAGTAAACTCACATAGGCAGCAGGAAAATGTGTTGTTGTTATGTTGGGCCAGCATGTCTGATTTAGCATTTAACACTGAACAGAACACAAACAGATCCTACAGCATCATCAGTATCTTTAATAATAGGTTTTTTTTTCTTTTTTGTTGACTGTACTGAGAATTCAAACAGAATTAGGTAAAAAATAAAAAAAAAGCACCACATAAATGTAACCTTCTGCAAAATGACCTAAAATAACACGTCACTTGTTTCTTTTGGACTAATTTACTGCCTTGCTGCAGGATCTCTGTACATTATCATTTATCTACCAGTGTCAGGATTTGGTTAATGTTGTTGCTGTGCTTTAATTATTAATTAGTAACTTCTGTTGTATATTTGCTCTTCCTTTGTATGTAAATCTCACCAAGATATTGGGAACTTGTGTGATATATTTGTATGTATTTAATCTGTTAGCAAGCAGTCTATTTACACATACATTACTTCTCCTTATAGTGGTATCAAAATGAAGTAAATTATAGTGCACATTAGGCTGAATAATTAATCTTGTTCAACATGATATCTGTTTATTTAAGAGAAGGATTTCACTCACCATGTGTGAGGGCATGTCTTAGCACTTATTCAGCGTACGTTTGTTTATACATAGTAGTATTTGTTATTTGAACATGAACAACTTCTGGATGTAAAATATGTAGAATATGTGCACGTACACACTGACAGGAGCTTCATTGTCTCCTCATACTGTATGTGCATTCAGCAGCATCTGGTCTTTAAAGCATTTTTAGTATGGTGAGTAAAGCATTTTTAGAACTTGCCTGGCTAGAGTCAGCACTGGGCAAACTTGTGTGCACACAGAATGTTTTTTCTGCATTTCACTCTGCGTCTGGCATGTGACAAAAGTTCATCCGTGGACCCATCAGAAACAGTATGCATGCATCATGCTCAGATTAAAACTCAGTGTGCTCTTGCCGGCTGGCTGCTTGTCAGCCAAGTCGCTGAAGCAATAAGAGGCAGTGCAGTCGAAAGCTAAGTGGATCTGTTCCCTCCGGTCTGAAAAAAATAAATAAAAAAGCTTGGAGCCTTTCCCCAAGTCAGCCAAAGATGCTTGTTTGCCCTGAAGCCAGTCGTACATCACAAGCGCAAACAACCTATCAGCTACTCCTACCAGTTACCAAACCATTGCTCTTAGTCACCGCTCGTTCTGAGAGTTGAGCTCCTGCATCCATGCAAATTTCCCTCGGTTAAATTATTAGTTGCAAATGGATTCATTAATCATAGGCGGGTGTTTTAGAGAGTGAAAATCGTCAGCGTGTGCACACAGGTATCTGTCTTATTGACACTGCTGCACAGAAAGTTAAGTCTTACTTCATCAGTGTTAATGGAATCTTCTGCTTGTTGTGCAGATCCTCCACAGATATTTAATCTAGTCATTTTTATGTACTGTACATGTATGTATATGTTAATCCGTGAATGGAGGACAGTCACTTGACATAAATGTACTTGTGTAAATACAGTTCTAATTAAGTTCCATTTACTGATGAAAATCTGAAGAAAAGTTCAAAAGCCTGACAATTATAGATTATTTAAAAATGTGTGGTTAAAAGTGCAACTCTGTGCTAAATGTTTCATTTTCAAACCTACAGAACCAATGTAAACTTTAGCTGGTTCCCCAACCTGGTCCTCAAGCCCCCCTGCCTTGCTTCTTTTCCATGAGTATGGAATAGGGGAAGAAGAGGTAAATTAGTATCTTCTGGCCTCTGAAGCTGACTCAACACACCTGATACAGGTCCTAGGCAGCAGGTAGAGCAGAGGTTGGAAAACAAGCAAAGCAAGGGTACTTGAGATCCAGGTTTGGAAACCACTGGTTAAAAGAAAGGACTGGTTTGAAGTAGGGCACAAACTGTAGTCTTCCATGTTCTCCTGATAGAGCAGAAAGTTGTCCAACCAAACCCCACAGTGAAATTGTACTTTTTCTCTGCTTGTTCTATTCACCTGCATAAACATGCATGAGCCAGACTCTTCTAAAGGAGCTTCAGCGGTAGACAAGCAGAGTAGAGATGTTGTTGCCGTGGCAGCAGTGTCAACTCAACTGAGTGACTGAGGACAGCCCTGTCAGCAGGCAGCCACACGGCTCATTCTGATGTTTATTCATTTCCTAGCCAAAGGTCTATATATAGGCCCCGACAGGGAAAGCTGCAACACAGGCACAGTGGCATTTTAAGGTGGAAGGAAAGCATTCCCAGGATGAACTGTTGACTTGTAGCTCTTTCATTTTTCAGTTCGCTGGAAGAGTACAAGCTGGCTTTTTTGTTGTGCTGTATGTTTATACATATTTCATTATTGACAGAATTAAACTGTTTTAAAGCTTGAAGTGTTGGTAGAGATTATTTCAATATGTAGAGATCAATAGAAAGTGCATAAGAACATTTACAGAGACACCACAGAAAAGGACCTTTGCAATTAGACCCTGCTAATGAGTGCAGCTTTGAAACACTTAAGCCAGTTGAGGTAAGAGACAAAAACAATCCCCCCTGGTCTACATACTACTGTTGGTGGTACAGCAAGCTGGAATAGGAAAGATGGAACATTAAAGCTGCCTGGATGTCTCTGTTGCCTGCTGTTCTTTTCTCTCTCCTCTGTCCACTCAGCCCAACCGGTCAAGGCAGATGACAGCCCACCCTGAGCCTGGTCCTGCTGGAGGTTTCTTCCTTTAGAGGGAGTTTTTCCTCTCCACTGTTTCCTAGTGCTTGCTTAAGTGGGATTGTTGGGTTTTCTACAATATTATAATATTCTGTATATATATATCACACTATTGACTATTGGGAGTATTTGTCACTTTAGCCTAAATAACCTGTTTTTTGTTCATGTTTTTGTTTGTTTTTTATTGTGTACATATTGTCTATATTTCCTAGATGTATTCTAATAAAAAGAATAATAAAAAACACAAAAACACAAAAATAAATATATATGATCATAATAGCACTCCCAAAACTAATGGTAGCCTAAGACTTTTGCACAGTACTGTATATATATATTTATGTTCTGTGTAAGGTCATAAACCTTACACTGTAAAGTGCCTTGAGATGACTTATGTTGTGATTTGGCGTTATAAAAATAAAGTTGAATTGAATTGAATGTCCAAAGTACTAATAGACAAAATTCTAAACCAAACTGTGACTCTTTTATTAAACTTTGTGGAAAACAACAGGTAAAAAGTTATTCATATATGAAGTTGTGGGTATGGGCATGAATAAAAACTGAGAAAATGGGGGCGGGTAGCTGGTGAAAGAAAGATGAGGATGAAAACATGACTAATAATGACATGATGTGGACAGATGATTAGAGCAAAATCAGTTCTCATTGAGTCACTTTGTATTACATAACAAACTAGAGCTGTGTGACTGTTTTGCACATCCTTTGACAAATCATCTGCCACAACAGTAACATGGTTTTCATGTTGTGGTGGACAGGGGTGAGCATGGGAAAAATATAGTGCTGGTCATAGTCAACAGTGTCAAAACACACAGCATCACATCTTATGGCCTCTGATGGTGTGTAGCTGCAGACCAGTCAGACTGCCTATGTTGACCCCTGTCCATTAACTATAGTTAGTGTAGCCTACAGGTAAAGGTCGGGTGATGAGCGGATTTTATTTGGAGATAAGTGAGACAACTGGTCAACTCAGTTCAGTCACATTTTGAATATGTATATGTTTTTTTAAGGCTCTCATCACCTTACGTATGGAAACACATCATCATGCAACTACATAATCACTATACCGCTATGACAAATTCCTCACATGGCAAGGAATTATCACTGAGGCTTACTGCATCAGTGAGGATAAGACTCATCCAGGGCATGGACTGTTTGAACTGCTACCATCTGGGAAGCGGTTATGGACCTTAAGATCCAGCACCAACAGGATGAGGAACAAGAGCTGTGAATCCCTCCGGGATGGCCTAACATGCCATATTTCATGGCAAATTTTCTCTTAATGGCAGTGAAGTCCCCAGGGAATGGCTGCCGTTTGTATTTGGGTGAAAACATATGTTAATGTGTGGTGTATTCTCTTACAGGGATGACTTTGACCTCTGCTGAAAATCTTTGTCACTGCACCCACATCTCAGCAATTACCAGGTGAGTAAACCATTATTACAACTGACGGTTACCATGTGATAGCTTTGTTGAAGAAAAATGAATTTCTTTCAACAGTAAGCTGCTTAGCCACATGATAACATGGACCAGAAAAGCTTTAGTAGGAGTTTGAACATTGTAAGTAGATCATTAGTATCCTGGATGAGATTTGGGTTGCATGTTGTATGCAGGACTTCAAAGTAAACTTGGGATCTTGGTTTAATTCTGTCAACACTTGGAGATTTCTAAGCTGCAGTCTTGGCTCGATGATGCTCCACACAGTGCTGGATTTGAGGGTTTATGCTTAAATGATCCAAAACTCTTGACTCTGAGTCTTTTCAGGTGATGTTTCGGGTCTGGGGAGAGCTGCAGCAGCTACATGACTTAGTGAGAGCAGGGAACCTCGAATTTGTGCTAGCAGCAACCCTCTAATCCACACCAGTGATGGGACGTGTGTGTGTGTCTGATTGTGTGTGAATGAGGCTTTAGCTGGACCTGATGAAGGAGTAGCTCTTACAGGCCGAGACAACCGTGGTGTAAGTAGGCAGCCGGCAAGGCAGCGGATTGAGGTCATGTCAGCGCATCCAGAGCCAACAAAACTTATTGCATCCGGCTGGGCTAGTTTTGCTGGCTTTTTTTGGTGACTGGCTTTTTGGTTCATGTCATGCTTGGGCATGAAAGCAGAAAGGAAAATCTCACTTCTTATACTCGCTTGACAGTTACAGCATTTCTCACCAGAAATGTGTGAAACAGTAACTTTGTCAGTGTTGGATTGAAGTTTTCACATTACTGCAAATGTAAAACTGATTGTATAGGTATCTTTTGTACGCAGTGAGGAAACTGTTGGCGAGCACAGGAACAGGACATTTGTATTTGTGACAGTGATATTAAATTTGCTCTTTTGGTTGACAGCCAGAATCCCATCAGGACTCATTGAGCCGCTTTGTGTCGTTGTTTATCCCTGCCAAAGAGCTGCTGTGCAGGCTCCCTGATCATCTGACAGCTTTCAGAGACAAGAGGAGGAGGATCCGCTGAGATTACTGCCTGTGTTCTAGCAGAGCTCGCGGAAGCCATTCTGTGACACACCCCAAGTCGCCTATACATTATTTATACCTTCTACAAACATCAAAAAGGTTTTCTCGGTAAAGTGTTACGGGGTGTTGATTGTATTCATGTGTGTAGTGACATCAGATGCTTCAGAATCAAGGGGATACAGTCCCATGAGATGCCACGACCACTTCACTCTCTGCAGCACTGGCATACAGATTGCTGCAAATGAACTAAGTCTGACCTTTTACTTTCCAGATGATGTCATCTGGAGGAGTTATTCAGCTAGAAGCAGCCATACAGAGAAGTTTAATACCATATACATATATCCAACAAACTAGTAAGACTGGTAGCACGTTGAAACTCTGTAAAACTGCCCTTTAAGAAGATGCAATAAAAAGCTTTAATTAGGGAAGACATTGAACTCTGATCAGGATCCAACATCTGTAAAGTATGTGTCAAATATTGCAGGAGGAAGCCAGTTGTTTTTAGGGTTCTGGCAGGTCAGTTAGTCTCGAGCAAGCCAGCAGCACTGTGATATAGTCCTTCTAGCCTGTGGCAGTGGAAGTGTGACTCTGAGAGAGGGCCTCATTAAAAAATAAGTTCCCTGTAGACCAGTCTCCCCACGGTGAGAGAACAGACACCTGGTCACTGTGTCTTTCAGCTGAATCCATTTCTGTTGCACCCAACCATTGTTGTGTCCAGGATTATATTTCTGTCCTTATACTGCAAAATGATATAATATTTGATAATAATATTAATAATTAGGAGAGGGATAGCAGTGCTATTATTGATCAGCACTAATAATTCAATTAGTTCAGCAACTTGTAGGTTTTCTGGCTTTTGGAGTTCTCTAATTCAGTGACTAAGTCAAAAACCACAGGTGAGACAAATGAGAGTAGGTGAGTTGGTGAGGTCTGTGCCATGAGATAATACTGGCTGAAAATAAATATTGATGTTGTACAGGCTGCTGTTTTGTGCAATAGAACGAGACGCTTACTGAACTTTTGTTGAAGAGACACTCTAGTGACAGGCTTTAAACTGGGGAAAAATAGGTCTAATTTGGTTTTGGTGTGTTTAATTCTTGGGTGACTTTTGGAATGGAATTATAGAAATGTTTATCTGACACCTGATAGAACGCAGTGAAACAGGAGAGTTGTAAGTTAAAGAACTGCTTTTGCAAAATGACGACAGTGAGCGTCAGATAGGATGTGCAGCAGTTAAGCCACTAATTTGAATGGTAAATGATAAATGGTCTACACTTATATAGCGCTTTTCTACCTACTGGTACTCAAAGCGTTTTACACTGCTTCTCATTCACCCATTTGCACACAGAAACACACACACACTCACATACCGATGGCAGAGCTGCTATGCAGCTGACCTGACACACTGGGGGCAACTTGGGGTTCAGTGTCTTGCCCAAGGACACTTTGGCATATGACAGGCGGAGCCAGGAACCACTGATCCTACGATTGGCAGGTGACTGAATGCAACCACACTCAAATTTAGTATACTGTAAGTGACCACAGAGACCATGTAGGAGACTGAATGTAATGTGGCGTAATGGGCTGTCACTCTGGCTTGTGTGTGCAGGCTACTGGGGACTGCCTGTCTCACTCCTTAGCTGTAGTTCCCAGTTGTGTTGTTGCCAACAAAAAAAATGGGAAGAAGTTTTTTCCCATTGTTCAATGTGAAGAGAAATTTCTACTTGAAGGATTAATGTGCTGTGGTTCATTTAAGGGCAACTAGCTCCACACTAGTCTAAATTTCCACTCAAAATGCAGGTAGAACACACTATTCCACAAAAATATGGGGCATAAACCCTTGTAGCTGTGCTTATAATGTTCTACTAAAAGGTTTTTATACTGACATACCCCTTTGTTTTGGTGGTTAGCCATCCATCCATTGTCTAAACCCCATTTCTGTTTTGTTCGTTTGTGTGCAGTTTGCCCCTAATAAAGAGGTAGGTTAACGTTTATATCCTCAAAACACAGAGTCGACTTATTTCCAGTTAAGTTAGGATTCATTTTATTTGTTCAGTCTGTACAACAATCCACATCAAAAGCTTAGAAGTAGATTTAGATGCCGGTTGATGTGATGATAGCAGCTTAAAAATAATAGTACTATTTAGGATAGAGTACTGTATGTTTTACACTAATTTGTTGGTATGTTTGAGTAGAAAAATGCAAACACTTGTTTAAACCCATTAATTCTCATTAATCTGTGTGTTTTCCTTGATAACCAAGCAAATAGACTGATACATCCTATACTGTACATTACAATATTATCCACAATAATCTCAATTACTTTTTCACCAAATCAAGTCAAATCATGCAGTCCTGGTGTTTACTGCTTACTTCAAAAAGGCTCCAAACAGTCCAGGGATGATTTTAGAAACCTACCGTAGACATCACAGATGCTACATACATCTAGAGTTTGTGCATTACAGAACAACCATCATTAGATCAGCCTTTTCAAAAGAAAGGTGCAGTAACTACACATTTGCTCAATATTGGAATCGGACTTTGTTATATCAGACTGGTGGTTATGGTTCTTCTCCATGAAAATTTCTTCCTAAGAAGATGTCGCATGAATACATTACCATAAATCTACATACAACATTTTTGACTGGCCAGTCTAAACACACTTTTCTCAGTTTCATTGTTTGCGTAGTTACTGCACTTTGCAGGGGACCTAGGGCAGAGATGTTTAACCGCAGACTGAATTACTCTTTTGTTTTCACTTTTCTGTTTAGGAGTGTTGAGAACACTGCTGAGAATAAGCAATGGTAGGTAGGAAACTAAGTCTGAAAGAAGGCTTGGTGAAAACTGTCTTAGAAAAAGGGAATCTCATTCTGTCCGTGTGCAGTTATTGTACTCCCGTTCTGGCTGTCTAGCACTGATTAGGACTGGCAGTACTACAGTATTCACAGACCTTGAACAGGGGGAAGAATCTTCAAGGGCAGCTAATGCATGTATTTGCAGTACATATTCCTTAGAGGGCAAGTAATGTGTTCAGCATAATAACACAACAGGGAACATAGAGTCTTGTTATGGGCTGTGGCTGCAAATAGCATCCGGTCCAATGATACTACAGAGAGACATGAAGGTTCTTTATGCTTCTGTGGGTGTCTACTCCTTAGATTGTTGCTGTGTGCTGATGCGTAACCAGTGTTCCTGTGCTGCTTACTCTAGGCTGCAGATACAGCTCTCATATAAAAGTGGATGTGGAAAATATAAACTGTGTATAGGTCAGCACCTTTCTGTTCAGTCCATGATCAAAGGCACCACTGTGGACTCTAAAACCCCAACTCCTGTTCCCTGATGTGCACAGACATTTCTGATTACGAAGGCAATCTTTAGCACAGAAGAGCTTATTAATAATTCAAAGGATATTTGCATGCATTCACTAAAAGAAGGGCGCATCCTGTGCCTTTGCTGCATCTACTGTGTCCTGTTGGTGCCTAAGTGGCTGTTGTACCAAAACATTTTCTCTTCCTCTGTGGACTGCAGTAAACAAGTAACTGACCCTAACCCTTTGGCCTATTACAAATGTCTGTATGAAGATTGGCTTTGTGGATACATATTGTAAGCACAGAGATGCAGAGGGATTAATGACTGAGTAGGTGAAGCAAAAGACATTCAGTGTCAGCCTCTCAAATGTCTCATATTAGGGCAGTTGCTTTATCCCATTGCTACATTACTGCAACATGACAAATATTTAATTCCCTGGATGTTGTAGAGAATATGCACGTTGTTGATTGTAACAGTAAAGTTGAGTAGAAGTAAACATATGAAAGGCAGAGCAACTAGGTGTCTTAATGTTCTCCGTGCTTCAGAGGTCTTTGCATAAAGAAGATGAACTGTATTCAACTTTCTACTATATATCGGCCTGCTGTGTATGCTTTGAGTGGTGCCTTTGAGCCGGCCCACTCAACATGTTTATGTACCTTTCACCTAAACATCAGTCTTTATCCTTGCAACTTAGTGGGTAAATGCAGTGCTTCATTCATTTAAAAAATGCATTGCATTGGAACATAATCCAGCACTTGGTTACATTTTCTACAAAATGTATTTGCCATTGCAGTTTAGTTGTATTAGAAAATACAATCAACTTTTGGTTTGTGGATAAACCAAAAGTGTGAGTTTTTTGAGCTTCAAATTAAGTGCTTCTGTGAGTGAGGGTCCACAGCTATAAACAACAGTATCAATAGCATAACGACGAATATGATACCATCTACATGAATAAAAGTGGGCCAAGTACAGAACCGTGGGGGGACTCCATTAACATCAGTAAGCCAGTTTAAACTGAGCCTAATGTTCAAACACTGAGCCCTACCTGGTAGATAATTAGTAAATCAGCCTAATGCTTGATTGGACAAGCCTGTGTTAAATAATGTTGGCATACTTTAGCATAGCATGATTCACAGTATCAAAGACTTTAGGCAAATCATTAAATAGAATTCGCAGCTTTGTCCAGAGTTGTATCATTCAAATTTTTTTCTGTAGCAGTAGTAGTACTATAGCACTTCCTAAATCCAGATGATGAAAAAAAATGTCATGTAAAAACTGTCAGATACTATAGTTAAGTTCTTAATAATGCAAGAAAGTAGATCATTAAAAGTTTTGTGAGCAGATAATTGATCTCCAAAACTTTCTGGCCATTTCCTTCTAATAATCTACTACAGTAGAATCATTCTTGCACAAGCATCTCAAAATAAATGTCTTCTTCTTGTTTCACCTGCACATACTGGTTTAACTGATGCTGTTTCTTTCTGTAGTTCTGTATGAGTCTTTAATGTCTAATTTTCTTCAAGCTTGTGAACATTCTGCCAATACTCAACTATCTCAACTTGGTTAAATGATTTTTTTAAATTTAGGTTAATAAACCATATCAGAGGCCTGTATTATTCTGCCTTGATGTTCCTCTTTCAGCTGAGATCTCACAATAATTAGTCAAAATAAATTAGGAAGTAGTCTCATAGTCACATATTTAAAAACTCATATACTTTGCAAGGGTAATTTAGACACTCTTGTACAGTATGGAAAATGTGCAGTGTGTAGTGTATATCATTTTCTTGCAAGGCCATTGGAATCTTTTAGCAACTGGCCTGTATTTCAGTGACAGTGATTAAGATTCAGCAGAAGATAGGAAAATGAAGTTACTGCAGAGTCATTGCCTATATGAGTTTGTGCTGCCTGAGCAGGTGTATCTCAGGAGATACTTACCCATACATCTTCATAAGCATCAGTGAACCCTGCCTCCAATCTGTATGTGCTGCTGCAAATTTAACTGAATAAATAACAATGTCCAAGTTCTTCACTGTGAGCCAAACTCTTTTGTCTTCTCTATAACAGCTGCAGATTTAACTAACAAATCTCCTTGTGTAACTGTTAATGTCTTTCAACTGACTGAAGCCAATCAGTCCCCATTAATAAACCTTTATTAGAGGCTTAGCATAGTCAGGCTTTGTCAATTTCTTTGACATTTTTTCACAGTTTATTTCAGATATTAAATTGATAATGACAGAGAATTGCAGTATTACCGGAATAAAACAAACACTTCCTAGGTTTCTTGTATGTTACTTTGTGTGTGAATAATATTCCATCATTGGCAGCAAGTTGTGGCTTTTCTGTGTACCCGTGCCAGCATGGATTTCCTCTGGGTTATACACTGTCCAGGATTTACTGTCACTCTTTCTTAAGAATGGCTGGCAGCTCCATGACTCAGGATCATGAACAGGATCATCATTATAGATAATAGATGAAGTTGTTTTCACATATGCACTCCACAGCAGGGGATAGTTAGGGCCAGAAGCATTCTCACTCTGGGAAATAGTAGGTTTGGTTTCGGTAAAGGGTGGTTGCTGGGTAGAGCATGCAGGAGAAGAGACATGACACAAAAAGTATCAATTGTGTTTAGTTTGTAGCACTGCAAAGTAGAGGCCGTGACATGATTAGAAATGATACATTACTTATATAAGTCCAGTTTCACGAAGGAAAGAATCCAACAGCAGAAAGCATGGTATATACTGTATATCTCCTATACTTTGTGTTTTTGTGCTGAGCGGATCGACTGAAAAGAAATGCCCACTTGCTTGCAATGAATCTTCCAGATAATTACCTGTTGTATTTACACATGAGCTCGCAAGGACGTTACACGGGCTTTGTACAAGGGGGCCAAATTTAAAAAATTCCAAACATAAACCAGCTGCTTGTTCATAGCCAATCTTGCACAATATCTATCCAACCTAAGAAAAGTCATGATGACTGCCAAATGTTATGGCATTCTAAATTTTAAAACTCTCACAGCATGATGGAAAAGTTACAGTGTGCATTAAATCACATTATCAGAAAGTGAGTGGAATATCCCAGGGTGGCTGATGGGGTATATCAGCATGTCTTTATCTTCTGTGGGATGTGGTAACTCAGCAGCAGCTCTAGAAATGTACAGTAATACAGTCGAGAACATCATCTACATCATTATCATCCGCTGTTCATTAGCTTGATTACAAACATACATACACAGGGCAACATAATATTGACATTTTAACACTATTTAAGGGTTTAAATTTTAAGTTATTTTTAGTTCCTCAAAATGTATAGATTTTAATTCCATAACAACTATAGTACTACTAAATAAATAATAAATAATATAATAATAATAATAATAATAATATAATATTGTTTTTTTCCTAACTCAAAAGTACTGATTTTAGTATCAGTCTCACAAATCAGGCTATAGAATTGTGAGGTGAACAGACACCAGACCTTCTGATTACACTGGGATAAAAATGAGAATTTGGTGATGACTGGCAGGAGGACTACGTACATGAACTTGGACGAGGTCTGGCTAGGAAGTGCAACCATGACATTGGTGTAATGGGAGCTTATCAATGAGGGAGGAGGGTGCGTGTTAAAGGCCACTAGCTCTCCTTGAATTTCAGAGATTGTGATATCAGTAGAGGGAAGCAGATACGGTGTGTGCAGGGTAATAGCATTGGCTCTGCCCCAAAGGAAGGATTGCATATCAACAGTAATGAATTGCAAGGGAGACAACCCAGTGGGGTCCACTGCCTCGTGTGCACACACATAATGGATATACAGTATATTGTGTTTCCTTTAGTCATTTTAATTGGTTAATTGGCAGATAAATAGCTAAATTCAAAATCTTCATTAGAGACCAATTAAGCAAA